>CM038230.1:25290715-25789371 GCA_021442155.1 Cymbidium sinense | reverse complement strand
TAGCATCCTTTTTGATAAGTGTTGAGATTGGTTTGCATCTCCCTGATAGGTTTGAGATAAAGCATCTTAGATACACCAACCATCCTTGAAAGGATCTGAGTTGAGTTAAACTCTTAGGAGGTGGCATTTCTAAGATAGCTTTGATCTTTTAGGATCTATTTCTATTCTCAAACCAGAATTTCCGAAGTGACTCGAATGCACACTTCATTTTGAGGTTATATTATCTTAGTTTGAAAATTACTCTCAAGTCAAAGAGGTGGTCTTCCTTTTCTCTGCTCTTGACTACTAGATCATCAACATAGCACCCAACTTGCTGATGGATGAGTTCATTGTAGATCTGAGTCATGGCCTATTGGTATATAGCACCTAGCATTTTAAGGCCGGCATGACCCTATAATAGAAGATTGATCGGGTTCAAAAAGTGTTTCTTTCATCTTGAGACATCTTGATTTGGTTATAGCGGATGATCCATCCATGAAGAGAAGGCGCATGAGATGAGGCAATATCCACCATTAATTTTAATATAGAAGGAGGAAACTCATCCTTAGGACATACCTTATTTAAGTCCTAAAATCGATGCAAATGTGAATTTGGCCATTCTTCTTCTTAACTAGGATGACACTAACCTAGAGATATTTTTTCTTCGATGAAACCAGCATCGATCAATTTCTTGACTTGAAATGACCATTGTTCAATTTCTAATCACATCATCTAGGAGCTTGCTTAATAGAGTAATAGGGTCTATTGCTAGCTTATTTACTGTCGAGGAGATAATCCAAGCATTTCTTCATAACTCCATGTGAAGCGGTCTTTAAACTTAATAGCTAAGTCATTGGTTTCTTCTTCATTACGAAATATGTATGTGGGTGAGGATTTTCTTCTATCAGAGATTGATTTCTTTAAGCTTGTCGATCATTGAATGAATCTCCTCTTCAAATTGGTGCCTCTTTGACTTGGAGATCATGGATCATCAAGTTTCTACACATTCTCATAAGAGTTGGGGATGTGTGAGAAGAAACTAGATTCAAATGGTTGGTAACAACTAGGCAATAATCATCATCATCGAGGACCCACTTATACCAATCTAGTCCCTCTTGATTGTGCTTCCCTACCGGTATTGTTCCATAGCTTTTCGAAGTAGTCTGACCTGTGCTTGGACCATGTGTGAGGAACTAAATTTTTTGTATAAGCTTTTGAACACAAGGCGAGTAAAAGTCAAAAGGTAATTCCATTAATTCTTTAAAAGTATCTTCCTCAAGCTCTATATCAACTTCAGGGCTTGAGGAGGATGATCCCAAAAAGAACTTCTTCTTTATGTCCTGGAAGACTTAGGGACTTCTTAACTACTAAACCTTCAACTTTCGAGATGTAAGTGAGGTAAGAGCTAGGTTCCCAATGTCGAATAGTTTCACATAAACTAGATTCAAATACTTTACTTTGCTTGGAGGCTTTGTCTCTCTGGATCAAAAGTCACCTCCAATGGAACGAGAGGGTTGGCTGGTATACTAATCACATTAGACTCATCCTGAGAAATTCTAAGTCTATATGAATAGTAGGGGTACTCTATGGAACCACGACCTCTCTATTGGTGAAGGCCAACTAGGGTCTCCCACCTCAGCGCCTCTATTTCATCTTTCTCTACCTGGAGGTTGAGCCATCCCACATGTCCATATGATGGAATGAACTGGGTGGAATGTGATATGTGGTTATTTCTTTTTTTCAATTCCCTTTCTTGCTCACTTGGACTTTTCTTTTCTTTTCATTTTCTTTTATCTTTTCTTTTGTTTCATTTTCTTTTTTAGTTTTGCAATTTCATTTGAATTTTGTCCAAGTTCATGAGAAAGGGTGTTTTTGAGGAAGATAGGTCACATCATCATCTCAACCTCTCTACGAAAATGGCTTTTTCATCTTCGTTGACATGGTATTCAATTCCATCTTTCTAAACTTGATGATGCGATGAAGGGAGGATGGAACGATCTTGTTGATGTATCCAAGGCCTACCAAAGCAAGCGGTGAAGTATTCAAATCAATAATGTAGAACTTGGCTTTAGTCTTTTAGTCTATCTCCAAGTAACACTAGAACCTAAAGCTCACCTTGATCATTGAATCTTCTCAACATCATCCTATCTCCTCAGTGTAGAGATGTCAATCTTCAAATAGGCAAAGGTCTTTAGACTCATAATGTTCATCGATGCACCAATCCACAAAAAACCAGTGAGTCAACTCATGTCATGTGATGTATAGGGGGTGGTTGTGCTCCAACTCCCTAGAAGAAGGTCTTCATCTGTGAAGGTGATCCCTTGGGCTTCTTTTGCATAATGTGCTTCCTCACCTATAGCGGTCAGCTGAGCTAAGCATATTTTAGGATCAAGGAGGGCCTTGATTAGTGATTCTCTCATCTCTTTGGATAAGACAAGGGCATCATATATGCTTAGCTTAGATGGCAACTTTCTTAGATGAGAAAGGATGTTGTAGTCCACCTTGGTCTTCCACAAGCATATCCAAAGGTGGAGCATCCTATGGAAGGGCTTCTCGATCTTGATACAATGACTTATTTCTATCTTGAGGTGTGCCTAGGAGGTAGAACCTTGCCACTGGAGGTTGACTTGGTAATCTCTTGAGGCAAGGTGGTGGAAGGTTCTACACGCAGCTCACCTACTTCTCCTATGGGACTCTATGGATGATTCTAAGTCTATCTCAAGAGGTGAACTAGTATTTGAGTTGGAAAGTCCAATTCTAAATCAAAAAGAGAAAGGTCAAAATTGTTATAGTTATTTAGACTTGAAGAGTTATCATTAGGAATAGAAGAAGACAACCCATCAGAAGTGGCACAGATGTAATTCAAACTAGTTTTATTCTTTAATTTCTTAAAATTATTTGGAGGTACAAAGTAGAAGTCAAGTAGAGTGAGTGGAGTAAGGGATTTGATGCCCTTATTTGCTGATACAAGAGTTCTACTAGTAGAAGAAAGAGAAGAGCTAGCTGAAATGGAAGAAGTTGCCAGTGTGGAAGTTTAATTGATGGCTGGAGGCTGGACACAGTCGGTGGCTGTGCTAAAGGGCTATCCCCGTCCACATGCTAGCTCCCACTTTCTAGAGTTGGCGGCAACTTGCAAACCTTCCTTGGTGTTGGAGGTTTGAGTGACTGCACAATCTTCTTGATCTTTTGAATTATTTTCTTAGAGGTTTTGGATAAAGAAATGTCCCAACCTTCTTTAGTTTTGGTAGGATCACTTGTATCCCCAAGGATTACCCTAATGGAATGGAAGGTTGTTCCACCGGTATTCCTTTGGGATAACTACAACACCGATCTTGAAATTGTGTTCAAGCTAGTCCTTGAATGTGAAGCAATCCTCCAAAACATGGCCTAGCATACGGTGGTAAGGGCAAAAGTTTGGATCATGACTTTTACTTCCTCGGTCTCTAGGCTCGGGTAGCTAAAATCTTTAAGAGGTTTTTAAAGATTTTCTGATTACCTCCCTCTTAAAAGAATAAGGTTTGTTTAACTTATCTAAAAGAGTAGGTGGACCATACTACGGCGGATATGCATGCCACTCTTGCTATGGTATATGGCTGTCTGTGCCATGGAGGCTCGTGGAGGCGGTAGGGTTTCGTGGTAAAGAGGTGGAGGCTACTGAGGTCGTGGTCTCTCAGACTGATCTCTAGCTGGCTGCTTCCCCTTGTCAACTGCTGCTACTACTCCAGGTTTCTTCTCATAAACCTTTTGGGACTTTTGCTTAGGCAACTGATCTTGAAAAGGCAATTATTTGGCCACTCCTTGTAGACTAGCCACCTTGTTGATTAGCTTCTCAAATGTCTTGTTAGTGAAGCCCTTAAGGATGAAAGCCATGGCTATTCTTCAAGAGAATCTCAATGGTATGATGTTGAACATGGTTCACACTTCACTAGTTATGCCATAGAATATAATCAACAAGTGACTCATGTGTTGTTGTGCTAGATCACCTATAGTAACCCTTTTCTAGCAAATCTCTTGATGAAAGTTGCTCTAACTCAACAAATGTCTTCTTAACCATTTGCGTTCGCATACCAATCAAAAGCAATACCCACTAGCTAACAAAAAAGAGTAGAGCATCACTGCCACATGCGTTGTAATAAATGGCCCTGAAATGAGCTATGTGCTTGTCGATTCCCACATCAAAGCTTTTGGAGGAAGGAGGCAAGAAACCCTTGGGATACTGGATAGCATCAAATTCCTCTGGGTAGGGTCTAGCCTTTGGAACCGATGATCCACCCCGGGCATGAGCCAAAGCTTCCTTCACCTACTGCTCAACCATGGATTTTATATCTTTTTCTTGTATGGAGATACTTTCCTCTACCTTCCTATACAAGCTAGTGCTACCTTGCTCAATGGGAGGTAGAGTCTTGGTGGTGCACTAACTTAAATGATATTGACTATAATAGGATGAAGGGGCTTGTTTCTTGACACTTCTAAGTCCTATAATTGGCTTCCATCCTATCAATTTGTTCATCCTTCCTTGATATCAAGGTGTTGGGCTGATTCTGTGATGTCCTCTTGATCAACCTCATCACCTTCCATGGCATGTTGCTCCCTAAGAAGAGATCCTCTAGTGTCAGCCATGCAGACTCCAGCTGAATCCACCATCAAGTCATCTTTGTTGGGATCGAAGCTGACTCTCTCTTCATCGACCAGGCGTACCCCAAGATCTCCTTCTTCTCCAAGAAATAGTGTACTTATCTAAGGAATGATCCAACTCAGGTAGGTTTGGGTTGACCCTTGTATCGTGCAGCGGAGGCACCGACCTCGCTTTATCCTTGAGTCAATCATCGGACTATACTCACTAGATGAATGACTCTTACTACTATAAGAGGGTAATAATCCTAGGATGTTCCTCTACCACTTCTGCATCATCATCAATATATGTCACCATCTCCACATCACATCGTATGGTGAGTTGGTAAAGGAATGACCGATGCTTTGGTGCCACTCCTTCGCACCACCCGGGCAGAGGTCAAGTGAGAGCTCGTACCAAAATGGGTGTAGGAGGGTAGGATCCCTTGGTCATAGTGGATCACCAGGGTGCACTTTTCCGATGGCCTTCATGGCCTGGAATGGGGAGATGATGTAACTGCACGTGGCGGGGTATGGGGTGGGGTGGAGATGCCACCAACTCATGCACAGAACTACCCTCTGGTGGTTGGTCCTAGTGAGAAGAATACTATGGTATGGTGGGTAGTGTGCTAGAAAATTGATCGAGCAAATCTGTCCATTCGAACCTGTATGCTCCCTGTAGTAACTTGTGTATGGGCCTCACGGGCACTTTCCTAATGAATATGCCTCCCCATGCTGTGAGGGATAACAAATTGAAGGTCAATGTCCCCGGACTCAGTGTCATATGCTCACTGACGTAATGCAGATGGGAGGCGATACCTCCCACTCAAACTATGGGCTGGTCTATGGAGGTGATAAATGAATCCTCCTGGCATCCTCTCTATCTAATCTAGAGAGAGGATGGAACTAGTTTTCTATAACCAGTGGTGAAGTGATAATGGGAGACTCATCCATGGGCATTTATTGCCTCCCAGCTCTACTATCGAGTGTGGAATCGATCATGGTTCTTATTCCATGGTATGGGTAGGATGGGAGGAGTGTGAGCTAGACCCATACTACTCAAATGGGGAGGCAGCCCAAGACAGGAGCCTTACCCTTGGAGGGTAGGGCATAGCATTGACTGCAACATGAGCAACTCAGATGAACTGCTGAGTTGGAACTATGGCACACTAACAAGTGAAGTCTGGTACTACGCTTTCCTCTTTAGTGAAAAGACATCAATCAAAGGTAAGTCTATCCGATGGCCAGCTTGGTCCTGCTTGTATGTGGTGAGAGCCCTCAAATCCCCGGCCAAAGTGAATCAAGTGGGTATGGTCTAAATGGGGAAGTTAGCCTGATCTAAAGCTAGATTCATACCGTGGGGAAGGTGAAGACAAATTTGAGAACTAGCCATTTCCTATAATAAATAAGCGACTATCTTGCAGAATAAAGAATATCAATGAGAAATGAACTTGTATAAGTTTTTTATCTCCATAGATTTTTTAAATTTTGAATTTTGAAAATTTGAACCCACATCCAACAACTTGGAAGTGTTAAGTGGGGTTCAAATGGATTTGAGAAGATTGATTGAAAGAGGAATTTGAATATGAATCCAACTTCAACAAATTTAGGTATGTTGAAATGTGGATCCAAAATTTTTTATAGGATGCTTCCATATGTTCATTGTTCATTTGAATTTAAATTTTTTTGATTTTGAGGACCCTTTCCTTTAACAAATTTAGGTATGTTAAAGTAAGGGTCAAGTTGATTATTTTTGTTTGATTGTTTTGGAATTTTACTTAGCAAATTTAGGTATGCTGAGTAAAGTGTTTGAAAGTGATTGTTTCTTTTGTGAATTTTGTTTTGATTTTAGAAAATTTTAGAATTCTTACTTAGCAAATTTAAGTATGCTTAGTGAAGAATCTAAGTGTGTCTTGTTTAATTTTTGAAAATAGGATCCTTAGCAAATTTAAGTATGCTAAGAAAATCCTAAGTGTTTTATTTATTTGGAATATTTTGATTTTTTTTTTTTGAAAAGGGTAGGATCCTTAGCAAATTTGGTATGCTAAGGGAATCTTAAGTGTTTCATTTTGTTTTGATGTGTTTAGAAAGTAGAAACTTAACTTTAGCAAATTTGGTATGCTAAAGATGAAGTTCCCAGTTTTGTGAAATGAAAATTTATTTTAAAATTTGAGTATGCTAAATGAAATTCCAAATGTATGTTCAAAATTTTGATTTGGTTTGGTTTTAAAAATGGAAACTTCTTAGCAAATTTGGTATGTATAAGAGAAGTTCCAAAGGTGTTTGAAAATTTTTGTTTTGGCTTTGGAGACTTCTTAAATTTGGTATGCTTGGTGAAGTTCCAAAACATGTTTTGAAAAATCTTTGATTTTGATTTGGAAACTTCATAGAAAATTTGAATATGCTAAATGAAGTCCCAAATATGTGTTTGAAAGTTTTTTGGATTTTGAATTTGGAGACTTCACTTAACAAATTTGGGTATGTTAAGTGAAGTTCCAAATGTTTTGAAAATTTTAAAATATGATTGTTAATTTTTTTTTTAGATTTGGAAACTTCACTTAGCAAGTTTGAATGTGCTAAATGAAGTTCCAAAATGTGTTTTGAAAATTTTGAAATATGATTATTGATTTTTTATTTTGGGTTTGCAAACTTCACTTAGCAAATTTAAGTATGCTAAATGAAGTTCCAAATATGTGTTCAAAATTTTGATTTCATTTTTGGTTTTGAAAAATGGAAACTTCTCCTTAGCAAATTTGGTATGCTAAGGGAAAAAGTTCCTAAAGGTGTTTGAAAATTTTGATTTTGGATTTGGAGATTTCACTTAACAAATTTGGGTATGTTATGTGAGGTGCCAAATATATTTTGAAAATTTTTAGATTTTGGACTTGGAGACTTCACTTAACAAATTTAGGTATGTTAAATGAAGTTCCAAAATGTGTTTTAGAATTTTTTATTTTTGATTTTGGATTTGGAGACTTCACTTAACAAATTTGGGTATGTTAAATGAAGTTCCAAAATGTTTTGAAAATTTTGAAAATATGATTGTTAAAGTTTTATTGTTTTGGAAAGAGGACTTCCATTCAACAAATTTAAGTATGTAGAATGGAAATCAATCTTATTTTTGAAATATGAAATTTTTGTGTGTGATTGTTGATGTTTTTGAAAGGGAGGAATTCCAACTTAAAACATATGTGAGATATGTTTAAGTGGGGTTTCCTAAAAGATATTTTATTTTATTTAGTTGGGAATGAAATCTTCATTTAATAAATTTAAGTATATAAAATGAACGTGTTCATGTGTGCTTTTTAAAAATTTTAATTTTTTTTGGAAATGAATTTTCCATTCAATATGTGTGAGTGTATTGAATAGAAAAATTCATGTGAGAATTTTGAAAACTTTATGATTATGATTTTGATTTTTGGAAAGTTGGTTGTTCATTTTATTGAAAATGAAATCTCCATCAAAGTCAATTGAAGGAAGATGTTCATTTGTGCTTTTGGCAAATTTTATTAGTTTTATTTTTGAAAATCCCATGTAACAATTATGGGAATTGTTAAATGAGAGTAATAAAATTTTGTGGAAAATATTTTATTAAGTGCATTTTTGAAATGGTGCTTTTGAAAAACAAAGTTCTTATGAAAGATTTATTTTTTGACTTCATTATTTTAGAATGAACCTTTCCTTATCATACAAATGATAAGGAGAAAGTCTTTAAAATGTTTTCTCTTTTTATTTAAATCTTTTCATTTTACCCATTGAGAACCCAACGGGGGTTTTAAGACCAACAAGAAATGCGATACTAAATGCTAAAGATGTTGGCTAAGTCAACTCAAGAAAGAAATGAGCTAAGTGCCAATGGAAAGAAGGATAGTCTTGGATTCATACAAAAGTATCCACTATCGATACTCAAAGACAACAATCATTTACCAAAGATGGAGAGAGAAACCATCCTCATTAGTCTAAAAAATTTGTTGGTTTAAAATTTCTATAAGTCACCTTCAAAATGGAGAGAAAGAAAGGCAAGACCTATAATAATTCTTTTTCTTTTTTGGGGCGTTACATGATGTACTTATTTGTGATCAGTATGTCATCAAGGAATAGTGTACTATCTCAAAGACAAAAGTCACTACCCTTTAATGGACCTAATCACCTCAATAAGAACTCCAGGTATGCATATGTACTAGAGATTCTTCGTACTTCATAAAAAAAGTAAAGAGTTTATTTTAAATCAGGTTCATTAAGTTCCCTATAGGAGCAAGCACCCATAGTTAATTACATCCTAAGGGACGAGTTCCCTTAGGCAAACTCTCAATTAAGGTAAATGATCATTATCTTTGAAGATTTTAGTAGGAAAGGACTATCAATCGATTGGTTTATTTTTAGAAGATCAAATGGGATTGATCAAAAGGGGGAGTTATTATCAAAGCCAAAATAGAGATAAGTAGGAGATGCTCATGATGCTAGGAAAACCTAGCGAGCATCTCAAACTACCATATAATTGGGCTTTACATTTTTGAAATTAATTTTGTTTATTTGAGTTAAATTTTTCATTAGAAATTTAGGTCTTATGATTCCTTAACACAGGATTAAGGAAATGCCTAAGAGGTGAGGAATTATACTTATGGCCCATAGAAGGGAGAAGCAACCTGAACCTAGGGAGCTTTGTGGGGCAGCATAACCTAAATCTAAGGCAAATAAATGGGTAATTAGTTTGTCTCCACAGAGGACAAACCAGGCCTTGGACTTACCTTTGGGGTGACAACTAACTCCCTACCATTTTAAATACATGTAGGCAAGTTATTATGCTTATGCAAGATAGCTAACTTATTTAGAAAAAGACTAAGTCCTTAAACTCACTCCTTAAAGAAACTAGATCATGTAAAGGGACACACTTCAAATGACCTAAATCTAATGCAATTCAAATTTCATTTTATTTTTATTTTTGGACAAATATTTTGACTTGGGCTAATAGGATTCATATGACTAATGCATGAGAAAGAAGGTTATTGGCCAAAATCAATGAAGGAGGAGGTGAGTTTCCTAGCTCTCAAAGGTCAAGCCAAGTTTCTCTCAGGTGGTGGAAGCCCTCAAGAGTGAAATAAGATATTTGTGCATGATATTACAAAAGAAATGCTCATCCAACAAAGGGGTTGTAATTCTTTTATCTTGATTTTAAACCAAGCTTTATGAGGTTATAAGTTATTTAATTTTTATTTGTGTTGTTAAGTTGGGTAAAAGATTTATTTTTCTCTAAAGAGCCTAATCCACATCCAGTACATACATATAGCAAGGAAGAAACTAGGAAAAGCATGCCACTTAATGCAAAAGCTAAACAAATCATCAATCAATTTATAAAGCTAATTGTAAAAAGAATAAATGGTCATTCATGGTGGGGCTCCACCACAAACCAAAATATCAAATGTGGGTAGTGCTCTACTACAACCGATTAAAATTAATTAATTTAAGCAAAGGAATTCATTGTTATGGGGTCTTCAAGCTTTATTCTTTCTTCTTTCTTTTCTTCTTTGGTTCCTCCTTTGGATGGTTGGAAGGTGGATGTTCCAGCTTCACATGGTGCATAAGATGGAATCTTATGATGCTCATCCTAATCCCCATAATAAATCATTCCAAAATCTTAAATATACAAGCTTTTACATGAAAAGAAAAGTAGAAATCTAACACACACAAAAAAAAGGTTAGTTAAATCACACCACACAAATCCCAAGTATGTATATTAGACTTATCACCCCACACATGGGTGACTAAACACTATGGATTATGCTAAGGGGTATAAGCACAAGCAAGAAGTATTTATATTTTTATTTATGATAGCCTTTAGCACAATCCCACAAAAAGAATAGTTAGACTAAGCATCCTACCATTCATTCTGAGCATACAAACATCTAGTCTAAAACATTCATCATAAAATAAAATATAATATCAAACCATGCATGCGACCTAACCTAAGGCTAGAAGTGGTGACTTAGGCTAATGTGCTTTGAAGGTTTGTGTGTCATGCTTAGGACTTTAAGTTCAAGTTTTCTAAGTGTGAAGGACATGTTCAACTTAGAGGAGGGTTTCATTTAAGTTATTTAAGTGTTTTGGGTTATTTTTATTTCATATTTTTTTGTTTGAGTGAAACCTATAATTAATTACTAAGTTATGAAGAGAAAGAGAAGACTTCTCTTTCCTTCCCTAATCAGTAATTTCTAAGGTAAGTTCACATTTTAATTTCATTTAGGTGAATGTTTTGATTACATCTTTTGATCAATCTAGTTTAGATAAACCAACAAACCTATTCAAAAGAAAGGCATTTTAAGATTAAATAAAATGAATCAAAATTCACATAACACACATTACTTCATTTCTTTTAACATATATAACATGCATATGGTTGGACCCTAAGCATATCTATACATGCAAATGAGGATAGTTAACACACTTTAGGATGCATGCTAAGTAATCCATTTAAGAAAATTTAGAAGTTGAATATGCATGATTTTTCTTAAGTAGAAAAGATTTTTATCCAAAATTTCACATACATGCATGAAACTAAGAAAGGCATAAGTGAGTATCATTGTTAACCGAGGTGTAAATAAACCTACTTAGGGGATACTTAAATCCTCACAATCTGAGGGTTATCCAGACTAATATACCACTTTTCTTAAGTACAAACATGCATATAAAAGAAATGAAATGAAGAAGGAATATGCAAAAGTTGTTTAATAGTTTCATTTTTATATATGCAATTTATTCATGTAAGTATAGGAAACCCTTCTTAAGTGAGAGCATAGGGATGCATCGGGTTTAGAATTAAGTAAGTGTTGGATTCTTTTCAAATAAATGCTACATCTTACCAACTCTTATTCAAAACTAGCTAACATAAGAAAGAAAGGAAAGGCTACACTAAACATTACTTTATAATCCATCACATGCAAGCTTATAATTAAAGTATAAGAATAGCACACTTTTAGATCTGATGTTTCATTTATAAGTTTTAAAAATACTTTGGATTTAGTAGTGATAATAGCCACTCATATTCTACTTTAGTCAACACATGCACATTTGACATAAAGTAAACAATTTCATTTTAAAATTTTGAAACATGAAATTATGAATGCATAAATCACATGACATACAACTTAACATGTTGGGAAAGATTTAAAACAATGAAAGAATGTAAACAAACTCACTTTGCTTAAATCCAAAGTCATTCTTCAAGAATAAGAAAATTTAGAATAAATCAAAGTGAATTTCAAAATGATTTTTTTAGTTTGAAGTTTGATTTAATTTTGAAAAGGTGAGATGAGTTTGCTATTTCTAACCCATTCCACATATGTTTTGCACTTTTTTAATTTTAGATAATTAAATCTATTTTAAGCATTGATTAGGTTAGAGTATGAATTAAGTGGCTAATTAACACTTACCTACACCACCTTAGAAAATTAACTAAGTAATTATGAGCCAATGAGATGACATAAAATACAAAAATTTGTAAATTTGCACCTAATAATGAAAAGGCCTAATGTGGCTTACAATTAAAGTTAATTAAGCTAAGGGGTTTTAGCTTAAGTACTTTTAAAACACCCTTTCACACTTATGAAAGAGATTTTAATTTCCTTAATTTGACTTAGATTATTAAACATCTAAACATCTACCCAAGGTAGATTAATTAAGTTCTAGAACTTTTTTAGAATGTTTGAAAATTATTTAAAGGAGTGTGAGTTAACTCTTAATTAAGAGGGGATTAAGGAGAGAAAAGGGGTTTTGGGAATAGCTTAGGGAAATGCCCCAAAAATTATTCCATAAAACTTCCTCACTGGATCGACCTTAATCAAACTCAATCATAGGGTAAATCCACTAATCACACCTTAATTATATGAAAGGGGTAATTAGGGAATGAAATAGCAATTTTCCCAATTGGGCCCTCAATAAATCTCAAGAAAATTTGGAGAGGTAGAGGAAATGAACCCTAGAAATTTGAGATCAATTGGTGACTTAATTAGAGAATAATTAACTAATTAAAATTCCCAAAGAAACCCAAATTCAGAGAAGAGGGGAAAATCATTGAAAACATTTTTAAATATTCTAGATGAAATTATCTATCCATAGCATTTTTCCTTTATTTTTTTAATTTATTGAAGGAGTTATGATTTTTAGAAGATTTCTTTAATTAATTAATTAAAATCTCTAACTAATCCACCTTATCGGCTCGGCGCACATGGTGGCGGCGTCGTGCTTTACATGTCACGTCATGAGCCATCCACTTAAATGTCAAACCAAGGGGGCGGCTGGCCGTGCACGTGCTAATATCCTTAGCCGTCCGATCAAGGATGGGACGGGTGAGGATACACCCGTGGTTTAAATCGGATAAAGGATTTATAAAACGTGCCTAATAATCTGGATCATCCATCTAAAATGCGTGGATGGACGACTAAGATGAGTCAAGTTCTTCCCTGAGGATTAATGGAGACCGTCCATGCTCCAAAGGGAGATCCGAACCTGATCTAGCGTAGAATCATTCAAGACTCAACCCACACCATCTAAAGAAATAGAGTGGCCAATCCAACAGTGGATTTCACATGCTATGAAAATTCCTTTCATAAAGGACCAACACCTCCTAATATAAGTGGTCAAAAAATCACTAACCTTGTGCTCGTGATGATTAGCTTTCGGTGGAGATGAGCCCTTGAAGTTCCTAGACCTTGAGGTTGAGTGGATCAATGGGTGGACCAACTCCTCTACAAGATCCTTGCATCTTTGATTGAATTGAGCTCTTCTTTGTTGTGGGAACTCAAATGGATGCTTGGGCAGGCTCGATTTGGTCCTTAGATGAAGAGTGTAGAAGGAATTTGGATGGGATCAAGTGTAAAAGAAGTTTTTTAATCACTCCACCTCCCCTATTTTTGCACAGTGAAAAATTGAGAAGAAGCAATTCTAATCTTCCTTAGAAGGCTTAGGGATGCTCTTTGATGATTGTTAACTCTCTCTAGGCCTCAATCGAGTGTGAGTGCAGTGAATTTTTAGTGAATTAGGGGGAGTATATCTCCCCTTATGGCAATCAGATGGCCGGCAATGAGCTTGCCATTTTGATCTAATTGACCTAGGTATTTAGTATTAGATCATTGCACATGGTCGGTTTGGCGGAATGACCTCCCCATGTGAATTGAGCTTAGGGGGGAGTTTGAAAATTGAATTTTAGGCTAAATGGTCGGGTTTTGTCCATGGGTCAAATGGGTTGACCCAAACCTATTGGGTTGGGTGCACCACTCATCACTAAGTCCCCTTGAGCTTTAGGAAAGCCTCAAGTGATTATGATGAGGGTATGACCAAAATACTCATGGGATAGGCTAAAATTTGTTTTATGGTCTAGGGGAAAAATGGTCATTTTTCTATTTTTTTCACTTTGGCTATATTTGGTATGTTGAAAAAATAGGTTGGGCTAAATTTCATTGGATTTGGAATCCATTTGATAGGGTTTGGCTCATGTTGACCCATTTAGGTCAAAATAGGTCAACTTGAGTTAAGTTGACCAATTAGTCAAATTGGGTCAAAGGGTTGGGGTCATATGACCATTTGAAATGTTTTGGTGCCTTTGGTTTGGTTCAATTTGGTATAGATTTGGTTTTGGCTCATATGACTAGGTCAAATGAGTCAAATTGACCATTTGACCCATTTGACCTATTTGGGTTAGGTCAAGGGTAGGTTTAGGTTTGATTACTCATATGAGTGGATTGGTATCTTTGTTTCCAATCAATTTGGGTTAAGTTCAATTTTGGCTCAACAAGACCCCTTTATGTCATGTTGGGTCTAAGGTCAATTAGGTTGGGTCTAGTTGGCCAATTGAGGCTTTGGTGAAGTTCCACAAGTGATTTGAGATGGACATGACCCATTGGTTTCAATCAATTTGGCTTAGATCAAGTTTTGACATTTTGGCCTTTAGGTCAAAATGGGTCAACTTGATCAGGCCAATTGGGCTGTTAGCTCAAATGTTGGCTTGGTCAAGTTCAAACACAGGTCATGAGTAAACTTAGATCAATGGTTTTAATCAATTTGGCCTATGGTGGAATTTGGCTATGTTAGGTTTCATTTTTTTGTTAGTGGTTTGACCAATTTGATTGATTGATCATCCCATGATTGTTGATCATGATGAGAGATATATGAGTTTCAATCCAATTTGGTTAGGATCAAAAGTTGGCTCATATGGGTACTTTAGGTCACTTTGGGTCAAGTGAGTCTAAGTGGGTCAAATGATGGTGATTTGAAGTTGATTTGATCTTGTATATGGACTTATGATTGAAATATAAATCCATTTACAAGTGGTTTGAAGTCAAATAGATTTTGATCCATTTGAAAATTTCATATTCAAAGGATCAAATATGGGTCTTGATTTTGATTTGGGTTTTGATTGTTTGATTGAGGTTTGGATTTATATATGAGCTCATGATTGTGATTGATTTAACCATGAGAAAATCAAGGATTTGGCTTGATTTGAAGATGATTTGACTAAGTTCAAGTTAAAGGCTTAGATTTGATTTTGAGTGGATTTGAGTTTGATTTTGGAATTGATTTTGATTGTTTAAATTTATATTTCATTTATATATGAATATAAATGAGAACATAAATTGATTATGAAAATTTCAAGGATTTGAAAGAGTTTAATCATGATTTGAAGTTAAATCCATTAAAGGGAATTTAAAGGCTTTAAGAGAATTTTTAATTTGAAATTTAATTTTTGAATTGGATTTGATTGATTTATATTTCATTTATATATAATATAAATGAGAATACAAACAAGTTTTTTTTTAGAAAATCCCATGAGTTTGAAATGGTTTGATCAAAGTTTAGAGTTGATTTTGGCTAAGTCCTTTAATGAAAAATTAAAGGGACTTAAAGAAAATTTTCATGAATTGATTTTGAATTTTGAATTTGATTTGATGGGTTTGAATTTATATTTCATCTATATATGAGAATAATAATGAGAATATAAATGGATCATGAAAAAAATCTGAAAGATTTGAATAGGTTTGAATCACAATTTTGGCTAAGTCCTTAAGAAAGGGTTAAGGACTTAGGAAATTTGAACTTAAGAATTTTTGATGGATTTTGGTCATGGGTTTCAATCATGGATTTCAATCATGGAATTTAATCATGGAATTGATTTGAGTTTGAGAAAATCAAATAGAATTGATTTGGATTTTGACTTGAAATAAGGAAAGTGAGGAAAGGTTTAAGCTAAGGGTAGGAAATTTTCCTAACACCCTAAGGCATGACCTATTCCTATGGCTAACTCTTCTAAGTCTTCTAGGGCTAGGTTAGACTTTCCACCTAATCACTAGATGTGTCTTAAGACTAAGGAACTCTTAAAGTCTAAGAGAAGTCCTATGTTTAAGATGGAGGTGTTGAGAGCTCATCCTAAAAATGAGGTCAACACACATGTTTATTCATTTCTTTCCATTATGTATATCATGCATATGTTTAGTCCTAACCATACCTATACATACAATGTATGTCTTAGCACACTAAAATGATGAATGCAAAGAAGTGTGCTTGGAATTTAAATATTTCATTTGATTGAATTATGAATGCAAGTCTTTTTTTAGAAAAAGATTTTCATCATTAGCTAAATACACATTCACATGTATAAAGTTTTAAGTGAGTATGCCTCCATTGTTCTACACTAAGCACAAGGTACAGAATTACTTAGGCTACTTAAAGCCTTGCGGCGGATCTAGAAATATACTTTTCTTATATACATATGGATAAGCAACTATAAGAATAGGAAAACCCATGCAAAAGTTGTATTTGATTTATAATTCTTATTCATTGGTCATATCATACATACATATGTATAAGAGTTTTAAGTGAGTACGATGCCAATATTCTACACCAAGGGTGTAAAGTACAAGACCTACTTAGGGCTACTTAAACCCTCGTATCCCTGAGATGTCCAGACAAATATACTACTTTCTTATATACATATGAATGCACAAAAAGAACCACAAGAATGAGAAGTCATGCAAGAAGATATATTTGATTTGAGTCTATGATTTATATATGTGATATGAAATTCTTCCTAAGTCTTAGCATGGAATGCATAGAGTATATTTAGACAAATGTTGTGTTCTTTTCAAATGAACTATACATTTGTAAATCCCATGTAAATCCATGTAAGGTAAGGAAAGAGAACTTCATATTACATACCTTATATTATCAACACATGCAAACTTATAGATATTTGTAATTAACATCACTCCATATATTATAATTGATTTATGGACTTTTGAAGATAACTTTTGATTTAATAGTAATAATAGCCACACCTATTTTTAATTTAAATCAACACATGCAATTTGACATAAAATAAATCATTTCATTTAGTTAACTTTAAAAGAAATGAATGCATAATTACAAATGGCGACAATATTTAACATGATTGGAAAGAAATAAACTTAAGCATCTGATTCATTCCAATTAATTTTAAGGACAATCATACTAAATAAGGCTATTTAAAATAAACCAAAGTTCTTTGATGATATTTTAAATTTTGAGTTTTTTGATTTAAGAAATGAAAGTTTGCTAATCCTAATCTCATTCCCCATCATGAGTTAATTTGATTCGATGAAGAAGTAATTAAGTTGATGTTATGGTTTAATTAGGTTAAGGTATGAATTAAGTGAATTAATTAATACTTACCTACATCACCTTAAGTTAATTAACTAATTAATAATGATCCAATATATATGCAACCACAAGAAAAGTATATTTGCAATGCTCCTAAGAAATGGAAGGGGCTTAATACTATTGACTCATAATTAATAGTTAATTAGGCGTAAGGGATCTTACTTAACTACTTTTATGATTTTCTCACACATATGAGCCAACTATAATTTCATTATCTCTCACTTTGAGTTATTGAACAAAGAGCTACCCAAGATTAATTAAAGGTTGCTTAAGTATGAAATAAATTTTAGATTGAGTTAATCAAGCTTATTAATTAATGATTGAATTCTTTGATTATATTTTGATTAGAATGATGAAATTAACTTGGAAAGGGATCCGGACAAGGCTTCAATCCTAACCCCTAAGTCATTTCAAACACTCAATTAGGCTCTAATTTTTATCTTGGATTAATTTAATTAATTATCTCATTAATCATTAACTAATTAAATTCCAAAAGTGAAGAAAACTTCAAAATGAATTAGGAAAAGTATCTCAACCACATTCCCTAAGCTCCCTTGTTCAACATGTAATTAGCATAAATAATTAATTTAGACTACTATTCATTCACTAATTATCACTAATTAAATTAAGAAAGTTATTAAATCTTAATCAATTGATTTCCCTAATTAAGCAACTAATAAAATTCAAAAAAATGGGGGAGACAGAGATCCCCCAAACATCCATAGAAAGTTGGAGATCAATTCGATGATTAATTAAGGAATAATTAAGCTAAATAGATTTATAATTAAATCTTAATTAAGCTAAAATTATTATTCAAAATTAATTAATAATAATTTTTTAGATTCTACTATGAAATATCTTTAAAATGAGCCTAAGTTTGTATTTTTTTTGGGATTTTTTAGGATTAGTTATGATTTTTAGAAGTTTCAGGCATAAAAATGGATTAATTAGGCCTAATTATAGCCTTAATCCAGTTAGGCCATGTAGCATCTAATACGATGCACGGTGAATGCTTTCCATGTGGCATGATGGGTCTATTTAAGTTGTCACATCAGGTGCTGGATGGCGGCGCTAACTCCATGGGACCATCCGATCCAAGATCGGGGATTGATTTGATCCATGATTTGAAGGATTAATCGAGAGGATATAACGTGATTTAATAATTATTCATTTTGATCACGTAGAACGGATGGCTCGTGACCTTTCTCCTTTGGCGATAAGAGGATGTTCATCTTTCCTCGTTCCGAGCTCAGTTGGATCAGACCATCCACCTTTGAGAAGAAGAAGAAACACATTTTAAATAGCATGGGTCCTTTTTCAAAAAATGTTAACTTTTAATTCATTTAATTATTAAAACCTAAAACTTTAAAAATCATATAAAATCAAGAAAATTAAAATTACAAATCAAGCTTTGATTCTTCTTGATGAGAGAATCTATAGAAATTAAAATTCCTAATAATTTTATTTGGTATTTCCTTAATTTGTTTAATTGGATTAACTCAATTACTCAAATTAATAATCCAATTAATTTAAAACTTTGGGCAAATTAAACTTAAAAATACCTTAGAGTTGATTTAATTCTTTGAATTCAAGGATAATTTCATTTTAACCTTCAAATTAATTAAATTAATTACCTTTAATGAAATATTAGAAAATTTTAATCTAATAAAAAAATAAAATATTAATGAACATCAAAATATTAATTAAACCTAATCAAATCTAACCTAATAAATCACTAATTAACTCAATTAGGTAATTAAAAAGAATTAAATAATTCATTAAATGGATGAAGGAAAATCATAATAAATCAACCAGTAAATCAAAAATTATGTATAAACCTTATTTAAAAGGCATTTTAGTGTAGAATAAGTGAAAAATAAAATCTTTTAATGAATCGTAATAAATTAGGCTTAATTTAGGTTTTAATGAAATAATTAAAACTTTAATTACACTCTAATTACATCTTTAATCAAGTTGAAACTTTAGAAACATAAAATTGGCATGTAACCCTACTTACCATAATTATCTCAAACCCAATTGGTTTATAAATTTGGAATTCTTGATTTTCCAAATCTCTATGTCAATATGAACTAAATAGTAATTAAGAAGAATCATTAATTCATTGAATCAACAAATAAATTGAACTAATCAAAAATAAACATCAAAAATACTTAGGGTAATTCATCAAAACATCTAAGTCAAGATTTAATCAAATATCAAAATTGTAAGAAAATGTCAATGAAATTGACATATAAACAACTTAAGTTAAGTTTAATGAAACCACTCATCCAATGAATTTAAATAATGAATATAAAACCTATTAATTAAATCAGATTAATAATCTATGAATAAACAAAGGTATTAATTCATATTAATAAAATTTAAACCTTAACTTACAAATCCATGATTTAATATCTTAAGTTAAAATTGAATGAAATCAAACTTAAATCAAACTCTTTTAAATAAGCCAAATCATATGAAATCCATATAAAATTCAAAAATAAAATACAAACAAATTAAATCAAATAAAATTCAAATAAATGAAATACATAAATAAAAATCAAACATAAATAAAATCAAATTAATTAAAATACCAAGGATTTTAAGACTTTAAAACTTCATTAAAATTGTTGAATAAGGAAAATCCATCTAAAAATGGAATCATTCCATTCTTAATTAGAAAACCTATAATCATAACAAAATAAAATAAATATAATTAAATCATTAAGTCATTTGATTTAAACCAACCATAAAAAATTAACAAATTCAAACTTCAAACTTAATTTAGCAAAGAAAAACCCCATTACACTTATTCAAACTCTAATTATCATTTGATTTTCTTTTAATCTCTCATGTTATAAATTAATTTACATGTGGTGTGTTCTCTTTATTTGGATGCTAGGCTTTATTTGTTTGTTAAACTAGATGTTAAAATCCTAAATTTAACATTATTTTCTATAAATTTGTGTTAATATTTATAATAAATAAATTATAAAATTATTGTTTGATTTAATAAAATCAACATAGTAAAGAATAATTAAACAACAAATGCTACTTATGTTTGTGAAATAAACATTTGGGTATTATAAACATCTCTTGCAAGGTAGATTTTATTGAATTTTTAATGTAAATTTGATCTTAAAATTAGGTTAAGATCATGGGGTCAAATTAGAGTAACTTAAATGGTGTAGTGGTCCCCATCAATGGATGTCCTTACAAAAGACTTTTAAAAACATAGATCTCAATTGTAGTTTTATTCTATAACAAACTTAGATTTTTCTTTCTTTTGGGGTGTTATATCATCATTGGCCTTTTCCTTATAATTTAATTTGGCTTGATTTATTTTGGGTCAATGAAAACATCATGTTTTCTTAAGTTTCTTTATGTGCTATGTTTGTCAAAATAATACTTGGACATAAAATAGATAAACTAAGTTTTCAATAACTAAATCAATTGAAATAAAATAAATATAATTCAAATCTTCATATAAAAGCCTAGGCCATTAAAAGATAAATATGTAGCAACCCCTTAGATGTTTAATATCAATAAATCATATTATTTCCTCTTGATTAATGAAGGACTTCCATCTTAAATGGGCTTGACCTTTGAGCCTATGATGGAAGTACACCTTCTTATTATTTTCATTATAATCTTTCTAATATGCATAGGCATTGCATTCAAAATGAATCTTGAGTCAAATTTTTAAATAAAAATGTTCATTAGTGCATCTTGTAACATGATCTTAAATTTAAGTCTAGTTCTAAAAATTGCTATCACATTCTATGACACCTCATGATTTTAGGTGATGTTGGCTTCTCTGATTTTGTTTCTATAAGAGTCGATTGGTTAGTTCCTATAGAATGTGATTCTTAATGATAAATTGATTGAAACTGACGTATGGTCTATAGGAGGTTTTGAAATCAGAATAAGTCTTCTACCAGGCATTTTGATCTTGTCTGCTAGTCTAAGTCTTGATTTATAAAGAATAACTTAAAATCTAAGATTAAATCTCAAATTTGAAACTAATTATAGGATATTTGAAATGTTTAAATCATATGTAGACATTTTTACTTTTTTCATCTAACTCATGAAAATAACTCTCTCCAATTTGGACCTCTATTGAATTTAAAATCAATCTATTGAAACCTACACTAGTAGTCTTTAGGAATAACCACTTATTTCTTTAATCAAGAGTATTCTTAGGATGAGATCCTTCTTAAGATTGTAACTATGAGGCTTTGAAACCATGATCGGATAAAATAGATCATGTTCTATTTTTCATGTAGTTAATATACATGCTAAAGATTAGCCTTAGAGTCTTTTATTGAAATGATTGAATCCATTATAGGAGAGCATGTTTATCTTTTGAGATAATATGTTTATTCCCAATGCCATATTTGATCATCTAAATAAATATTACTCTATGTTGTCAATTCTTTTCTCATTAGAAAAGAACCAACATATTTATTCTTGGAATGGTTCTCTCTTTTTTTATATATTGGCGGTGTACTAGTCACTCTTGGGTGGGAATGACTTTCTTTGTTGGATACCTCTATGTCATTCTTGGTTGAGCTATCCAACATCTTGAATAACTCTTCATTTATATTAAATGATTGGGTCCTAGAACCAAATCTTATAAATGAGAGGTGAGAGAAATAAATAAAAATCAAGTCATTTATTATGACTTAAATGCAGTTGAGATGGATTTGAAACCATTCATAAAAAAATGTTAAATTTTAAAAAATTATGAAAGTAAATATTTGAAAGTAAATATCAAAAACAAAGTCTCAAAGTTAAACTTATCCTTGATCTTACTTTGGCTTTAGAGAATAAGATCAGATCCTTGAATACACCTATACTACATTCAAAGGTGTTAAAACACCTGATCTATTAGATGAAGAGTTCCTTCAAGGAACTTAAATCAAAAGGATAGTGCATATTTCCTTTTTCCCATCTTGATTGAAGTTTGAATTGCATTTAGAAAAGAATAATAAAAACAAAATCATCCAAAGAGAATGTATGATTAGAGGTTGATTAGGAACTCAATGAAAATCTTCATTCTTATAGAAGAAAATTATACATGAATGCAAATTAGCTTTAATCTTAATTTCCAAGTCCACTAGAATATGGAAAACCAACTCTCAATTAATGGCTAATTCTAAGGAGTGACTTTGGGTAACCTCCTTTAGACCTTTAAATCTTAAATTCTTAGAGTTTGAGAGGCAATCAAAAGAATGACATGACATAAAAAAATAAAGTGACAAGATTCACTTTGCTTCATCAATGAAGAAAGAAATAGAAGTTATGATCCTCTTGATAAAGTTGAAATGAATAAAATTTAAATCAACTTTCTTAGGGAGTTTATTGAATGAAATGATATTCTGATTGGCTTTAATTAACTTTAGGCCAAATCAAGAAAAGAAAATAAATGAAGAATTTAATCCTTCTAAGAAATCATGACCTTATTGGTTTAAGGATGATATTTCTATCCTTAGTAAAATGAAACTTCCATCTCTAGTAAGTTGATAGATCACATAGGTTTGTGAATTCAATGAATGAAAATGCCTTAATTTTCAAGACTAAGGAATTATATACTTTAACAAAGTTAATTAAGGAGAATCCTTTTGCAATGTCTTATTTCTTTGACATTATCTTAATGTTAAGTATGGTGGTCATGAGTCCATTGAAAAGAATTCTAATATAATATAAAAAAAATACAAGTCAAACTTGACTTTCTAAAACATCATACCAAGATCTCTTTTAAATGATGATCTTATAAATGAATAGATCATGAGTCTATGATCTTGAGGATAGAGTTAAACCTACCTTCTTCCTCAAGGAAATCTTGAAATCAAATTCAAAATGGTAGATATACCACCTCAAATGACATTGAAAAGAAATGGCAAATAAATCATCTTCAAAATGTGATGTTTTGACCATATTATAGAAGTTCTTGCAAAAATCAAAACATCATAATGCTCATTAAAAAAGAAAATGGAATATGATAAAATAAAATAAAATAAAAATGAAAAGTAAAGCAAGGCATTACAATCATGTTCCTTAACTATAAAAACTTCTTGATATTCAACCATAAGAAGTTCACAGGTTATCTTATGAAGAATTCACTTATTTACATCTTAGTGATTTGGAAAATTTAAAGAAGAAAATCTCAAAATATATATGTTGATCGTGCAATCAACATCAAATATAAACATGAAAGTAAATTTATAGGCTTCTAATCAAGCTTTGATAAGATGGTGCAATATAAATTCAAAAATGAAAGTAGTTTTGATCATGAAATTCAATAAAAACTCAACCTAGAAAAGGAACTTAATTTCAATCCATTATTGGTTGAAGCCAAAATTCAAACATGAAAAAGGGCAACTTAGAAATTCATCAAACATCTTTAAATTCTCTTGGATGGTCCTATCAAGCATAAAGAAAAGGAGAATAAAAAATCAAATAAAAAATAAAAGAAGAAACATATTGATTATTGAAGGATGTTCATATTCATTCTAAAGTATTAAGTCTTTAGAAATATCATTCCTTCTCTAAATGACCTCAAAATATTTGATTCCAATGAAAATTTTGATTTCAAAGTGTAAAATTTTCAAAAGTCATTATCCAATCTTAAATGACTCACTCCACTAAATTAGTTTGAATCAGAAGTAACATCTTTAGAAAGTCATTTTACCAATCTTAAATGGATTTAAGATGTTCCATGAAAAGATTAAAAGAAAAGAAATGTTGGATCATAATCAATCAAAGACTTGAATCATAACAAAAAGAATAAAATGAAAGTATTTGGACAAAAATACATCAAATTTCACAAAATTTCATTTCAAAAGAATGAAATGATATGAAACAGTCAAATACATTTATCTTCTTAGTGAATCTTGTAACTAGGAAAATTACCAAATGTAACCTTTCATAAAGAAATGAAATCATAATTGTACCAAAAGAAAGAAAAAAAGGGATGGAAGGACTATATTCAAAGCAAGGATGAAGTCTAAAATTTCTAAGCATGTAATGACTTTAAACTTCTCAAAATGAAGTGGTAGGTTAGAAGTCAAATTATAGAGAAATAAAATAATGATTCTAAAGCCATTTTTTTAGCCTTTACATGATTTAAGCTCATGGTGGTTAAATAAAATGATAGTGGATCTTCTTTTAGAGTCCATATTGAATAAAAGATTCTATTGAGTACATTCTGATACCTTTTTTCAAATAAAGCAAAAATACCCAATAAAATTATAGCTTGAATGAAATAAAATAATCATATCTATGCTTTGTCATTTTATCCTTTGCCATGATTGGGTATTTCAATTAAATAAAGACAATGGATCTTCTTTCAAAAAAAACCATATCTTGAATGGCAAAAGATTCTATTGAGTATATTCTAATTTCAAATGAAAAAAAGGCAATAAATCGAAATTTTAACTTTAAACTTCTCCACCTCAAAATAAAATGGTAAGGTTAGAAGTGAAAAATTGTCCCTAGTTGAGCAAAAATAAATAGATATCTCATACTTTGTCATTTTAGCCTTTGTCTTAACCCCTTGAGCTCATTTGGTAAGTTAAAAGAACAAATAGTGGATATTCTTTTTCAAGGGTCCATATCCTTTGTATGGCAAATGTCTCATTGAGTATACTTTGATTCCATTGCAAGTGGAAAATTTAAACAAGAAAAATAAATTATAGAGCCATTGCAAGTTAAAAAGCTTAAATTATTTTGGGTCAACTTCTTTTCAAAGACACTATAGATTGCATCAATGTTGTTTAGATGAAAAGATTTACATAGTCTTCAAGTTGAGATGCACCCTTAGAATTTGAAGAAAATTCCAATTCCACAATTGACAAGATGATATCAATGATCTAACTCTTTAATGAGTTAGCTATCGATGATTTGATCAAGCTATATTTCAGGTTCAAAGACTACTTTATTTGGAAATAAATTGAAATGATCTCCAGATGTAGCAGTCTATAAACTTAATATTGATGCCATTTCAATAAACTAAGTCCTCGATGAGTGGATTCCAAATGAAAATAAAATTGTCTAAATTAAAAGTTAAATGATGGCTATTAAGAAGAAAATATTGTGATTAGCTAACATCATTATATGACCCACATCTTGGGACTAGGGTAGAATCTACCTTGAAAATGGGTTCATATTACCCATATTTCATTTAAAATAAAAGGCTTTCATGCATAAGATTATCCTTCTTAAGGATAACTTATCTAAAATTATCAAATTTAAATAATTCTAGAAAAGAAAAATTTAAAGCATATGAAATGACATTGAATCTTTATAAGAATGTTCTATTATAAAGTCATATCATTGATCTCTCAACATATTGTAATTTAACAAAAAGGGTCATGATCAAGATTTCTTATAAACTCACTTTCAATCGTAGATTGTAAAATCTATAAAAAAAAAAGAAAAGAAAAGAAAAGAAACTTAAATGATCTTGAAGGATAGTCTTCTTATATATAGAGTCTTGAAATTTACGAGTAATTTCAAAAAGACCTGAGTAAATGTAGAAGGATCAAAAATGCAAAAATAAGAAATTAATTAAAGACAATTATGAAATTTCATTTTATAATAATAAATCAACTAAATAAATTCAATTTCAAACTTATCATGAGAATATTAATTTCTCTAATAAGTTAATAAGAAGGTATAAGTTGTTGATTCATGTCAAAAATTAAAAATAACATACATGTCCAAACAAAAGAAAAAGAAATTCCATTTGAAGCATTGTTAACTTTGGTTCTTATTGCCAAAAACTACACACATTCTCAAAGAGGTAGAATTCTTTATTACCATGATGACTTGCCTTTAATGAATTAGACATCTAGCATGGTTCATTATAACTTTGATAAAAGAAGAAAGAAAGAAAAATGATGAACTATGCTCATGGCATAGTAAAGCATTGGGTCTAAAATATACCTAAGTCTTCCTTCAAAATAAATTCCAACTCTTTGAAACCTCCTTCACTTACATGTGGAGTATTAGTGAAAATGGAAGCAAACCTTTCATCACCCTTTTATCAAGCTAGACTAATCAATTAAGGTTCTTGCTTAGTTAAAACTTTTGAGGATTAGGAATATGTCACTTTGACCTTTTCTCATCTATATCATAGATAGGATCAAGCCCTTTGTGGCACCTTTCCTATACATGACTTGAGATGGGAAAAGCCCTCATGGCACCTTTCTCATGCCCTTCTAGGTTTGGAGCAAGCCCTTCATTGGCACCATTGTACTTTTATATACATGATTGGATCAAGCCATCAAGGCCCTTTCATGTTACCTTTGTGTGAGTTAGATTGGATTAAGTCTTTATGACCTTTTAGAGAATGATATAAGTCCCTTAGTCATATCTTCTATTCATATAAAGTAAGTCCCATTGGCATCCTATTGAATTGGATCATGTATTTAAGGACCCCTCTCCTCTTTTCAGCTAATTAGGATGGATCATGCCCTTAATGGCCTCATCTTATTAGCTAATCAAATAAGAGTAAGTCCCCAGTTAGCATCCTATTTTGAGGATTGGATCACGTCTTTAAGGACCCTTTCACTTTTATAATTGGATGGATCATTCCTTGACCCCATCTTATTAGCTAATCACATTAGTAAGTCCCCATTGGCATCTTATTCAATCTAAGAATGGAATCAAGCCATTGAAGGCCCCATTTCTTTGAACTACTTAAATAGGATCAAGTCCATGTAACCCATGTTTAGTAGTCAAGAGTATGGATTAGGATCAAGCATTTCAAGCCTCTTCTCTCCAGCATAGCTTTAATTGGATCCTGTCTTTAAAGACCCCTATTCTCTCATTAGCTAACTAGGATGGATCACGCCCTTAACGGCCCCATCTTATTAGCTAATCACATGAATCACACTCTGAAGTAAAGATAGGTATAATATACCTATCTTTCTCAATCAAAATCAAAATAAAATTCAAATCAAAAGTTAAAATCATGAATTGGAACCCCAAGTTTATACTTGCACGTTGATCAATCAGTCAACCAATATGCGATGTATTATAGCTCATCCACTACATAGGGTCATTTGTTGACCTCATTTTTTGGATAAGGCTAATTTTGAGATCTATTCAAAAATAGGATTATCTAATTCAATGCTTAGAAATATGCTTAGTGACCTATTCTTGGGTTGGATCTAACCTATTTGGTTTAGGTAGGATCAACTCAAGCATCCAAATTCAAAATCAATTAATCAAATCAACAATCTAAGATGATTACAAATCAAGTTAAATTTAATTTCAAAAGTACCCTTAAAGTTAATTTTGAATTGGATCAAGCTAAAATCAAAGCAATTGGTTGGATTCAAATTCCCTAAGGAAATTCAAATGGAATTAAATCTAATCTCAAATCCATTTTGAGATTAATTTGGGCATATCATACTTTAGTCCAAACTAAGATGATAATGACATATTTCATGGAAATAATAAAACAAAATAAAAAGGGAATTAAAAAATGGAAAATAGGAAGAAAGAAAAATTCCAATTTCCTTCTTCCACTTTTTCCCATCCTGATCCCATACCACCTCCTAATGAAAGATGGCTACCTTTAAGTGAAGGAGGTAATCAAGGAAAAAGCCAAGAGGAATTTTGGCTTCTCTAAGAAAAAAAAAGATAAGAAGGAGAGGAAATAAGGTGACAAAAAAAAAGGAAGAATATATACACAAACTCAAGCCAAATTGGCATCTCCAACACCTTCAACACTCAAAACTAAACTCAATTGAAGCTTTTCCCACTTCTTAAGCTGTTGCAAATAGTGCAAACCACTAAAGCCATTATGTAGAGAAGTAGCTTGGTGGAGAGATCCAAAGACAAGGAATTGACTCAATTCCTTTAGCTCACAATCATCTTTCGAAGAATTGAAGCTATAGAAATAAATTCTAAAGCAATGATTAAGGTATGCCAGACAACCTCATCTTTCTTAAGCAATTCAATTTTCATTATTTTCATAGGAAATGTGACTTTCAAGTTGATCCAACTGTATAGAATCATATGATTTCTTTCCACGATCATGTAGCACTTAAATCGCATGATTTCATTGGTTAGATCAAAAGATATTAGCAAAACATGTTAGACGGTTCTCGGCTCTTGTAGAAAATGAAGAAGATGATCTCTGGACCATCCGATCTGTGTATTTGGATCAGACGATCCAGATCTAAGCGTGCGATTTGATTTAAATTTCTTAAGGTCGGAGATTTTGTCGATCCAATTGGATGGTCATCTAGGCACCATCATTAAATTCTTAAGGATTGGATGATTGACCGTCTGATTCATGATCGTCTGCATTTTCAACGCACCTCGTGACACGCAATTTTCCACGCGGGACAGCTGGATCACTATGGATCGTCCAATCTTTGATCGGAGGTTCTATAAATGATCCCGCATTTTAACTCTGGCGCATGGGTCCCTCCCACTTAAAAAACTATAAACTTTATTTAATTAATGGTTTAATTAATTAATTAAAAACCTGAAAACTTCAAACAATTATATAAAATTAAAGAAAAATCAAAAAAATTACAAATAAGAGCTCTATGGATTCTTCTTGATGAGAGGAATCAATAGAAATTAAAATCTCTAATTTTTATTGGGTAATTTTCCCTTAATTTGGGTTTAATTAAAAAAATTTAAACTCTAATTACTCTCAAATTAATAATCCAATTAATTTGAAACTTTGGGAAACTGAAATTAAGCTTAAAACATACCTTAGGTAAATGTTTGGAGATTTAATTCTCTGAATTCAAGGGAAATTGTAATTTCATGTGTTTAACCTTTAAATTAATTACCCTTTAATGAAATAATTAGAAAACTTTAATCTAATAACCTAAAACCAACATAATAAATATTAATGAACATCAAAATATTAATTAAACCTAGTCAAACCTATATAAACCTAATAGGTCACTAATTAACTCAATTAGGTAATTAAAAGAATTAAATAATTTAATTAAATGATCTGAAATTAATTAAATCATAATAAATCAACGAGTTAACTAAAAATTATGAATAAACCTCATTGGAAAGGTATTTCAGTGAAGCATAAGCGAAAAATAAAATTTCTTAATGAATCTTAAAAACTTAGGCTTAATTTAGGTTTCCATTAAATAATTAAAACATTAATTACACTCTAATTACATCTCTAATCAAGTTGAAACTTTAGAAATATAAAACTGACATGTAACCTCACTTGCCATAATTATTTCAAACCAAATTAGTCTATAAATCTAGAATTCTTGATTTTCCAAATCTCTAGGTCAATATGAACTAAATAATAATTAAGAAGAATCATTAATTCATTGAATCAACATAAAAACTAATCTAAAATAAACATCAAATACTTAGGTAATTCATCAAAACTTCCTAAGTCAAAGAATTTAATCAAATATCAAAATTATAAAAAAATCAATACTTAATGAAATTCAAACATAATTAAACAACTTAAGTTAAGTTTAATGAAACCACTCATCCTTAATGAATTTAAATAATGAATCTTAAACCTAGGTTAATTAAATCAGATTAAGAATAATCTATGAACAAACCTAAGGCATTAATTCATATTAATAAATTTAAACCTTAAGCTTACAAATCCATGATTTAATATCTTAAGTTAAATTGAATGAAATCAAACTTAAATCAAACTCTTTAAATTAACATAAGACAAATCAAATGAAATCCATATAACTTAATTCAAAATGAAATAAATCAAACAAATTAAATCAAATAAAACAATTCAAACAAATGAAATAACATAAATAAAATCCAAACATAAATAAAATCAAAAGATTAATTAAAATACTTAAGGATTTTAGTTAGACTTTGGAAACTTCATTAGGAATTAAGATGTTGAATGGAAAGAGCTCCATCTAAAATGGAATCATTTCATTCATTTAACTTTACAACTTTAACCAAATAAAATGAACATAAAATGGGAATTAAATCATTAATTCATTTGAATTGAAGCCACCCAAAAGTAAAAATTAAACAAATTCAAACTTCAAACTTAAGCTTAAAGGCTTAGCAAAGCCTTACCACACAAACCCCACTTCTACACACACTAGATTACTTAGGTCACAAACTCTAGATCTAGGTTAGATCATTCTGTGATTATCTTTTAATATCCTGTGATATGTTGTGTTGTGCTTCATATGTCGGTGTGGTGTATTGCTTTAGACTAGATGCTTAGGTTTGTTTGTTCGTTGGACTGGATGTTAGGGCATTCTTTCTAGATTTAACACTATTTTCTGCAGAGGACTGTGTTAAAGGGATCACTATAATAAATAAATCATAAAATTGATGTTTACTTGTAGGTGCTAAAAATCCCTTAACATAGTTCATAGGACAAGTGGGCTTGGCAAGCAACTAATTCTAAACCCGTATGTTTGTAAAATATAAATTATTTTGTGTGTTATGTGTATTTCCTAACATTTGTTTTACAGGGCTTAGGATTTCCTTTGAATTTTAAATGTAAATTTGAGCTTAGAATTAGGTTATGATCTATGAGGTCTAGGATTAGCAGGAGTTGACCCAACCAGGAGATGGTACAGTGGTACCCTGTGGAGCCCGTTGGATGTCCCTGAACAAGCAAACTTTCCTGGAAAGAAGACCCATAGATTGAACTTGGTTCTAGGTGGGTTGTATTAGGCGGAACTTCGGTGCCCATTTTTCTTCTTCTGTCTGTATACTTGTGCATTGTCCTTTTCCTTATATAATTTAATTTGGCTTAATTTATTTTGGGTGTGCAAGAGAAATAGCATGCTTTTCTTAAGTTTCTTTCTGTGATATGTTTGTGCTGTGATGAATGCCTAAACATAGGCTCATAGGATAAACTAAATTTTTTACCCAACTAAATCAATTGAAGCATGAAAATAAATATAATTCATAATCTTCATATAAAATCCTAGGCCATTAAGGCAAGATAAAATATGTAGCAACCCCTTTACTGGTTGTTTTAATATCATGCATAAATCATATTGTTTCACTCTTGATTAATGAAGGACTTCCATCCTTGTCAGAGAACCCGGGCTTGATCTTTGAGAGCCTATGATGGAAGTGCACCTTCTTCTATTCTGATTTTGCCCATAATCTTTTTCTAATTATATGCATTAGGCATAAATTGCATTCTTATGGATTAAAATGAATCTTAAGTCAAAATTTATTAAAATTTGAAAAATGTGCATTAGTTAGGTGCATCTTCATACCCTACATGATCTTAAGGATTTGGGAGTAAGTCTAAGTTCATAGATTTCTTTCCTAAAATTGCAACAACCTAGCCATCTTGCATTCATATGACTTAGCCTCATGGTTTTAAAATGCGCTTAGGTGGTGTTAGTTGATAGCCTTCTTCAGGTAGGTTATAAGTCCAGAAGAGTCAAGGATAGGTTAGTTCACTCAAGTGAGGAGAATGGCCAATGGTTCTCAAATTAGTTACATCGACATGTCAAGCACGACTAGGTTATAAAGCATCCTTTAGGAATAAGTCTTCTACCCAGGCATTTTTTTCGTCTTGTCTAGAATCTAAGTCTAGATTTCTAAGAAATGATAACTTGAAATCTAATATTAAATCTCAAATTTGAAGCACAATTATAGGATAGTTGAAATATCTACAGGGCATCTTAATATTATCTACGAGGCATCTTAATATTAATAGACATTTCCTACTTTTTTTTCATTTAACTTATGAAAATAACACTCTCTAATTTGGACCTCTCCTAATTGAATTTCCCAAAATCAATCCTTTGAAAGCTACCTTAGTAGTCTTTAGGAATAACTACTTATTTCTTTAATCAAGAGTATTCTTAAAAAGTGACTCTTCCTAAGATGTAATTAACTACAGAGGCTTGCCTTTATAGGGAACCATGATCCCAGGATAAAATAGACCATGTTCTACTTTTCCATGTAGTTCAGGGGAAAATACTACTACATGAAAGACCCATTAGCCTTAGGAATCTTTTATTGAAATGCTTGAATCCATTACAGGAGAGCATGTTTATCTTTCGAGATAATATTTTTATTCCTTAATGTCATATTTGATCATCAAAATAAAATATTCCTAAACTATATGTGGTATCATTTCTTTTCACTATTCCAGAGAAAAGAACCAACATGATTGTCAGAGGTAGCTTTGCCTAGTTGAGGTGAGGCCCTGTTGAGAAGCTTTGAGCTTGATTTGGGGTAGAGTGCTCAGTCGACCAATCCATGCATGCAAAGGCATCGACTCCGATTGAACTCCTATCTTCAATGCTTGAGAAGACTTGAAGATGATTCGGTTGGCTTCGACGGAGTATGAGGATGGTGTGGATGCAAGAAATTTTAATTTGATCAAGTAGGGGAGGAGTATTGCTCGGACGAATGGTGCCCTATTTCAATTTTGCTCGAGGAGGAGGATTGTCGATCAAAGAGGGCTTGGGAAAACTTAGAATCAATTGAGAGGGATGTGGTCATGGCTTGATTCAAGTTTAGTTGAACTCACTTATGGACTTAGGATGGAAATATAAATCCAATTACAAGTGGTTTGGAGCCAAATGGGTTTTGGTTCATATGACAATTTCAAGCCAAAAGGGTCAACATGGGCTTGACTTGGGTTGACTTACATTCAATTTGACAATTATGGTTTATGTTTACATTTGGGTCAATAATTGTAGGAATGATTGAATCATAAATAAATCCATGAGTTTTGAGTTAATTTGGATATCATTTAGCCAAGTTCAAGAATTCGGCTAAAAGAGCTAAAATTAGGAATTTGATTTGATTTAGGTTTGGTTTTGGTCATTTGGATTTATATTTCATTCATATTTGTAAATATAAATGAAGGTATAAATGTTTCATGAAAAAATCACTTGAGTTTGAAGTGATTTAGAAGCAAATTTGACCAAATCTAGGGATGTAGGTCAAAAAGGTTAACTTGGAATTTGATTTGGTTTGATTTATTCTGATTTAGTATGAAAGGTTTCAACCTGGATTTCATTTATATTTGTGAATATAAATAATGGAATAATTAATTTATAAAGAAATCAACCAAGTTTGAGTTGGTTTGAATGAGTTTTGACTAAGCATATGAAGGTGGTTCATATGGCTTGGGAAGAGATTTTGGAATTTAGACTTAATCATAGATTTCAATCATTAAGAGTTAATTTAGAATTTATAATCTTGGATTTGGATTTGATTTGAGATTAAATTTGATAATTGAGAAAATCAATTGGATTGGGGTTGATTTGAATTTGGTTAAGGCTAGGTCCATAAGATAAAATCAAAGCTTAGAGCGAGTTGTAATTTATTGATGGATTTCAATCATTAAATTTATTTGGAATATTTGGATTGGGTTGAGATTAAATTTGATAATTTAAAATCAATTAGATTAGGGTTGATTTGAATTTAGTTAAGGCCATAAGTTAAAATCAAAGGATTAGGAAGGGATTTGGAATTTGAATTTGATGGATTTCAATCATTTGATAGTTGGATTTGATTTTGGAATTTGAATTGGGATTTGAGGTTTGGTTTGAAGGAAGCAAGGATAGGGTTTAGCTATAGGGTAGGCAAGTCCTCTAAATCCCAAAGGCACAACTATTCGATAGCTAATTCTTTTTTGAGTCTCAGGGTTAGGTTAAGTGTTCACGAATCAGAAGTGTCTTAAGACTAAGAAACTCTTAGTCTATAAGAGTCCTAGATCTATGATGAGGAAGTTGATAGCTCACTCCAAAGTGAGGTCAACAAAAGTGCCCAAGTGTGGTGTGATTGACAAGGATATTGCATTATTGGTGTTGACCAAAATGATCACACGTCAAGGATCATACACTCAAAATGATCTACTCCTAAACCAAAGATGTAGAAGGAATCAACATCTTAGTGCAATACAACTCAACTCATGCCAAGATCATAAGAGAGGAAGAAGGGATCCACCAAGGGATCAAGCAAGTTAACCTTCCACTAAGGAAGCAGGTTCATGTGATCCACTAAGGATAAGAGGTTTGAATTATTTGATATGATTTAGGGAGAGTATCCGCTGGGGATTAGAATGTATAACCCGCCAGGGATAGATGCATGAACCTTCCACTAGGGAAGTAGGTTCAAGTTATCCACTAGGGATAAGGATTTGATGAAATTTCTTTTGAGGGTGCACTCACTGGGGAATGTAGGTTTGAATTAGATTTAATTGAATCCACTAGGGAGATTGGGATGATCTATTCCTAACTGGGGAGAAGTTGGTTGATTGTTTATTTAAGTTTAAATTTTAAGATGGACCTTGTCGGTTTGTGATGGACTGCACTAAGATGGGGCTATGTCGGCCTTGGCCTATCTCAGATTTATCAATCCAAAGGGGTAGTCCACCAGCCACATGGTAGAACTATTTAACCTAAGAGGTTACCTTTTGTATGCTAGGGATAAAGCGTACCAGACTTACATCTCCAAAAGTAAGGTACAACCACTAGGGTGATCTATTTTATACAACAAATCGAACCCAACCTAGGGAAACTACTAAATGAATGCCACCAGGGACTTATATCAGCTTGGAAGTAGTCAGGATAATGTCATTTGATTGAATTTTATTTATTTTAATTTCATTTGTTTTAATTTGATGAATCCCGTCAATGTGAGATGGATATACTAAGAAGGGCCAATTATCAACCTAGATTAGTTATAGATTTACAAATCCAAAGGGATAGTCTACCGGCCGTGAGGTAGAAGTAACCAAACTATGGGGTGCCTTTCGGTGTACAATGATTAAGTTAGGAAGAAAGCGTGGGGACTCATATCCTCCTACACAAGGAACCACTAGGTCGATGCATAATAAATCGAACCACTGGCGTGTGCATGGTTGTCTTAGAAAGAATCATGTAATATGTCTTTCAAAGCAAAGATGACCATCGGGGTGACTCGTTGGTGGCACAACAAGTTGAACTCAACCTAAGGGCGACTACTGAGAGAGTGCCGACTTGGGGACTTATCTCAATTCAACGTTGTCAGGAAATTTCTAAAGAGAGTTTTGCTGACACTGTTCTAAAGATAGGATGTCTACTTGGGAAAGGGGTCATTGGGGGCATGAATTCCTAATCCACAAGCGAAGATATATTTTGTTTGTTCTATGTTTACGTGGACCCTATTGGTGTGCGAGGGACCACACCGAGAAGGAGCTCATATCAGCCTAGTCCTATCTTAGACTTACTGGACCAAGGGAGAATCTGCACATCAGCTGAACAAATTCTCCAGCCATAGGGGTGGCTACTAGGAAAGGGGGACTATCCAATCCAAAAGTAACCCAAGTAGTGTCTAAATGGGATTACTAAGGACATGATCCGAATAGAGTGCCGACAGGGGAGGTTCCATTAGGGGCGTTATCCAAAACTATGTAAAATAAAGTCTGTAGGTATTTGGTTGTCAACTCAAGGAGAAAGCGTGAGGACTCACATCTGCCAAGAGTGGTGTAACCACCGAGTGGGTCGCCATCAGTATGGCAATAACTAACCAACCTAAGGTGCCCATCGATTTGAGATAATTATTCTAGAAAGAAGGCATGTTGGCTTACATCTCTCTAAAGTGGAATTAATTATCGAGATAGTGGTTATCCGACATAGGGAGACTACTAAGCGAGGAGTCCTATGTAAGGACCAAACACAAGCTTGAAGTAGTAAAGAGGAAAGGAGCCACTGAGGGAGGGACTTACCTTAAACCTAAGATATACTCGACCCAGTTTGTGCATGGTGGCTAGTCCAAGAAGAAAGCATGTAGTTTTACACACTCTTAAACAAAATCAACATGGGGTAGCTTACTAGCTGCACAGTAAGGCCTACCAAATAACAGGTCACTAATTGGTTTGCAATGGTCAAGTCAGAAAGAAAAACCAAGGACTCACATTCACCATGCAAGGAACCACCGGGGTGACACACTAACAAGGTAGTATATCGGCCCGACCTAGAGCAGCTAATGAGTGAGTGCCACGAGGTGCTTTCTCCCACATCGAAATAGCTCGAGACAAAAAATATGTGTTCATTTGTGTTATGAAAGAGGGAATATGATGTCACTTGGGTTCTCTTACACCTACCCCAAACTCGTAGAAATGTGACTCCACCAAGAAATGATGCTGCTTAGGTTCTCATACACTCAACTTATTTGCTTTTGTCAAAGTAAGATACCTCTTGGGTTCTCTTTGCATAACGGAGGATTATTTGTAGTTTGTGTTTGTGTTTTAGAGAGATTGGATGCCACTTAGGTTCTCTTACAGCTACCCTAAACACGTCGTGGCAGATTCACAAGCAAAAGATATTTATGACACATAAGAGATGGAATTTGATATGAAAAAGAAGTTTTATTGATGATTATTTTTAAACAAGATTTATGGATAATATTTTTTTTTAGGTAGAGCCCATTGATTGGAAGCATAGGGTACTCTCCCTTACAATTTATGAGTTGATAAGATCCTCCTTAGTAGGCCTTCCCTAGGGCAAAAAGACCTTCACAAGTGGGTTCAAACTTGCCTCTCATCTTTTGATGGGCAATAATTGGTCTCCTTAGAACTAAAATAAGCTCTCATACTTGAAAATCTCTAGGTCAAACCAACTTGTTGTGAGCATGAATTCTTTTGGCTTTGTATAACTTGAGGTTCTAGTATTCCTGGAGGCCTCTCTCCTCCAAACCTTTGAGCCCTTCTAATCGTAACTTGGTGTTATGCTTTGTAGTAATCTTGCTACCCACAGTTATCCTTAGTGATGTGAGTTGGACAACTGAAGGTAGAACTGCTTCTGACACATACACTAAGGAGAATGTGGTAGATTGAGTTGGGATTTTGTATATGTTGAGGTATGCCCACAAGGCTTCTACCAACTACTCATGTCACTATTGCTTATTATCATCAAGCATCTTCTTTAGTATCTGGATGAGAGTTTTGTTGAATGCTTCTGCTAGACCGTTTGCCGTCGGGTAGTAGATGGTAGATTATATTCAATCTATGTTGTGCCTCTAGGCAAAGCTATTGACCTTAGTGCTCTTGAATGCAGTACCATTATCAGATATAATTCATCAAGATATCCTGAATCTTTATACGATATGGTTCAAAAACTTCGAGCACATCTGTGACCTCTAAGTGGGATTATCTGAAGAAAAGTTATCAGTGGTAGCTAGAATGAACCGGTAACCCTTGGAAGATGGAAGATCGATCATACCCTCTATGTCAATGCTCCAACACTCAAATGGTCATGAGGCCAATGTAGGATGTAGAATCTTTGGGTGATGCGAGGACCACCGTGCACATTAGTGGCATCTCTTAGCTACATCTATGCAGTCTTTAATCATTGAAGGCTAGTAGTATTCTAGTCTCTTGGTCTTAGCTTTCATCTTCAGACCAGACTGATGAGCTCTGCATAAACCTGAATATACGTTAATCATAATCTTATAAGCTTCATGTTTGGCTAAACAATGTAACCATATATGATCAAAGGACCGCCGATATAGGGTGCTATCCACGAGAGCATAAGAGAGAGCTCTCTGCTTCACCTGATGGGCTAATGACTTCTCTTGAGGTAGTTTGCCTGTATTTAAATAATCCATAAATTGTTGCCTCCAATCTGACTCATCATCCTTTTTGGCAACGGTAACCTCCCCTTCAAGAGAGATTCTTTCAATGAATTCAGCATCAATAAGGGATAAAACTTATCTATTTTGAACCCTCATTAGAATGGACTCATCTTTCGGATGAGACAACTCCTTGGCAAGCTTGGCTAATGCATCTGCTACAACATTATCTCCTTGAGAAATCTTGTAGATAATGACCATTGGGATTTGAGCCAATAAATCTATGGTATACTTGTGGTAACGATAGAGCTTAGGCTTTAGAACTTTGTAAGATCCAGCAATTTGTTTGATGATGAGCAGAGAATCTCTGAAGATGTTGATGCTCTAAACACATAGTATAATGATTAACTCTAGATCGGCAATCAGAGCCTCATATTCGACTTCATTATTGGTGCATGGATTGGACAGATGATATGAGAATCTCATCACATCGCGATCTAGAGTTAGGAGAACAATTCCTACCCCTGCCTTCCTTAGGAGACTAGATTGTGGTTCTCCTTTTTGAAAGGAAGCCGCACCATCAAAATACATATCCCAATGGTGAATGTTAGTATCTCTTAAGTTCATGATTTGTTCATCTGGGAGGTCATCTATAAGCGAATAAGTTCATTATTTTTCTGATAAGTTTTTGAGGTTAAATTATCTTAACCGTTTGAAAACCACTCTCAACTCAAAGATATCGTCTTTCTTTTTTTTTTTTACTTTTGACTACTAGATCATCAATATAGCATTCAACTTGATGATGAATGAGTTCATTGAAGATCCGAGTCATGGCCCACAGGTATATAGCACCGGTATTTTTAAGGCCGAAAGGCATGACCTTATAATAATAGATTCAGATAGGGGTTTGAAAAGTAGTATTTCTTTCATCTTTAGGAGCCATCTTGATTTAGTTATAGCCAGATGACCCATCCATAAAGGAGAATACTGCATGAGATGAGGCAATGTCCACCATTAGCTCTATTATAGGAAGTGAAAATTCATCCTTAGGACATGCCTTATTTAGATCCTTAAAATCGACGTATATGCGAATTTGGCCAATCAGGTAAGATATTTTTCTTCTCTAATAAAGCCAACATAGATCAGTTTCTTAATCTCAAAAAAGGTCTGTTTCTCAATTTCTAATCACATGCATCTAGGAGCCTGCTTGATAAGGTTAGCATTAGGATTTTTTGCTAGTTTGTGGACTGCTATGTCAGGTGATAAACCAGGCATTTCTTGATAACTCCATGCAAAGTAGTCCTTAAACTCAGCTAATAGCCTAACTAAGTCTTTGGTTTCTTCTTCATTCAACAAGGAACTGATGTATGTTGGGCATGGATCTTCTTTTGTTCCTAAGTTAATTTTTTTGAGTTCGTCAATAGTTGATCTAATTTCTTCTTCAAACTTTTGCGGTGCATCCTTGACTTCAAGATCATTTGGATCATCTGAAGTTTCTAAACACACCTCCTCATAAGAGTTAGCATGATTTAAAAGAACCTATTATACTCTAAATGATTGGTGATGACTAGGCAATGGTTATCATGATCAGCTGGTCCCACTTTGTCGAATCCTAGTCCTAGTCTTGATTGAGAATATCTACTTTGGTTGTCCCATAGTCTTTCGAAGTAATCTGACCTATGCTTAGACCAAGTGCATGGGATTAATCCCTTCTTTGCTAAGTTAATAACACAATGTGAATACCAATCAAAAGGTAATTGTATTAAATCATTATAAGAATCATCCTCAAGTTAAACATCGGCTTCTTGAATTGAGGATGACCCTCCCAAGAAAAATCTCTTTGGCTTGACATCTATGGATGACTCGGGGGCCTCCTTAACTACTAAACCTTCAACTTTCAAAAAAAAAGTAAGGTTAAAGCTAAAGTTTCCAACTGCTGCCTAACTGTTCTACATAATAGTGATTCAAATACATTCATGCTTTGCTAATCACATGAGATTCATCCTCCGAACTAGACTCTAAGTCTATGTGGATAGCAGGGGTACTCATGTGTGCTGAAATATAGCTCCTAACAGCTGCACACCAGGAAGGAGGTCTTTTATCTCTAGAACTGGCTCTAGATCGGCCTCTGCCTCTACCTGGTGGGGGTCGAGTCATCATACCCATGTGTTCGTATGGAGGAACGAACTTTGGGCAAAATCTAATATATGGCTCTACTTTTCCTCGGTGTCTGATTCTCACTTAGTTGTATTTTCATTTTCTTTTCCTTTTTTCTTTTCTTTTTCTTTTTCTTTTTCTTCTTTTTATTTTGTTTTATTTTCTTTATTTTTGAACTTTCACCAAGTTTGCAAGAATATAATTTTTCATTTGGAGGAAGATAGTAAGCTACATCTTCATATATCTCAACCTCTCTAACTGAGAATGGCTTCAAGTCTCCTTTGACACGATACTTGATTCCACCTCTTCGAAATTTGATGCACTGATGTAAAGAGGATGGAATTGTGTTGTTCCCATGTATCCAAGGCCTATTGAGCAAAGTAGTCAAAGATGTATCTAAATCGATTATGTAGAGCTTGACTTCTATCTTTTGGTCATCTATCTCTAATGGCAACATTGTGGAGCCTAAAGGCCTCTCGCATTGCTCATTGAATCCTCTCAACATCAACCGATCTTCTTGGAGTTCAGAGATGTCAATCCTTAAGTAAGGAAGGGTTTTTAGATGCATAATGTTTACTAATGCACCTGGATTAACTAATACACTGGAGAGTCTGAATCTGCCGATGTCCACTGTGATGTAGAGGGGGCAGTTATGCTTTGTTGTCCCCAAAAGAAGGTCTTCATCAGTGAATGTAACTCCATGAATTTCTCTTAAAAATATGCCTCGTCTCCAATAGCGGTCAACTGAGCTAAGCATATTTCTGGATCAAGAAAAGCTTTGATCAATCACTCCCTCATCTCTTTGGATAAGACAAGGGCATCATATATGCTTAGTTTAATAGCAACGAGAAATTGTAGTCAACTCTGGGCTAGTACTCCACAAGCATATCCATAGGTGGAGTATCTTGTGGATGAGCTTCTTGATCGCTTGAACCAATGACTTGTTTACCCTTATCCTAAGGTGCTACCCTAGGAGGTAAAACTTTGCCACTATGGAGGTTGACTTCGGTGACTTCATTAGATGGTTTAGTGAAAAGTTCTACCAGCTCATCAGGTTCACCTACAGCTTCTCCTATAGGATCATCAAAGTTGGATGACTCTAAATCAATCTCAATGGGTGAACCCGGATGATTTAAGAATGGAATGGATAATCCATTTCTAAATCAGAAGAAGAGGAGTGATCAGAACTAAAGTTATTATTAATTAGACTTGGAGAGCTACCTAAAGGAATAAACTTAGGGAGATCATCAAAAGTGATAAAGATGTAAGAGAAATCAGCTTTCTTCATTGATTTCTTAAATTTAAATGAAGATACAAAATAAAAATCAAGTAAAGTAAGCAAACTGAGGGATTTGGCACCCCTCCTCGATATAATACTGGAAGAAGAGTGGGGAGGAACTGTAGCTGCAATTATGAAAGGTGTGTTGCACTCGCTCGGTGGTTATGCTACTATGCTATCCTGAGAAGTGGAGGATGTCGATGTTGCTGCTGGGCTTCTACCTCCCTCAAGTTGTCCTTAGCAGCTTGCAAACCTTCCTTAGAGTTGGAGGTTTGAGCTACTTTAGGCACCTGCAAGAGTAACTTTCTGATCTTAGAAATAATTTTCTTAGAGGTTCAGGATAGAGAGATATCCCAACCTTCCTCTGACTTAAGAAGATCGCGTGTATCCCTAAGACTTATCCTAACAAAACTAGAAGGTTGTTCTAGTAGGTATTCCTTAGGGATGACAAAGGAACCCGACTTGAAGATATGCTCAAGCCAGTCTTTAAAAGTAAAATAATTTTCTAAGACATGTCCTAGCATGTGTTGGTGGGGATAATAGTTTGAATCGTGACTCTTACCACTTCCTCTGGCCTCTTAGGCTCTGGTAACTAGAAATCAGGCTTCTTTAAGAGATTCTTAAAGATCTTTCTGACTACCTCCCACTTGAATGAATAATGTTTATTCAATTTACAAGAGTAGATAAATGATAGCTACTGTAGGAAGTATAGCACGATGATGCTAATGAGGATATTGAGACGAGAAGTGGAGGTTAGCTAAGGCCGGTGATGGCCGAGTGGTAGAGGAGGTGGTAGAGGATATATTTCATTATAAAAGTGATGATCTATCAACATTGTTTTTTTTTATGCATTTATATTTAATTTGTATATATATTTTTGAAATTTTTTTGAATAATTTAATCATTAAAATTTAGATATATCGTTAGAAAATGATACATTATTTTCACTAATTGATGGAATGGCTTATAACCACTGTAATCAAATCATTGTCATCTACTACTAGCAAGTAGTTTGAGTTGATTGAGCTCGGGAGAGTTCATTTGACTAACCAAGGGGTTGAATTATTAGATCTCATTCTCAATAAAAGACCACAATTAAAACTTCTATTGTTGGCACATATTTTATATGTTACAATAAAATACAAAGATATCTCTTAAAATTTATAAATAAAATATAATTCTAGATATTCTAGACATCTAAAATTAGTCTAAAATCAAAAAGTCTTCCTAGCATAAAGAATTAGGGGTGTCCACTAGTGAGTTCAAATCTAAAATTTGAACCAAATCAATATTAAAAACAATACATAGTTTGAAATCACATTAATCAATTTTTGATTGTAAATACATAGTAATTTAGTTTTTATTTTTTGGTTTGATTTAAAAAACCAGTTAAACTGTATAAACTAAAAATAGATAAAAAAAGCCATATATAAATATATAATCTTGATTGTAAATATTTGGTTTTTTTATATAAATTGTTGGATTTCTAATTGTGTAAGAAAAGTTTAACGTATAAAATTTATTAAATTGTATTTTAGTTAGTTAGTTTATTAAAACATTAAAAAAATTTATTATTTTTATATGTTATTTGGCTTAATAAAAAATCTAACTGAATAAATTAAATTATAGTTCGATTCGATTGATTCAATTTTATTCCTTATTTGAATAGTTAGATTATTTTAAGTTATTCGATTAAGTTTATTCGATTTAACAAAAAAATTAATCGAACAGATCAAATGCATACTCCTAAAACTAGAAGTAACACCTGTTGCTAATCAGTCACTACTACTATTCTTAAAATTATCCTTCCTCACTAAAGATAGTTCATCACGTTTACTCTCTTCTTAGGAGAATGTGCCTACCTCCAATATTACAAAACAATAATATTGGTTGTTAAATTTTCTTACTTAATGTTATTATTTAGTAATATTAGCTTAAAAAAATAAAAGTTTATAATGTTTGACATGACTAAAAGAACCATTATTTTTATTAAAATAAATAAATAAAGACCAAGCAGTTATATCAAAATTAAAAGTATGTTATATATATATATATATATATATATATATATATATATATATATATATATATATATATATATATATATATATATATATATAGCATCAAATGAAGCCCAAACAGTTAGTATAAGCTTTGATGGTGCAACATATTATACTCCTCTCATGATTGCATACCATTGAAGTGTGTTGAAGGGCCTACAAACTAATTTTTTGGACTCAATCAAAAAAAATTCACCGTAATTTGGTTAAATAATATTCCCCTTGCCCAAACATCACCAATATCAATCAATATTTATTAATTAAAATAAAAAACAATATCGAATCATACAAAACATAACTTTTATACGATATCTAAGTTTTGTTATAATTGATTTTGAAGTGTGGTGTTGTTATAAGATTATTTCATCCACCATTTCTATCAAAAAAAAAATCCATGCAATTCTTGTTTATAAGTGTGGTAGTAATTTTATTTTGATCTCATATAGTAGAAAATCGCATTCGAGCTAACTCTATCAGTTTGAATTTACTTGATTTTGAGTTGCCTTCAACTTGAAAATATGATTTTGGACTCACTCCCAGTTGTACCTATCTCCCACCTTCCTTCGCCCACTACAATCAATGCAATCCCTATTCACACCAATCCTTCACCACCTCCTCCATTAACTAGGCAATCTTCATCTCTTATGCCCTCTAGCATCTCCACCAATCCTCCATCACTAAAATCATCACATTCTCCTATCAAACTAACTCCACCAACCAATACTCACCCAATTCTTACTCGAGCAAAAATAAAAAATCTAAATCCCTTACAGCAGTTCAGTCTTACTTATTCCCTCTTAAATCCAGATCATGTCACCTATTCTTTGCCATCAAAGATTCCAATTAGAAAACAATAGTCTAAAGAATTCATGGCCCTTTAACATCAAGGAACTTGGGACATAGTACTTTCATCACTGTTGGTTTAAAATTTCTATAGGAGTCGCCTTCAAATTTATGGAGAGAAAGAAAGGCAAGACCTATAAAAATTCATCTTTTTAGGATGCCATGCAGATCTGAGATATACTTATTCCGGTGATCGAGTACGTCATCAAGGAATAATGTACTATCTTGAAAGATAGAAGTCACTACCCTTTAATGGACCTAATCACCTCAATAATGACTCCTAAGGACATTGGGTCAGCATATGCACCAGAGATTCTTCTCCCACTTTATATGGAAAAGTAAAGCAGGGTTTATTTTAAATAGGATTTGTTAAGTTCCTTGCAGGGGCAACCACCCATACTTAATTACATCCTAAGGGACGGGATCCCTTAGGAAAACTCTCAATTAAGGTAAATGATCGTTGTCTTTGAATATTTCAATAGGAAAGGACTATCAATCTATTGATTTATTTTTAGAAGATCAAATGGGATTGATCAAAGTGGGGAGTTATTATCGAAGCCAAAATGGGAGATAAGTAGGAGATGCTCACGATGCTAGGAAAACCTAACGAGCATCTCAAACTACCTTATAATTAGGCTTTATATTTTTGAAATTTATTTAGTTTGTTTGAGTTGAATTTTTCAATAGAAATTTAGGACTTATGATTCCTTAACACAAGATTAAGAAAATGCCTAAGAGGTGAGGAATTATACTTATGGCCCACAAAGGGGAGAAGCAACCTCATAACCTAAATCTAGGGAGCTTCGGCGAGGGCCGAAAGCACAACCTAAATCTAAGGAGAAAAATGGATAATTGGTTTGTCTCCATAAGGGAGAAAAAACCACCCAAAAGCTTGGACTTACAACCATCTAGGGGTGGCCACCAACTAACTCTTCTTACGATTTTAAATACATGTAGGCAAGTTATTATGCTTATGTAAGATAGCTAGGCTATTACTTATTTAGAAAGAGAATAAGTCCTTAAACTCACTCCCTAAAGAGACTAGATCATGTAAAGGGACATGCTTCAAATGACCTAAATCTAATGTAATTCAAATTTCATTTTATTTTCATTTTTGGACAAATATTTTGACTCGGGATAATAGGATTCATATGACTAATACATGAAAAATAAGGTTATTGGCCAAAATCAACGAGAAGGGATGAGGTAAGTTTCCACTATGGCTCTCAAAGGTCAAGCTAAGTTTCTCTGGCAAAGGTGGAAGCCCTCCAATCAAGAGTGAAATGAGTTACATTTCTGCATGATATTACAAAAGAAATGCTCATCTAGTAAAAGGGATGCTAATTATTTTATCTTGATTTTAAACTTAAGCTTTAGGTGAGGTTATGAGTTATTTAATTTTTATTTGAGTTGTTAAGTTAGCTAAAAGATTTATTTTATTCCCAAAGAGCCTAATCCACATCCAGGCCATACATAAAGTAAGGAAGAAACTAAGAAAAATATGCCACTTAATGCAAAACCTAAACAAATCATCAATCATTTATAAAGCTAATTACAAAAAGAATAAAAGGCCATTGTGGTCTGGCACCACCGTACATGCCCAAAAATATCAAATATGGGTAGTCGAGCTCTACCTTTATATAACCTAGATTACAAATGAATTAAGTTATAATTAATCAAGGAATTCATTGTTATGTGGGTCTTCAAGCTTTATTTCTTCTTTTTTCTGTTCTTCTTTCTTCTTCTTTTATTTCTTCTTCTTTTCTTCTTTCTTCTTTGGTTTCTTCTTTTGCAACTTCACATGGTGCATAAGATAGGATCTTATGACCAATGCTCATCCTAATCCCCATAACAATTATTCCAAAATCCTAATTGCATAAATTTACATGAAAAGAAAAAGTAGAAATCTAATTAACACCTGCAAAGTAAAGGTTAGTTAGAACAAACCACATAAATTCAAGAATGTATATTGGACTTATCACCCCACACATGGGTGACTAAGTCCATCTAAACTATTGATTATGCTTAGGGGTATAAAGCACATATAAGCAAAAGCATTTATATTTTTATTTATGATAGCGCTCCTTAAGCACAATCTCCTGCAGAAAAGAATAGTTAGACTAAGAACGTCCTACCCTTCATTCTACATGCATACACCCTAACATCTAGTTTAAAACATATACCACAAAATAAAACAAATATCAAACTATGCACTGACCTAACCTAAAGCTACAAGCAGTGACTTAGGCTAATGTGTGTGCTTTGAAGGCTTATGTGGTATGCTTAGTTATGGATTTAAGTTCAAATTTCTTAAGTGTGAAGGACATGTTCAACTTAGAAGAGAGTTTCATTTAAGTTGTTTAATTATTTTGGGTTGATTTAATTTCATTTTTTGACTTGGTTTAAGTGGATCCTATAATTAATTACTAGGTTATGAAGAGAGGGAAAGAGTAGAGAACTTCTCTTTCCTTCCCTAACCTAAGTAATTTCTAAAGTAGATTCACATTTTAGTTTCATTTAGGTGAATATTTTGATTAAATATTTTAATCAATCCTAAGTTTAGATAAACTCTAAAACAAACCTATTCAAAAAGAAAGGCATTTTAAGATTAAATAAAATAAATCAAAATTTACATAACACACATTACTTCATTTCTTTCCCAACATATATAACAAGCATATGGATGGACCCTAAGCATATCTATACATGTGAATGAGAGTATTTAACACACTCTATGATGCATGCTAAATAATCCATTTAAGTAAATTTAGAAGTTGAATATGCATGATGTTTCTTAAGTAGAAAGGATTTACCTTATCCAAATTTTCACATACACATATGAAAGTAAGAAAGGCATAAGTGAGTATAGAGCCATTGTTAACCAGAGGTGTAAGGTACAAGACATACTTAGGGCTACTTAAAGCCTCGCAACCTTGGCATTGTCCAGACTGATATACCACTTTCCTTAAATACAAACATATGTATAAAAGAAATCAAATGGAAAAGGAGAATACAAAATTTGTTTAATGGATTCATTTTATTTTATGCATTTTATATATGCAAATATAGGTAACCCTTCTTAGGTGATAGCATAGAGATAAATATGAGATAGAATTAAGTAAGTTTTGGATTCTTTACGAATGAACCCTACATCTTACCAACTCCTATTCAAAAACTACACCAACATAATAAAGGAAGGAAAACTATGTTAAGCATACCTTTATATTCTATCACATGCAAACTCATAATTAATGTATAAGTAGCATAGTTTTAGATTTGGTATTTGATTTTTATATTTTGAAAATAATTTAGATTTAGTGGTGATAATAGCCACTCATATTTCTACTTTAGCCAACATATGCAAATTTGACATAAAGTAAATAATTTCATTTTAAAATTTGAATTTGAAAATTATGAATGCATGAAAACACATGACATAGAATTTAACATGTTAGGGAAAGATTCAAAGTAATGAAAGCATATAAACAAGTTCATTTCACTTAAATCCTAAAGACATTCTTATAGAATAACAAAATTTAGAATAAATCAAAGTGAATTCAAAGTGATTTTTGTTTAGTTTGAAGTTTGATTTAATTTTGAAAAGGTGAGATGAGTTTGTTGTTCCTAACCAATTCCCACATGTATTTGATATTTTTGTTTAATTTTTGAATAATTATATCCATTTTTATACATTAATTAGGTTAAGGTATGAATTAAGTAACTTAATTAACCCTCACCTACACCACCTTAGAAGAATTAGCCAAATAATTATGAGCCAATGAGATGACATAAAACCCACAAGGAATTTAAATTTGCAATGCACCTAATAAGAAAGAGGCCTAATGTAATTTGGCTCACAATTAAAAGTTAATTAAGCTAAGGGGTTTAGCTTAAGTAATTTCAAAACACCCTTTCACACATGTGAATTGGGTTTTGATTTCCTTAATTGAACTTAGATTATTAAACACCTAAGTATCTATCCAAAGTTGATTAATTAAGTTATAAAACTTTTAGAGTTTTTTTAGAAATTAATTAAGGGGATAATTAATGAATTAACCCTTAATTAAGAGGAGATTAAGGAGAGAAAAGGGAGTTTAAGGAATAGCTTTGGGAAAATGCCCCAAAAATATTCCATAAACCTCCTACTTATTGGATCTGACCTTAATCAACCCTAATCATAAATTAAAATCACTAATCATACCCTAGTTATCCTTAATTACATAAGGAGGATAATTAGGAAATTCTTATGCAATTATTCTAATCAAGCCTTTAATAAATCCCAAGAAAATTAGGGGAGGTAAAAGTCATCCCCTAAAACCTACCCAAGAAAATTGGAATTAATCAGAGGCTTAATTAAAAGGTAATTAACAACATAAACTTTATAATAAAACCCAAATTCAGAGAAAAATATAACTCAAAACCTATTGAATTTAATTTTAAAATATTTTAGGTTGAATTATCTTTCCATGGGATTTTATTTCATAATTTCTAAATTTTCTAAAAGGAGTTATGAATTTTGGAAGATCCTTAAGTTAATTAGAAAATAATTAAGAATTTTAAGTAATCCCCTGGCCACAGTGCGACACGTGGAGGCGGCGGTCAGCACGCTTTACATGCATCGTGTTGTGAGGGGTTACTTAAGTTGTCAAATCCCGGATGGCAGCTGGCGGTGCACGTGATTTGATCCCTGCCGTCCGATCAAAGATTGAACGACCAGGGATCTCCCCATGGTTTTAATATGAGTAAAGGATTTCTAAACGTGTGAAAATATCTCAGCCATCCATCTAAAATGCGCGGATGGATGGCTGAGATCTCCCATGTTCCACTTTGTCAATAGAGACTGTCCATGATCAAGGGGAAGATCCAAGCTCGATCTAGCATGGATTCAAATCAAACTCAACCCACACCATCTAAAGCTAAAGAGTGGCAAATCCAACGGTAAAAAATCCATGGGGTGAAAATTTCTTTCACAAAGCTCCACACCACATTGAGTTTAATGGTCAAAAAATCCCATACCTCACTGGAGGTGATCACCGATGCTCGATTCCCTTGGAGAAGCTTCGTCTACTTGAGATTAAGCTATGTTGAGAGTATGATCACTTGAGGTTAAGTGGATTGATGTATGAGCTAACTCCTCCTTAGCTTGCTTGCAGCATTGATTCAATTAGGACTCCTCTTTCCTTTAGAGCTTGGGAAAGAACTTAGGTGAGCTCAACTTGGTCACCTAAGAGTGCTTGCAAAAGGAATTGCAGTGGATTGTAGTGTGGAAGAAGTTGGAGAATAGATTGAGCTCCCCTATTTTCACTGTTTGAAAATTGAGAAATGGCATTTTCAAATCTTGTCTAAGAAGCTTGGGACTACTCTCTGATGATTGCTTTGAGTTCCTTAGCTTCAATCGATGGAGGGGAAGTGAGAATTGAATTGAATTAGGGGGAGTATATCTCCCCCTTGAAGGATCAGACGATCGATAATGCACTTGCCATTTTGATCTAATTGATCATAGGTTGTGGGTTGTTTGATCAGTTAGGAGAGTGCACATGGTCGATTCTGAGCCAAGGAGTGGATTGCCAACCTTTCATGTGCCTTAATTTGAGTTTGAGAGGGAGTTTGAATTTGGCATTTTGACCCATAGGGTTGGGTTTGGTCTAGGGACCAATTGGACTGACCCAAACCCATTGAGTTGGGTACACCACTCTCCCTAGGTCCCCTTGAGCTTTTAGGAAAGCCTCAAGTGAATGTAAAGAGGGTATGACCAAATTACCCATGGATTAAGCCAAAATTTATTCTATGGCATAGGGGTAGGATGGTTATTTTTCTATTTTTCCACTTTGGACATGTTGGGTATGTGGAGAAATTAGGTTTGGCCAAGTTTCATGAGATTTGGAATTCATTTTATAGGGTTTGGCTCATGTTGACCAATTTAGGTCAAAATGGGTCAAGTTGACCAATAGGTCAAATTGGGTCAAACCAAGGGTTGGTTCAAGTTCATATGAACATTTGAAATGTTTTGGTGGCTTTAGTTTGATTCAATTTGGTATAGTTTTGAATATGGCTCATATGACTTCATTTAGGTCAAATGGGTCAAGTTGACCTATTTGACCCATTTGACCTATTTGAGGTAGGTCAAGGGTAGATTTAGGTTAGTCATATGGAGTGGATTGGTACCTTTGTTTCCAATCAAGTTCAATTTTGGCTCATGACCCCTTTAGTCATGTTGGGTCTAAGGTCAATTGCTAGTTATGTCTAGTCACCAAATTAAGGCTTTGGTCAAGTTCCACAAGTGATTTGGAATGGACTTGACCCATTGGTTTCAATCAATTTAGATCAAGTTTTGACACATTTTGACTGTTTAGGTCAAAATGGGACAACTTGGGTCAAGTGGCCAATTGGGCTAGGTTAGGATCAAATGTTGGCTTGGTCAAGTTCAAAAATAGGTCATGAGTGAACTTAAATCAATGGTTTCAATCAATTTGGCCTATGGTGGAATTTGGCTATGTTAAGTTTCATTTTGGGTTAAGTGTTGACTAGGTCAACCCTTGGGTTTGACTTGGTTTGACCCAATTTGATTGATTGATCATCCCATAATGATTGTTGATCATGATGAGAGGGAAATATGAGTTTGGTTCAATCCAATTTAGTAAGGATCAAAATTTGGCTCAGAAGTGTACTTTAGGTCACTTTGGGTCAAGTGAGCCTAAGTGGGTCAAATGGCTTGGTCAAAGCTTGATTTGAAGATGATTGATCTTGTATATGGACTCATGATTGAAATATAAATTCATTTACAAGTGATTTGAAGTCAAATGGGTTTAGATCCATTTGACAATTTCATATTCAAAGGAAGAATATGAAAGGGTTTTTTTTTGTTTGATTTTTGAACTAGTTTTGATTGTTTGATTGGAGTTTGGATTTATATATGAGCTCATGATTATAGGGTTGATTGAATGATGAGAGAAAATCAAGAGTTTGGCTTGATTTGAAGTTGATTTGGCTAAGTTTAAGATTTAGACTTGAAAGGCTTAGATTGGAGTTTGAGTTGATTTGAGTTTGATTTTTTGAATTGGTTTTGATTGTTTGAATTTATATTTCATTTATATATGTGAATATAAATGAGAAAATAAATGGATCATGAGAAAATTTCAAGGATTTGAAGTGGTTTAATCATGATTTGGGCTAAGTCCATTAAGGGATTTAAGGGACTTAGGAAAATTTAAGTGGGGTTTGAATTTTTGAATTTGGTTTGATTGATTTATTTATATTTCATTTATATATGTGAATATAAATGAAAATGTAAATTTATGAAAATCCCATGACTTTGATATGGTCTGATGAAGATTTAGGCTAAGTTCATTAATGGAAAATTAATGACGTAAGAAGATTTTAAATTGGGAATTTTAATTTTTGCTTTTGATTTGATTGATTTATATTTATATTTCATTTATATATGTGAATATAAATGAGTTTTGAGAAAATCCCATGAGTTTGAAATGGCTTAGAGTTGATTTTTGGCTAAGTCCGTTAAAAGTAAATTAAGGGACTTAGGAAATTTCAAGGATTTTAAATTTTGAATTTTAAGTTTAATTTATATATATGAATATAAATGAGAATATAAATGGATTATGAGAAAATCTCAAAGATTTGATTTGGTTTAGATCATGATTTTGATTAAGTATTTAAGAAAGGATTAAGGACTTAGGAAAATTGAATTTAGGAATTTTGATGGATTTTAATCATGGGTTTCAATAATAGATTTCAATCATAGAGAGTTGATTTGAGTTTGGAGAAAATCAAATAGAATTGATGTGGAGTTTGACTTGAAAGAAGGAAAGAAAGGAATGGTTTAAGCTAAGGGTAGGAAATTTTTCTAACACCCCTAAGGCATGACCTATTCCTATGGCTAACTCTTCTAAGTCTCTAAGGCTAGGTTGAGCATCCACCTAATCACTAAATGTGTCTTAGTACTAAGGAACTCTTAAAGTCTAAGAGGAGTCCTATGTCTAAGATCAAGGGGTTGAGAGCTCATTCTAAAAATGAGGTCAACAAAGGGCGCCCAATAGGTGTGGTGTGACTAACAAGGAACACTGCACATATTGGTGTTGACTGAAATGATCAACAACACTGAAAGATCACCAGAACTAACAGAAATAATCTATCCTTAACCCAAGGCATAGAGAGAATCCAAAACTTAGTACAATATGGCTTTACTTATATCTAAGACATAAGAGAGAAAGGAGAATGCATTAAGGGATAGAGTGTGAACCTTCCACTAGGGAAGCAGGTTCAAGTCATCGACAAGGGGATGGAAAGTTTGATTTGATTCTCACAAAAGAGAAAAAGATTTAATTTGTTCCGCTAGGGAAGAGGGATGAATTTATTTCAATTTTGTTAGGTTTGAATTTTTAGATGAACCCTATTGGTTTGTGATGGGTTGCACTATGTAGGAGCCATGGATGCTAAGACCTAACTCAAATTTACCAATCTAAAGGGGTAGTCTACAAAACACATAGTAGGACTAGCCAACCAAAGGGATGCCTTTCGGTATGCAGCAGTTGTACGAGGAAGAAAGCGTAGTAGACTTATATTTTCAAAAATAAAGACCAGTTGTTGGGTAATCTATTGATAAGACAACAGATTGAACCTAACCTAGGGCTGACTATTGAGTGAATGCCACTGGGGGACTTAGATCAACTCAAAGATAGTCATGATTAATTTCATTTTTAGATTTATTTGTTTTGATTATGATGGATCCCATAGGTTTACGATGAACTGCATTGAGTAGGGGCTATAGAAGCCTAGACCTAACACAAATTCACCAATTCAAAGTGATAAGTCTACCAACCATAAGGTAGGACTATCCAACCAAAGGAAAATACCTTTTAGTATTCAATGGTCAAGTCTTAAGAAGAAAGCATGGGAACTCACATATTCTAAAAATAAAGAACCACTAGGGTGATTGGTTACTTTGGGCAACAAATCGGACCCAACTTAGGGCTGACTATTGAGTGAATGCCACTAGGGAACTTAGATCAGCTCACGAATAGTCAAGAATTAATTTCTTTTTAAATTTTTTTTTATGGATTTCATTGGTTAGCGATGGATCACACTGAGAAGGAGCTTATAGAAGCCTTGACCTATCTTAGATTCACTAAAATAAAGGGAGTAGCTTCCCGGCATATGGGAGAACTATCCGACCAAAGGAGTGCCTCTTAGTTTGCAATGATCAATTGAAGGGAAGAGAGCTCGGGGACTCACATCTTCCACTAGAAAAGATTATTAGGGTGATCGGTTGCTTTGTGCAATAAATCAAACCCGATCTAAGGCTGCCCGTCGGTTTGCGATAATCATGCTAGAAATAATGTGTCATAGTCTTATATGTTTCAAAGTGAAATGATTATCGGGGTAACTTGCTTATGGCAAAATAGATTGAACCCAACCTAAGGGCTACTACAGAGTGAGTACCGATTCAGGTATTTATCTCAACTTAGGTAGTCAGGCAATTCCTATGGGGAGTTCTGCTGACACTACCCTAAAGATAGGATGTTTGCTTGGGAAAAGGGGTCCTTTGGGGGCTTGAATTCCTAATCCATAAGTAAATTAATTTTGCTTGTTTTATTTTAGTTTATTATTTTATCTTGGACCTTGTTAGTTTGTGAGGGATCAAACTGAGAAGGAGCTTATATCAGCCTAGACCTGTCTCAGATTTACTGAACCAAGGGAGAATCTGTACATCCGCTAAATAGATTTTTCAACCATAAGGGTGGCTACTAGGAAAGGGGAATGTCCAACCCAAAAGTAATCTGGGTAGTGCCTAAATGGGGTCACAAAGGACTTGATCCAAATAGAGTGCCCACAGGGGATGGGACCGGTAAGGGCTTAATCCAACACCCTGGAGAAAATGACATGGCTAGTCATATACCCAATAGTTATTTAGTGTCCAACTCAAGGAGAAAGCACGGGGACTCATATCTGCCAAGTATGGTGTACTCACCGGGTGATTCGCTGTCAGCATAACGAACATCAACCAACCTAATGTGCCCATTGGTTTGCAACAATCAGCTTAGGAAGAAAGCTCAGGGACTCATTTTCCTATATGCAACCGATCGGGATAGTATCTTCACTCGGGGTGTTATCCGACCTAGGGTGACTACTGAGTGAATGACACTGGGGGACTTATATCAACTCAAAAGTTGGCAAGAGAAAAGGAGCCTCTATGGGTTCTAAACCTCAAATATATTTGACCTAGTTAGAGCATGATGGCTAATTCAAGAAGAAAATACACGGAGTCATCTTCTTAAACAAAGTCAATCATGAGGTAGCCTACTGGCTGGGCAGTGAAGCCTACCATATTAATAAGGCGCTTGTTGGTTTGTAATGGTCAAGTTAGGAAGAAAGCATGGGGACTCACATCTTCCAAACAAATGACCACTAGGTGACATATTAGCGAGGTAGCATATAGACTCGACCTAGAGCAGCTAATGAGTGAGTGTCATAGGGGCTTGCTCCCACATCAAAATAGCTCAAGATAAAAGAATTGTGTTTGTTGTTGTGCATGTGTCAAAAAGGAATAGGACAACTCTAGGGGACTCTTACACCTATCTTAAACACACTAGCGATTTGATGAAATGATGTCATGGATGGCAAAATGATTCCTACTAAGAAAGGATGCCACTTTGATTCTCTCACACCTATCTTAGTTATGCTAATCAAAATAGGATGCCTCTCGGGTTCTCTCACACCAATTATAATAGCATCGAGATTGTTTTGTGTGAAAGAGGGATAGGATGCCACTGGGGACTCTTACACCCCTAAACACGCCAATGGATTCACAAGATACAAACAACACTTCAAAGAAGAGAAGATTAGTAATACGTAACAATTTTGTTCTTTTTATTAATGATTATTTTTAAGCATGATTTGTTTCATGGGTAATATTTCTATAGATAAATCCCATTAATTGAAAGCATCGGGTGTTCCCCTTTGCAATCAATAAGATGAGAAGATCCTCCTTGGTAGGCCTCCCATCTTTCGACGGGCTATAGTTGGTCTCCTTAGGACTAACACAAGTTCTCCTACTCAAAAATACCTAGGGCTGACCAACTTGTCGTGAGCTTGAATCATTTTAGTCTTGTACAACTCGAGATTTTGGCACACCCGTAGGTGACTTTCCTCCAAACCTTCGAGCACTTCTAACCACAACTTTGCATTCTGCTTTGTAGTGATCTTGTTACCCAATGCTATCCTTAGTGATAGGAGTTGAACTTCTAAAGGAAGAATGGATTTAGACCCATACACCAAGAAAAATGGGGTAGATTGAGTTGGAGTTCTGTATGTGGTGCAGTAAGTCTAAAAGGCTTTAACCAATTGCTCGTTCCACTATCATTTATAGTCATCAAGAGTCTTCTTCAGTATCTGGATGAGAGTTTTATTGAATGCTTCTGCTAAACCATTAGCTCTGGGGTAGTAGGTGGTGGAGTATCTCCAATCTATACCGTGTCTTCTGGCAAATCAGTTGATCTTTGTGCTTTTGAATACAATACCATTATCGAATATAATTCATCGAGGCACCCCAAACTTATATACAATATGGTTCTTGAAAAACTGAAGCACATGGTGAGCTGTGACCTCTCTGAGTGGGATGGCTTCCGCCCACTTGGAAAAGTAGTCGGTGACAACTAAGATGAATCAATGCCCCTTGGAAGAAGGAGGATCGATCGGACCTACAATGTTGGTACCCCAACACTCAAATGACCATGAAACCAATGTAGGGTGTAGAATGTTAGGTGGTTGGTGGAGGACCACACCGTTCACTTGACATTGATGACATCTCCTAATTATATCCATGCAATCTGTGACCATCAAAGGCCAATAGTATCCAAGTCTTTTGATCTTCATTTTCATCTTTGAACCAGATTGATGAGCTCCGCATAGACCTGAGTGTACCTCAGTTATAATTCCATGGGCTTCATGTTTTTCTAAACAATGTAACCAAATTTGGTCAAAGGATCGGTGGTACAAGGTGGCTTCAACAAGCATAGGAGAGAGATCTCTATTTCACTTAATGGCCTTGTGACTTTTCTTGAGGCAGTTTGCCAGTGTTCAAGTAATCTATGAACAGTTGCCTCCAATCCAGCTCCTTGTCCATTTTGGTAACAACAACTTCCCCTTCAAAACAAAGTCTCTTGATGAGTTTAGCATCAATAAGGGATAAGACCTGTCTATTTTGGACCTTTATTGAAATGGACTCATCTTCCAGACATGCCAACTCTTTGGCAAGTTTTGCCAAGGCATCTACTACTGCATTCTCTACTCGAGGAACCTTGTAAATGGTGATTTCTAGAATCTGGGCCAACAACTTCATGGTATACTCATAGTAATGACGAAGCTTGGGTTTGAGAATCTGGTAGGACCCTACAATCTGGTTGATGGCCTGCTGAGTATCCCAAAGATGTTGATGCTCTTGACACTGATAGTGATGGCTAACTCCAGACCAGTGATTAATGCCTCATACTTAGCTTCATTATTGGTGTAGGGGTTGGATAGATAGTATAAGAATCTCATCACAGTGCGGTTTGGAGTTAGAAGAAATATTCCTACCCCTTCCTTTCTTGAGAGAATATATTGTGGTGCTTCACCTTTAAGAAAAGAAGAAGCACCATCAAAATACATCTCCCATCGGTGGTTACTGGAATTCCCTAAGTTCTTGATTTGTTCATCAGGGAGATCGTCGCTAAGCAGAGAATCAGTAGGAAGTGGGTGTGTTGCTAAGAAATCTGCTAGTGCTTGACCTTTTATCACACGGAGGGGTACAAATGTGATATCAAACTGCGAGAGTAAGTTCTTGATTTTATTTTTATTTGATTGTTTTGGAATTTTACTTAGCAAATTTAGATATGCTAAGTAAAGTGTTTGAGAAAGTGATTGTTTCTTTTTGTGAATTTTGTTTTGATTTTATAAAAATTTAGAATTTTACTTAGCAAATTTAAGTATGCTTAGTGAAGAATCTAAGTGTGTCTTGTTTAATTTTTGAAAATAGGATCCTTAGCAAATTTAAGTATGCTAAGAAAATCCTAAGTGTTTTATTTATTTGGAATATTTCAAATTTTTTTTTTAAAGGGTAGGATCCTTAGCAAATTTGGTTTGCTAAGGGAATCCTAAGTGTTTCATTTTTTTTTTTTTTTTGATGTGTTTAGAAAGTAAAAAACTTAACTTTAGCAAATTTGGTATGCTAAAGATGAGGTCCCACTTGGTTTTGTGAAATGAAAATTTTATTTAAAAAAATTGAATATGCTAAATGAAATTCCAAATGGTATGTTCAAAATTTCTAATTTGGTTTGGTTTTAAAAAAATGGAAACTTCTCCTTAGCAAATTTGGTATGCTAAGAGAAGAAGTTCCAAAAGGTGTTTGAAAATTTTTATTTTTGGCTTTGGAGACATCACTTAGCAAATTTGAGTATGCTAGGTGAAGTTCCAAAAACATGTTTTGAAAAATGTTTGATTTTGGATTTGGAAACTTCACTTAGCAAATTTGAATATGCTAAATGAAGTCCCAAATATGTGTTTGAAAGTTTTTTTGGATTTTGAATTTGGAGACTTCACTTAACAAATTTGGGTATGTTTAGTGAAGTTCCAAATGTGTTTTGAAAATTTTAAAATATGATTGTTAATTTTTAATTTTAGATTTGAAAACTTCACTTAGCAAGTTTGAATGTGCTAAATGAAGTTCCAAAATGTGTTTTGAAAAATTTTGAAATATGATTATTGATTTTTTATTTTGGGTTTGCAAACTTCACTTAGCAAATTTAAGTATGCTAAATGAAGTTCCAAATATGTGTTCAAAATTTTGATTTCAATTTTGGTTTTGAAAAATGGAAACTCCTCCTTAGCAAATTTGGTATGCTAAGGGAAAAAGTTCCTAAGGGTGTTTGAAATTTTTGATTTTGGATTTGGAGATTTCACTTAACAAATTTGGGTATGTTAAGTGAGGTTCCAAATGTATTTTGAAATTTTTTTGATTTTGGACTTGGAGACTTCACTTAACAAATTTAGGTATGTTAAATGAAGTTCCAAAATGTGTTTAGAAAATTTTTGGATTTTGGAATTGGAGACTTCACTCATCAAATTTGGGTATGTTAAATGAAGTTCCAAAATGTGTTTTGAAAATTTTTGAAATATGATTGTTAAGGTTCTAATGTTTTGAAAAGAGGACTTCCATTCAAAAAATTTAAGTATGTAGAATGGAGTTCAATCTTATTTTTGAAATATGAAATTTTTATGTGTGATTGTTGTTTCTTGAAAGGGAGGAATTCCAACTTAAAACATATGTGAGATATGTTTAAGTGGGGTTTCCTAAAAGATATTTTATTTTTTTTAGTTGGGAATGAAATCTTCATTTAATAAATTTAAGTATATTAAATGAAGGTGTTCATGTGTGTTTTTTGAAAATTTTAATTTTGTTTGGAAATGAATTTTCCATTCAATATCTGTGAGTGTATTGAATAGCAAAATTCATGTGAGCATTTTGAAAACTTTATGATTATGATTTTGATTTTTGGAAAGATGGTTGTTCATTTTATTGAAAATGAAATCTCCATCAAAGTGAATTGAAGGAAGATGTTCATTTGTGCTTTTGGCAAATTTTATTAGTTTTATTTTTAAAAATCCCTACATGTATCAATTATGGGAATTGTTAAATGAGAGTAATAAAATTTTTGTGGAAAATATTTTATTAAGTGCATTTTTGAAATGGTGCTTTTTGAAAAGCAAAGTTCTTATGGAAGATTTAGTTTTGTCTTCATTATTTTAGAATGAACCTTTCCTTATCATAAAAATGATAAAGAGAAAGTCTTTAAAATATTTTCTCTTTTTATTTAAATCTTTTCATTTTACCCATTGGAGAACCCAACGGGGGTTTTAAGACCAACAAAGAATGTGGTCCTAAAAGCTAAAGATGTTGGCTAACTCAACTCAAGAATGAAATGAGCTAAGTGCCAACGGAAAGAAGAATTATCTTGGATTCATACCAAAGTACAAACCCACTATCGATACTCAAAGACAACAATCATTTACCAAAGATGGAGAGAAAAACCATCCTCAGCGGAGTCGCCATAAAAATCTATTGGTTTAAAATTTCTATAGGAGTCGCCTTCAAATCTGTGGAGAGAAAGAAAGGCAAGACCTATAATAATTCATCTTTTTAGGACATTACGTAGATTCGTAGATGTACTTATTTAGATGATCAAGTACATCATCAAGGAATATTGTACTATCTCGAAAGACAAAAGTCACTACCTTTTAATGGACCTAATCACCTCAATAAGAACTCCTAAGGACAATGGATCTGCATATGTACCAGAGATTCCTCTCGTACTTTACAAGAAAAAGTAAAGAAGAGTTTATTTTAAATCGGGTTCATTAAGTTCTAGGGAAAGCACCAATTACATCCTAAGAGATCCCTTAAAACTCTCAATTTTGGTAAATGATCATTATCTTTGAAGATTTAGGAAAGGACTCAATCGAATATTTTTTTTTAGAAGATCAAATGGGATTGATCAAAAGGGGGAGTTATTATCAAAGATAAAATAGGAGATAAGTAGGAGATGCTCATGATGCTAAGAAAACCTAACGAGCATCTCAAACTATCATATAATTAGGCTTTATATTTTTAAAATTGATTTTGTTTACTTGAGTTAAATTGTTCATTAGAAATTTAGGACTTATGATTCCTTAACACAAGATTAAGGAAATGTCTAAGAGGTGAGGAATTATATTTATGCCCATAAAGGGGAGAAGCAACCTGAGAACCTAAATCTAGGGAGCTTCGACAAGGGCCAGAAGCATAACCTAAATCTAAGGCTAAAAATGGGTAATTAGTTTGTCTTCACAAGAGAGGACAAACCACCCTACAGCTTGGACTTACAACCGCCTGGGGGTGGCCACCAACAAACTCCTCCTACGATTTTAAATACATGTAGGCAAGTTATTATGCTTATGCAAGATAGCTAGGCTATTACTTATTTAAAAAAAGACTAAGTCCTTAAACTCACTCCTTAAAGAAACTAGATCATGTAAAGGGACACGCTTCAAATGACCTAAATCTAATGCAATTCAAATTTCATTTTATTTTTATTTTTGGACAAAAATTTTAACTTGGGCTAATAGGATTCATATGACTAATGCACGAGAAAGAAGGTTATTGGCCAAAATTAGCGAGAAGGGAGGAGGTGAGTTTCCACCATAGCTCTCAAAGGTTAAGCCAAGTTTCTCTGGTAAAGGTGGAAGCCTTCCAATAAAGAGTAAAATAAGATACATTTGTGCATGATATTACAAAAGAAATGCTCATCCAGCAAAGGGGTTGTTAATTCTTTTATCTTTATTTTAAACCTAAGCTTTAGGTGAGGTTATAAGTTATTTAATTTTTATTTGAGTTGTTAAGTTGGGTAAATGATTGATTTTTCCCTAAAGAGCCAACTGCTTCTAGTACATACATATAGCAAGGAAGAAATTAGGAAAATCATGCACTTAATGCAAAAGCTAAACAAATCATCAATCAATTTATAAAGCTAATCATAAAAAGAATAAATGGTCATTTGTGATCGGACACCACAGCACAAACCCAAAAATATCAAATGTGGGTAGCCGAGCTCTACTCTTATATAACCTGAATTACAAATGAATTAAATTATAATTTAAGCAAAGGAATTCATAGTTATGGGGGTCTTCAAGCTTTATTCTTCTTTCTTCTTTCTTCATTCTTTTCTTCTTTGGTTCCTCCTTTGGATGGTTGGAAGGTGGATGTTCCAAGACTTCACATGATGCATAAGATGGAATCTTATGACCAATGCTCATCCTAATCCCCATAACAAATCATTCCAAAATCTTAAATATACAAGATTTTACATGAAAATGAAAAGTAAAAATCTAACTAACACCTACAAAATAAAGGTTAGTTAAATCACGCCACACAAATCCCAAGCATGTATATTAGACTTATCACCCCACACATGGGTGACTAAGTCCACTTGTCCTATGGATTATGCTGAGGGGTATAAGCACCTATAAGCAAGAAGCATTTATATTTTTATTTATGATAATGCCCCTTTAGCACAATCCCTTGCAAAACAGAATAGTTAGACTAAGCACGTCCTACCATTCATTCTAAGAGCATACACCGTAACATCCGGTCTAAAACATTCATCATAAAATAAAATATGATATCAAACCATGCACCGACCTAACCTAAGGCTAGAAGTGGTGACTTAGGCTAATGTGTGTGTGCTTTGAAGGTTTGTGTGGCATGCTTAGCTTAGGTCTTTAACTTCAAATTTTCTAAGTGTGAAGGACATGTTCAACTTAGAGGAGGGTTTTATTTAAGTTATTTAAGTGTTTTGGATTATTTTTATTTCATATTTTAGTTTGGTTTGAGTGAAACTTACAGTTAATTACTAAGTTATCAAGAAATAGAGTGAGAAGAGAACTTCTCTTTCCATCCCTAATCCTTAAGTAATTTCTAAGGCAAGTTAACATTTTAATTTCATTTAGGTGAATTTTCTGATTACATCTTTTGATCAATCCTAAGTTTAGATAAACCCTAAACAAACCTATTCAAAAAGAAAGGCATTTTAAGATTAAGTAAAATGAATCAAAATTCACATAACACACATAACTTCATTTCTTTCCTAACATATATAACATTCATATGATTGGACCCTAAGCATATCTATAAATTCAAATGAGGAGAGTTAAAACACTTTATGATGCATGCTAAGTAATCCATTTAAGAAAATTTAGAAGTTGAATATGCATGATTTTTCTTAAGTAGAAAAGATTGTTATCCAAAATTTCACATACGTGCATGAAAGTAAGAAAGGCATAAGTGAGTACAGCGCCATTATTAACCAGTGGTGTAAGGTACAAACCTACTTAGGGCTACTTAAATCCTCACAACCTCAGGGTTATCCAGACTAATATACCACTTTCCTTAAGTATAAACATGCATATAAAAGAAACAAAATGAAGAAGGAATATGCAAACGTTGTTTAATTGTTTCATTTCAAAATGATTTTTCTTTAGTTTGAAGTTTGATTTAATTTTGAAAAGGTGAGATAAGTTTTCTATTCCTAACCCATTCCCACATATTTTTGGCATTTTTTTTAATTTTTAGATAATTAATTCCATTTTTAAGGATTGATTAGGTTAGAGTATGAATTAAGTGGCTCAATTAACACTTACCTACACCACCTTAGGAAAATTAACTAAGTAATTATGAGCCAATGAGATAACATAAAACCCACAAAGTATTTAAATTTGTAATGCACCTAATAATGAAAAGTCCTAATACAATTTGGCTTACAATTAAAAGTTAATTAAGCTAAGGTGTTTTAGCTTAAGTACTTTTAAAACACCCTTTCACACTTATGAAAGAGACTTTAATTTTCTTAATTATACTTAGGCTATTAAACATCTAAACATCTACCCAAGGTAGATTAATTAAGTTCTGAAACTTTTTAGAATTTTTGAAAATTGTTTAAAGGAGTGATTAATGAGTTAACCCTTAATTAAGAGGGGATTAAGAAGAGAAAAGGGGGTTTTGGGAATAGCTTAGGGGAAATGCCCCAAAATTATTCCATAAAACTCCTACTCATTGGATCTGATCTTAATAAAACTTAATCATAGGGTAAATCCACTAATCACACCTTAATTACCCTTAATTATATGAAAGGGGTAATTAGAGAATGAAATAGTAATTTTCCCAATTAAGGCCTCAATAAATCTCAAGAAAATTAGGGGAGGCAGAGGAAATGAACCCTAAAAATTTGAGATTAATTGCTGACTTAATTAGAGAATAATTAGCTAACTAAAATTCCCAAAGAAACTCAAATTCAAAGAAGAGGGGAATTCAAAATCCATTGAAAACATTTTTTAAATATTCTAGATAAAATTATCTTTCCATAGAATTTTTCCTTTTATTTTTTTAATTTTTTGAAGGAGTTATGATTTTTAGAAGATTTCTGAATTAATTAAGAATTAATGAAATTCACTAACTAATCCCTGGTTAATACTGGCTCACGGCGTAACACGTGGTGGCAGCGGTCAGTGTGCTTTACATGTGTCACACCGTGAACCATCCACTTAAATGTCAAATCAAGGGGACGGCTGGCCATGCACGTGCTAATATCCTTAGCCGTCCGATCAAGGATTGGACGGCTGAGATACACCCGCAGTTTAAATCGGATAAAGGATTTATAAAATGTGCCTAATAATCTGAGTCATCCATCTAAAATGCGTGGATGGACGACTAAGATGAGCCAAGTTCATCCCTGAGGATTAATAGAGACCGTCCATGTTCCAAGGGGAGATCTGAACCTTATCTAGCATAGAATCATTCAAGACTCAACCCACACCATCTAAAGGAATAGAGCGACCAATCCAACAGTGGATTTCACATTCAATGAAAATTCCTTTCATAAAGGACCAACACCTCCTAATATAAGTGGTCAAAAAATCACAAACCTCACCGGAGGTGATCACTAGTGCTCGAGATCGATGAGGTAGCTTCGTCTGGTGGAGACAAAGCCCTGTTGAAGTTCCTAGACCTTGAGATTGACTGGATCAATGGGTTGACCAACTCCTCTTCAAGATCCTTGTGTCTTTGATTGAATTGAGCTCTTCTTTATTATGGGAACTTAAATGGATGCTTGGGCAGGCTCGACTTGGTCCTTAGATGAAGAGTGTAGAAGGAATTTGGATGGGATCAAGTGTAAAAGAAGTTTTCTAATCACTCCACCTCCCCTATTTTTGCACAGTGCAAAATTGAGAAGAAGTGATTCTAATCTTCCTTAGAAGGCTTAGGGATGCTCTTTGATGATTTTTAACTCTCTCTCTAAGCCTCAATCGAGTGTGAGGGCAGTGAATTTTCAATGAATTAGGGGGAGTATATCTCCCCTTATGGCAATCGGATGGCCGGCAATGAGCTTGCCATTTTGATCCAATTGACCCTATGGACTGAGCTGTTTAGTCTGTTAGATCATTGCACATAGTCAGTTTGGCTAGAGGAGTGGAATGCCAACCTCCCATGTGCATCGAATTGAGCTTAGGGGGGGAGTTTGAAAATTGAATTTTAGGCTATATGCTCGAGTTTTGTCGATGGGTCAAATGGGTTGACCCAAACCCATTAGGTTGGGTACACCACTCATCACTAAGTCCCCTTCAGCTTTTAGGAAAGCCTCAAGTGATTATGATGAGGGTATGACCAAAATACTCATGGGATAAGCCAAAATTTATTTTATGGCCTAGGGATAAAATGGTCATTTTGTTATTTTTTTCACTTTGGCTATATTTGGTTTATAGAAAAAATAGGTTGGGCTAAATTTCATTGGATTTGGAATCCATTTGATAGGGTTTGGCTCATGTTGACTCATTTAGGTCAAAAAAGGTCAACTTGAGTTAAGTTGACCAATTGGTCAAATTGGGTCAAACTAAGGGTTGGGACTAGTTCATATGACTACTTGAAATGTTTTTGTGCCTTTGGTTTAGTTCAATTTGTTATAGATTTGGTTTTCGCTCATATGACTCATTTAGGTCAAATGTCAAGCGTTGACTATTTGACCCATTTTATTTGGGTTGTGGGTCAGGTAGGTTTAGGTTTGGTTACTAGTGGATTGGTATCTTTGTTTCCAATCAATTTAGGTTAAGTTCAAGAAGACCCTTTTAGGTCATGTTGGGTCTAAGGTCAATTGGGCTAGGTTGGGTTTAGTTGGCCAATTGAGGCTTTGGTAAAGTTCCACAAGTGATTTGGAATGGACCTGACCCATTGGTTTTAATCAAGTTGGCTTAGATCAAGTTTTGACACATTTTGGTCCTCTAGGTCAAAATGGGTCAACTTGGGTCAACTGGGCCAATTGGGCTAGGTTAGGCTCAAATGTTGGCTCGGTCAAGTTCAAACTTAGGTCATGAGTAAACTTAGATCAATGGTTTCAATCAAATTGGCCTATGGTGGAATTTGACTATGTTAGGTTTCATTTTAGGTTAAGTGTTGACTTGGTTAACCCTTAGGTTTGACTTGGTTAGCCAACTATAGCTACTCGAGCAAGACTACTTTTCACACCAAATTTGATTGATTGATCATCCCATGATGATTGTTGATCATGATGAGAGAGATATATGAGTTTGGTTCAATCCAATTTGGTTAGGATCAAAAGTAGGCTTATAAGGGTACTTTAGGTCACTTTGGGTCAAGTGAGTCTAAGTGGGTCAAAGCTTGATTTGAAGTTGATTTGATCTTGTATATGGACTTATGATTGAAATATAAGTCCATTTACAAGTGGTTTGAAGTCAAATAGATTTTGATCCATTTGAAAATTTCATATTCAAAGGACGAATAAGAAGGGGTCTTGGGTTTGATTTTTGGTTTGGGTTTCGATTGTTTGATTGAGGTTTTGATTTATATATGAGCTCATGATTGTAGGATTGATTTAACCATGAGAGAAAATCAAGGATTTGGCTTGATTTGAAGATGATTTGACTAAGTTCAAGATTTTGGCTTGAAAGGCTTAGATTTGATTTTGAGTGGAATTGAGTTTGATTTTTGGAAATGATTTTGATTGTTTATATTTATATTTCATTTATATATGTGAAGATAAATGTGAACATAAATTATTATGATAAAATTTCAAGGATTTGAAAGAGTTTAGTCATGATTTGAAGTTAAATCCATTAAAGGGAATTTAAAGGATTTAAGCAAATTTTTAATTTGAAATTTAATTTTTGAATTGGATTTGATTGATTTATATTTCATTTATATATAAGAATATAAATTAGAATACAAATAAGTTTTTGTTTTTAGAAAATCCCATGAGTTTGAAATGGTTTGATCAAAGTTTAGAGTTGATTTTGGCTAAGTCCTTTAATGAAAAATTAAAGGGACTTAAGGAAATTTTCATGAATTGATTTTGAATTTTGAATTTTATTTTATGTGTTTGAATTTATATTTCATCTATATATAAGAATATGAATGTGAATATAAATGAATCATGAAAATATCTCAAAGATTTGAATAGGTTTGAATCACAATTTTGGCTAAGTCCTTAAGAAAGGATTAAGGACTTAAAAAATTTGAACTTAGGAATTTTTGATGAATTTTGGTCATGGGTTTCAATCATGGATTTCAATCATGGAATTTAATCATGGAATTGATTTAAGTTTGAGAAATTCAAATAGAATTGATTTGGATTTTGACTTTAAATAAGGAAAGTGAGGGAAGGTTTAAGCTAAGGGTAGGAAATTTTCCTAACACCCCTAAGGCATGACCTATTCCTATGGCTAACTCTTCTAAGTCTTCTAGGGCTAGGTTGGACTGTTCACCTAATCACTAGATGCATCTTAAGACTAAGGAACTCTTAAAGTCTAAGAGAAGTCTTATGTCTAAGCTGGAGGTGTTGAGAGCTCATCCTAAAAATGAGGTCAACACACATGTTTATTCATTTCTTTTCATTATGTATATCATGCATATGTTTCGTCCTAACCATACCAATACATACAATGTATGTCTTAGCACACTAAAATGATGAATGCAAAGAAGTGTGCTTGGAATTTAAATATGCCATTTGATTGAATTATGAATGCAAGTCTTTTTAATAGAAAAAGGGATTTTCATCCATTAGCTAAGTACACATTCACATGTATAAAGTTTTAAGTGAGTATGCCTCCATTGTTCTACACTAAGGCACAAGGTACAAGAACTACTTAGAGCTACTTAAAGCCTTGCAGCCCCAGCCAAGATGTCTAGACCAATATACCACTTTTCTTATATGCATATGGATGTATTAGCAACTATAAGAATAGGAAAACCCATGCAAATGTTGTATTTGATTAATTTGATTTATAATTCTTATTCATTGGTCATATCATACATACATATGTATAAGAGTTTTAAGTGAGTATGACGCCATTGTTATACACCAAGGGTGTAAAATACAAGACCTACTTAAGGCTACTTAAACTCTCGCAGCCCCAAGATGTCCAGACAAATATACTACTTTCTTATATACATATGAATGCACAACCACAAGAATGAGAAGTCATGCAAGAAGTCATATTTGAGTTGATTCAATGATTTATATATGTGATATGAAATCCTTCCTAAGTCTTAGCATGGAGATGCATAGGAGTATATTTAGACAAATGTTGTGTTCTTTTCAAATGAACTATACATTTGTAAATCCATGTAAGGTAAGGAAAGAGAACTTCATATTACATACCTTATATTATCAACACATGCAAACTTATAGATATGTGTAATTAACATCACTCCATATATTATAATTGATTTATGGACTTTTGAAGATAACTTTTGATTTAATAGTAATAATAGCCACACCTATTTTTAATTAAATCAACACATGCAATTTAACATAAAATAAATCATTTCATTAAGTTAACTTTAAAATAAATGAATGCATAATTAGAAATGGCAGACAACATTTAACATGATTTGAAAGAAATAACGGAACTTAAGCGCATGATCTCATTCATTGCAATTAATTTTTAAGGACAATCATAATAAATAAGGCTATTTAAAATAAACCAAAGTTCTTTGATGATATTTTAAAATTTGAGTTTGATTTGATTTAAGAAATGAAAGAGGTTCGCTAATCCTAATCTCATTCCCCATCTATGAGTTAATTCGATTCGATGAAGAAGTAATTAAGTTGATTTTATGGTTTAATTAGGTTAAGGTATGAATTAAGTAAATTAATTAATAATTACCTACATCATCTTAAGTTAATTAACTAATTAATAATGATCCAATATGATATGCAACCACATGAAAAGTACATTTGCAATGCTCCTAAGAAATGAAAGGAGCTTAATGCAATTGACTCATAATTAATAGTTAATTAGGCTTAAGGGTTCTTACTTAACTACTTTTATGGTTTTCTCACACATATGAGCCAACCATAATTTCATTATCTCTCAGTTTGAGTTATTGAACACCCAAAGAGCTACCCAAGATTAATTAAAGGTTGTTTAAGTATGAAATAAATTTTAGATTGAGTTAATCAAGCTTATTAATTAATTGATTGAATTCTTTGATTATATTTTGATTAGAATGAGGAAATTAACTTAGGGAAAGGGATCCAAGACAAGGCTTCAATCCTAACCCCTAAGTCATTTCAAACACTCAATTAGGCTTTGATTTTTGTAAGATCCAGCAATTTGGTTGAACTTCTGAAGGTAGAACTGCTGCTTCGAACACATACACTAAAGAGAATGGGGTAGATTAAGTTGGAATTTTGTATGTGGTGCAGTATGCCCACAAGGCTTCAACCAACTACTCATGTCACTGTCGCTTATTATCATCAAGCATCTTCTTTAGTGTCTGGATGAGAGTTTTGTTGAATGCTTCTGCTAGACCGTTTGCCCTCGGGTAGTAGATGATAGATTATATTTAATATATGTTGTGTCTTTAGGCAAAGCTATTGATCTTAGTGCTCTTGAATGTAATACCATTATCAGATATAATTCATCGATTTATCCTGAATCTTTATATGATATGGTTCTTGAAAAACTTGAGCATATGCTGAGTTGTGACCTCTCTAAGTGGGATTATCTTCGACCACTTGGAAAAGTTATCGGTGGTAGCTAGAATGAACCGGTGACCCTTGGAAGAAGGAGGATCGATCATACCCTCTATGTCAGTGCTCCAACACTCAAATGGTCACGAGGCCAATGTAGGATGTAGAATGTTGGGTGGTTGATGCAAGATCACACCGTGCACCTAACATTGGTGGCATCTCTAAGCTACATCTATGCAGTCTTTAATCATCGAAGGCTAGTAGTATCCTTGTCTCTTAGTCTTAGCTTTCATCTTCAGACCAGACTGATGAGCTCCGCATAAACCTGAATATACCTTAGTCATGATCTTATAGGCTTTGTGTTTGGCTAAACAATGTAACCATATATGATCGAAGGACCGCCAGTATAGGGTGCTATCCACGAGAGCATAAGAGAGAGCTCTCTGCTTCACCTGATGGGCTAATGACTTCTCTTGAGGTAGTTTGCCTATATTTAAATAATCCACAAATGGTTGCCTCTAATCTAACTCATCATCCTTTTTGGCAACGACAACCTCCCCTTCAAGAGAGAGTCTTTCAATGAGCTCAGCGTCAATAAGGGATAAGACTTGTCTATTTTGGACCCTTATTAGAATGGACTCATCTTCCGGACATGACAACTCCTTGGTAAGCTTGGCCAATGCATCTGCTACAACATTATCTCCTTGAGGAATCTTGTAGATAGTGACCATTGGGATTTGAGCCAACAACTCCATGGTATACTTATGGTAACGAAGGAGCTTAGGCTTTAGAATTTTGTAAGATCCAGCAATTTGGTTGATGAAGAGCGGATAATCTTTGAAGATGTTGATGCTCTAGATGCATAGTATAATGACTAACTCTAGATCAGCAATCAGAGCCTCATATTCGACTTCATTATTGGTGCATGGATTGGACATATGATATCAGAATCTCATCACTAGTGTCTTTCCTTTCATAGCACAGAGAGGTATGAATGTAATGTCAAACTGCGATAAAATCATGGGCCATCATGCCAACCGTCCAGAAAATATTGGTCGTGTCATGAGATATTATAGTGGATTGACCCTAGATATCAGATTCACCTTATGAGAAAGCATGTAATGCCGTAACTTTTGGGATGCAAAGATTAAAGCTAGGCAGTGCTTAGTTTGCCTCGACAGGGATTAGACGATGAATAAGGTAGTAAAGTGCATTTTCTTTGCCTTCATCATTGGTTTCAGCCAATAAAGTGCCAAAAGAGTATTCTAATGCAGCGGTGTAGAGGATGAACGGCTTACCCGGGAAAGGGGCTACTAAAACTGGCAGCGTCATCAAGTAGTCTTTGATGTCATCAATGGCAAGCTGGCACTTATCATCCCACTTGAACTTGGCATCCTTTTTTATAAGTGCTAAGAATGGCTGGCATTTTCCTGATAAGTTGGATATGAAGCATCTTAGATATGCCAATCGCCCTTGAAATGATCTGAGTTGAGTTATACTTTTAGGGGGTGGCATTTCTAAAATAGCCTTGATCTTCTCTGGATTAATCTCTATTCCTCGGTGTCGGACAACAAACCCAAGGAATTTCTCTAAAACTACTCCGAATGTACACTTTAGGGGATTCATTTTGAGGTTAAATTATCTTAACCATTTGAAAACTACTTTCAAGTCGAAGATATGGTCTTTCTTTTCTTTATTTTGACTACTAGATCATCAATATAACATTCAACTTAATGATGAATGAGTTCGTTGAAGATCCGAGTCATGGCCCGCTGGTATATAGCACCGGCATTTTTAAGGCCGAAAGGCATGACCTTATAACAATAGATTCCGATCGGGGTTTAAAAAGTAGTATTTCTTTCATCTTCAGGAGCCATCTTGATTTAATTATAGCCAGATGACCCATCCAAAAAGGAGAATACTTCATGAGATGAGGCAATGTCCACCATTAGCTCTAGTATAAAAAGTGAAAATTCATCCTTAGGACATGCCTTATTTAGATCCTTAAAATCGACGAATATGCGAATTTGGCAAACCACGTAAGATATTTTTCTTCCCTGATAAAGCCAGCATAGATCAATTTCTTGATTTCAGAAAAGACATATTGCTCAATTTCTAATCGCATGCATCTAGGAGCCTGCTTGATAGGGTTAGCATTAGAATTTATTGCTAGTTTGTGGACTTCTACGTTCGGAGATAAACTAGGCATTTCTTCATAACTCCATGCAAAGTAGTCCTTAAATGCAGCTAATAGCCTAACTAAGTCATTGGTTTCTTCTTCATTCAACAAGGAACTGATGTATGTTAGGCGTGAATCTTCTTTTGTTCTGATGTTAATTTCTTTGAGTTCGTCAATAGTTGATCTAATTTCTTCTTCAAACTTTTGCGGTGCATCCTTGACTTCAAGATCATTTGGATCATCTGAAGTTTCTAAACACACCTCCTCATAAGAGTTAGCATGATTTTAAAAAAAACCTATCATACTCCAAATGATTGGTGATGACTAGGCAATGGTTGCATTGTCGGCTGGTCCCACTTTGTCGAATCCTAGTCTTGGTCTTGATTGAGAATATCTGCTTTGGTTGTCCCATAGTCTTTTGAAGTAATCCAACCTATGCTTAGACCAAGTATATGGGATTAATCCCTTCTTTGCTAAGTTAATAACACAAGGCAAATATCAATCAAAAGGTAATTGTATTAAATCATTATAAGAATCATCCTCAAGTTCTACATCAGCTTCTTGAATTTAGGATGATGCTCCCAACAAAAATCTGTTTGGCTTGACATCTATGGATGATTTGGGGGCCTTCTTAACTACTAAACCTTCAACTTTCTGAAAAAAAAAGTAAGGTTAAAGCTAAAGTTTCCAACTGCTGCCTGACTGTTTGACATAATAGTGATTCAAATACATTCATACTTTGCTTCGAGCCTGGTCTTCAATGTTGTTTGGCTCAAATGTCACCTCCAAACAGACCTACTGAGAGGGGTTGGTCGGCATGCTAATCACATGAGATTCATCCTCCGAACTGGACTCTAAGTCTATGTGGATAGCGAGGGTACTCCTCTGAGCTGGAATATAGCTCTTACTAGCCACCGGAGAGGTCTTCTATCTCTTGCTCTAGAGCGACCTCTCTACAGTTAGGGTCAAGTCATCATACCCATCTGTTCGTATGGAGGAACGAACTTTGGGCGAAATCCAATATATGGCTCTACTTTTTCCTCGGTATCTAATTCTCGCTTAGTTGTATTTTCATTTTCTTTTCCTTTTTTTCTTTTCTTTTTCTTTTCTTTTTCTTCTTTTTGTTTTGTTTTATTTTCTTTTGTTTTTGAACTTTCACTAAGTTCGCAAGAATAGACTTTTTTATTTGGACGAAGATAGTAAGCTGCATCTTCATATATCTCGACCTCTCTAACTGAGAATGGCTTCAAGTCTTCTTTGACATGATACTTGATTCCACCTCTTCGAAATTCGATGCATTGATGTAAAGAGGATGGAACTGTGTTGTTCCCATGTATCCAAGGCCTATTGAGCAAAGCAGTGAAAGATGTATCTGAATCAATTATGTAGAACTTGACTTCTATCTTCTGGTCATCTATCTCTAATGGCAACATGGCCTCTCCGCCTTGCTCATTGAATCCTCTCAACATCATCCGATCTCCTTGGAGTTCGAAGATGTCAATCCTTAAGTAAGCAAGGGTCTTTATACTCATAATGCTGACTAATGCATTGTGAGGTAGAGGGGGTGGTTATTCTTTGTTGTCCCCAAAAGAAGGCCTTCATCGGTGAATGTAACTCCACGAATTTCTCTTGAAAAACATGCCTCCTCTCCAATAACGGTCAACTGAGCTAAGCATATTTTTCGATCAAGAAGTGCTTTGATCAATGACTCCCTCATCTCTTTGGATAAGACAATGGCATCATATATGCTTAGTTTAGCTAGCAACTTTCTTAGGTAAGCGAGGACATTGTAGTCAACTTTGGGCTGGTCCTCCACAAGCATATCCATAAGTGGAGCATCCTATGGATGGGCTTCTTGATCACTTAAACCAATGACTTGTTTACCCTTATCCTGAAGTGCAACCCTAAGAGGTAGAACTTTGCCACTATGGAGGTTGGCTTCGGTGACTTCATAAGATGGTTTAGTAAAAAGTTTTACCTGTTCATCAGGTTTACCTACAGCTTCTCTTATAGGATCATCGGAGTCGGATGACTCCAAATCAATCTCAATGGGTGAACCTGGATGATTTAAGAATGGAATGGATAATCCATTTCTAAATCAGAAGAAGAGGAGTGATGAAAACTAAAGTTATTATTAATTAGACTTAGAGAGCTACCTAAAAAAATAAACTCAAGGAGATCATTAGAAGTGACAAAGATGTAAGCGGAATCAACTTTCTTCATTGATTTCTTAAATTTAAACGAAGATACAAAATAGAAATCAAGTAAAGTAAACAAACTGAGAGATTTGGCATCCCCCTCCTCTGATATAATACGGCTGCTAGAAGAAAAGCTGGCTGGAGGAACTGTAGTTGCAATTATGAAAGGAGTGTTACACTCGGTCAGTGGTTATGCTACTATGCTATCCTGAGCAAGTGGAGGATGTCGTTGTTGCTGCTGGGCTTCTACCTCCGTCATGTTGTCCTTAGCAACTTGCAAACCTTCCTTAGAGTTGGAGGTTTGAGCTACTTCAGGCACCTGCAAGAGTAACTTTCTGATTTTAGAAATAATTTTCTTAGAGTTTCAGGATAGAGAGATATCTCAACCTTCCTCTGTCTTAAGAAGATCGCGTGTATCCCTAAGAATTACCCTAACATAACTAGAAGGTTGTTCTAGTAGGTATTCCTTAGGGATGACAATGGCACCCGACTTGAAGCTATGCTCAAGCCAATCTTTAAAAGTAAAATAATTTTCTAAGACATGTCCTAGCATACGGTTGTAGGGATAATAGTTTGAATCGTGACTCTTACCACTTCCTCTTACCTCTTAGGCTCTGGTAACTAGAAATTAGGCTTCTTTAAGAGATTCTTAAAGATCTTACTAACTACCACCCTCTTGAATGAATAATGTTTATTCAATTATCGACAAAGGTGGGTAAATGATAGCTTCCTGGTGGCAAGTAGGAATACTGCTACTGATGATGTTGATGAGGATACTGCTGAGGAGACGACAGTGGAGGCTGCTATGGCAACTGAAGTGGCCGGTATGATGGCCGAGCTCGTGGCAGAGGAGGTGGTAGAGGATACTGCTGAGCTCAAGGTATCTATATATATATATATATATATATATATATATATATATATATATATATACATATATATATATATATATATATATATATATATATATATATACATATATATATATATATATATATACATATATATATATATATATTTCATTATAAAAGTGATGGCCTATCAATTTTGTTTTTCTATACATTTATATTTAATTTGTATATATATTTTTGAAATTTTTTGAACAATTTAGTCATTAAAATTTAGATATATCGTTAGAAAATGATACATTATTTTCACTAATTGATGGTATGGCTTATAACCACTATAAACATAAGTTTGAGTTGACTGAGCTCAGGAGAGTTCATTTGACTAACCAAGGGGTTGAATTATTAGATCTCATTCTCAATAAAAAAAGTCACAATTAAAAACTTCTATTGTTGGCACATATTTTATATGTTACAATAAAAAGTACAAAGTTATCTCTCATAAAATTTATAAATAAAATATAATTCTAGATATTCTAGACATCTAAAAGTAGTCTAAAATCAAAAAGTCTTCCTAGCATAAAGAATTAGGGGTGTGCACTAGTCAGTCAAATCTAAAATTTGAACCAAATCAATATTAAAAACAATACATAGTTTGAAATCACATTAATCAATTTTTGATTGTAAATACTTAGTTTTTATTTTTTGGTTTGATTTAAAAAAAACCAGTTAAATTGTATAAACTAAAAGTAGATAAAAAAATCATATATAAATATATAATCTTGATTGTAAATATTTAGTTTTTTATATAAATTGTTGGATTGTTAATTGTGTAAGAAAAGTTTAACGTATAAAATTTAATAAATTGTATTTTAGTTAGTTAGTTTATTAAAAAATTAAAAAAATTATTCTTTTTATATGTTATTTGGCTTAATCAAAAATCTAATTGAAGAAATTAAATTATAGTTCGATTTGATTGATTTAATTGTATTCCTTATTTGAATAGTTAGATTATTTTAAGTTATTCGATTAAGTTTATTCGATTTAACAAAAAAATTAATCGAACCAATCAAATGCACACTCCTACTATTCTTAAAGTAGGAGTGTGACTACCTCGATCGCTTATAATGGCTTGTTGACTTTAGGTCTCCCAATTTTTCATTCTTAGAAGGACTACTCCAACTACCTTCCAATCATCCACTTCCCTCCATTCTTTAGAGCAATAGATTATCACGATTATCACACAACAACATCCAAACATACTCAGACCACTAGACTCCTTCTATCACCTCCATAAGAGACATTTTCACAATTTAAAAGTCCATTTAAGATCCATTTTATTTTCCTTCTTTGTTTCATATTTTTATTTTATTTTATTTATATTTTATTTTAAATAATATATATTTAATAGTAATTATTATTTTTTAAAAACAGTTAAAATATCTAAAAGTTAATTTGAGTGCTTTTAAAATTAAATATTATTTAATTTTGAAAATAAAAAGATAAAAATACTTTAATTTTTTTTAAAATTATACATAAAAAATCACATGTCTTATATAGTTGCATTTTTCACTTTTTGACTCTTTCCAAAATCATCTTTTAAAATTCAGGAAAAAAAAACGATACATTTTCACAATATTCCAACACACAATATTTGAATTTAATCTATTCAAATTTATCACATCGAGTATCATTTTAAGCAACCAAAATTCACTGCCGTTGCTGACAAGAAGATGGTGCGAAAAGGATTTCCAGTTATGATCAATTCCTATTGAATAATTGTTTCCATGATGTGAGATGTAATGCCCAATTGTATGAGAGTCTAACACACATAAATAATAAATAATAGAATAAAATATATCATAATTTTAGCGTGAAAAAATCATAGAAAATAGTGAAAAATCACAGGATCTAGTGTAGCTAAAATGGTACACTATATATATATTTTGAAATACAAAGTTTCAATTTTCCGATTATAAGATTACAATAATCTATTTGAGAAATCAAGGCGATGAGAGTTCCAGAATCACATTATAATAGTTATCTGATGGTGGGTTGTAATAGTTATCAACTATTGTTGGCGTTGATGGAGATGATATAGATGATGACTTACGTAATATTTCTCATTCTTCTTTAAAGTTGTCTTGAAGCTTGCCCTCTCATGATGAAAATAATGTTTATTTATAAGATTCTAAGAGAATCATTTGATAATTATAGTCAAAATTTTAAAACACTTCATCGGACATTTTATATTGATTCTCTTGATCATAAATAATATTTAGATAATTTGATCATTCAAATGATCTCCGATTTGAATGATCTTGGGCTCGTTAGATTTGTTTAGTTGAATTGCTCGATTCGACTAAAAGCACGCTAAACTTGGAGGTCATTGAACATCAAATTAATTTCTCAAAATTTCAATTAGTTCTTTTAACTTAATTTGATCTCATTTGAACTTGGATAAGATCATTTTGGCACTAATGAACTTGTCTTATTATGAGCATTTAATTTGATTATAAATTTATGAAAATAAGAATTCAAATTATTTCTAAATTAATTTTATAAAATTAAATACACTTATTGACACTATATTCATATTTGATTTGATAAATTTTAATGTGATATCAATTATAAAATAAATCTAAAAAATTTAGAATTTATCCCATTTATTTTTTATTTAAATATTAGGATATTTATAAATCAAATCCTAAAATATATGTATTTATAATTTAATCATCTTTTTTATTTATTTTTTAATTAAAAGACTCATGTATTTATATGCATCATCATCAAATTATTAGATATTTATAAAAATTGAAAAATATAGATTGAGATTTTGATATGAATTTTAATATTTGACATTCAATTTAGAATTTTGATGTTAAAACTGATTAATTTTTAAATATATAAAAATAAGATGTTAATATATATAAATATTTCGATATAAAATTATTAAAAAGAAGCAAATAAGTACTTAAAAAGGTGTGAACTTTGTTGGAAAAGAAAGTATTATTTCTTCGTGACCCCACTGACCTGTCAAAGTCAAATCCTCCCAACCATGAAGGAGTACTATGCGCTTTTACTAAACGTTGGAATGCGTTTCCTTGTCAATTAGAAGTATTTCAGATCAATGACCTATTGATTAGGGATGTGCATTATTTGATTTTAATCCAAAATTCAAATTACAGTAAAATTTTTAAGTAATTTAGTTCAGTTTTAAATTTAGTAATTTAGATTTTGGTTTTAATTAATGAAAACTTTGATTTTTGATTTTGAGATCGATTTGTTAAATAAAATTTTAGATAGAACCAAAAAAACTAAAGTAATTATATGTAATATGATATTATTAATTTATATATAATAGGCTTATCTATTATATATTTATTTTTATTTATTTTGGATAGATACTTTTTTGGAAGACTATTATCCAATTTTCAAAATATTTTGGTCTCATACTATGGTAATATGACTACATCAACTTCTAAGTTCAAAATATCATTTAGTTAAGTAAAAATCAGTTTTAAATATTTTTATCGCATGAAATAATTAATTATATTTTGATTATATTTATATTATTTTGCTTATAGTTTTGTTGCGTGCTAGAAAACCGTCAGTGAAAGTTTACTTAGCCTGTGAAGTCAGCACGTAATTAAAAGACACAATGCATTTTAACGTGGAAAACCTCAAAGAGGGGAAAACCACAGCTGAAAAGCTTCCACAGTGTCTGTTTGAGTACAAAATCTTCCCGATAACGATTACGTGAATTAGATGAGAGAGGAATAACAAGTAACAATGATCGGATTGTGTAATGCGATGGTGGAGATCGGGATAACTTTAGGCGGAATCTGATTAGTGACGACAATGGCGTGGCGATGGTTGATGGCAGAGCAAGTCTTGCTTTTGGGTGCGATCTTCTTGGAGGATCTTCAAGCTTGAGCTCTCTTCCTCCTCACTGCTTTTCCTCTTCTTCCTCTCGGACTCTTCCTTTTCTTCCTTGCTTGACTCTTCCTTTTCTTCCTTGCCCGGCGGTGTGGCGGCAAGGATCAGCGACGGCGGTGGTGGTTGACGATCGTCGAGCGGTGGCTCCTCTTCTTCATTTGTTTCAGCTCCTCTTCACTTGGCTTGGCTTGGCCTGGCCTCCCTTTCATGTGAGGAATGAAGATCTATTTATAGATGGGAGGAGGGGCATTCTTGTAAATTCATGTAAAGCCCGTACCACTCCCCTCGACGGACGTGGGATGATTCCTTCGATCATTTGATGTATTTTGAGCATTTGATGTCCAAATGAAGTCGAATTATGAGATCTTAGGCTCGTTAGATCCACGTTGAGACGCTTCGATTTGACTATAAACACTCCATATTTGAGAGGCTTTTGAGATTTAATTGATGTCCCAAAGATTTGATATTTCAGTCTTGATCTCGATAGACATCAAAATCATATCGGTTTCGACATCAAGATTTGTGCTTTGACTAGTGGTATTTTGAGAGCCATATCAAGTTTGTTCATTATATAATAAAAAATTATATAAATAATTTTTAAATGTAGCCAACTTCGGTTTATCCAAAACCAAACCAAAATAACCGAACCAAATTATTATTTAGTTTATTTAGTTTTGCATTTTATTTAGTCGATTTGGTTCAATATATTTAAGATTCCAAAACTAATTAGTTTTAAAAAATTTATCATCCAATCTATCCAAATCAACCAAACTCACACCCTTACTATTGACTAATATGATACGTGCAACTGTCCTGCACAAATTTTTATTTCCGCGTGAGGACCACAACAATTTTCTATTTTATATTTCTTACAAGTGATTGGAAAAATAAGTTTGATAAATTAATTTAAACATTATTTGACACATCAAACTATTTGAATTTGTGCTCATATGTTTAAAACTCTAAACTTTGTTTATGTGAGATTATAAGTTATGTCTTTACTTTTATTTGAATATTGATTTAAAGAAGATCTTGTTAGATGATTATTTTTATAATTGTGATATGATCATTTAAAATTAATAAAATGATAGATTAAATCAAATGTTTAGAAATGTCCAAATAAGATATATAAAATAAAATAGTTCTTAGAGTTTATCAGAAATAGGACCAGTAATTTTAGTGGTCATTTTATTTTAGGATTGAATATTTGAAGTAATTAGTGAATTGTTTTTGGATTAGTCACATGATTAAGAACCAAAATAGGGCAATGTCATATAGGTATGTTTTACTTAATCAAAAGTCAAAATATTATTTTAAAAATCATATGATCAATAATGCAAGTAATTGAACTTGTGAGATGGATTAAATTTTTGAATTTAATGATTACATCTATTAAAAATGATTACACTTAAATCCAAAAAGAGATTTACTTTAAGGCTGATTAATGTCAAATTAACAAGATAAAAAAATTTATAAGTTACTCTTTTATATTAGCACCTCTTAAGATTCTACTAATCTTAATTATTTTTATCAATATTACTAAAAAATAATATTGGTTGTTAAATTTACTTAATTAATATTATTATTAGTAATATTAGTTTAAAAATAAAAGTTTATAATGTTTGACATAAGTAAAAGAAACATTATTTTTATTGAAATGAATAAAGAAAGATCAAGCAATTATATCAAAATTAAAATTATGCTATTTCAAAAAATATATATTATAAAAGAAAACAGGCAGAAAGCACCATCAAATGAAGCCCAAACAGTTAGTATAAGCTTCAGTAGATGGTACAACATACTGTACTCCTCTCCGCCATGATTGCATGCCATTGGAGTGTGTTGAAGGGCCTACAATTTTTGGACTCAATCTGCTAAAAAAAATCACTGTAATTTGGTTAAATAATATATCCCTTGCCCAAATATCACCAATATCTAATCAATATCTATTAATTAAAATAAAAAATAATATCTGAATCATACAAAATATAACTTCGTATACACTATCTAAATTTTGCTATAATTAATTTTGAAGTGAGGGTGCTGTTAACGAGAAAATATTATATAGTAGATAGCTTTAGTGACTCATCATTATTCTACATGACTCATTTTCTATAATTTATATTAAAAATAAAATAAAAAATCATTTAGAGTCAAATGACCCACTTTCATTGGAGTCTGGATGTATCAGAATTCTGCATATAATATTTTATCGCTGTTAATATGGTTATTTCATCCACCAATTCTGTCAAAAAAAAAAGATCCATGCAATTCTTGTTTATAAGTGTGGTAGTAATTTTATTTTTATCTCATATAGTAGAAAATCGCATTCGAGCAAACTCTATCGGTTTGAATTTACTTGATTTTGAGTTGCCTTCAACTTGAAAATATGATTTTTTTTTATCACATATATAAATGCATCATGCTTGTTAAAAGCGTTCTTGTGATGCAAAATGAAGCGACGTAGTAAAGGTTATGTTCACCTTATATTGGTGCAATTCCTACACACAAAGTGGTTTGTTTTGTGCTATCAAGCACTTGCATATGAACAATGTGAAGCATCATTGTATTGGCTTGGCTTGATATTGTTGATTTAGAGTTTAAAAATATGCTTTGTTCATGATTTTAATCAGTATATTTACTAATATAAGGTTCAAAGATCATTCATTGAGGCTTGTGCTCAACAACCTTCATCCTCAACATGCAATAGTCGTGACCTTCTTTCCCTCAGCCATGCCCAAGAGCTTAAATGCTACACCTACAACCTCCACCTCCATTTATGCAACAACCATGACCAACCAACTCGAGGTCTAGCTGACTCATACATACCACACATTTTTTATATATTTATATGTCTAATATCTAAAGTTTGATATTTACATTCATAATACTCCAATTTTTAACATCACATCAAAAATATCACTATTATTATTTTAAAATTGAATACACTTTTTTAAGTATAAATTTTAAATTTTAAATATTAGATACATAAATACATATAAATTATATAATATGTATGAAAATCTTTCTAAAAAAAATTATAAATAATATAAATTTTTTTCTATTAAACTTCACTTTTGATCATTATAAAAGCTTTGTTCATAATATATTTTTTTACTTTAATTTTCAAGAATTAGTTTAAATAATTTAATTTGTAAAAAATGAGGGGGGAAAAGCAGGACATGATACTCAATATCTTAAATACTGAAAAAACATAAAATATATGCGAGAAGGAGGTCAAATATAAAGGAGTGGGACATGGCCATATTCATAAACCCCATCTCCTTAACGGCAAACTGAAATAATTAATGGCAACAACTTTGATGCATGGCTAAGTACTTAACTTGGGGTGTCAAATCGGTTGCGGGTCGTCGAGTCTGACCCGACATCTTCAACCCGACGACCCGAATTTCAAATTGAGTTGAAATTTTAACCCAACTCGACTCGACCCAACTTGAGTAACCCTCATTCGATTATTGCTCGGGTTCAAATTTATAACCCGAACCCGACCCGAACCCGACTCAAACCCGACTCGAATATTAAACGGGTTTAAAATGTTGAACCACCCGGCTTCCCGAGCTAAACCAACTCGACCCATATGAGCTTAATAATGATAAAAATCTAAAATAATTTATTTAACCAAATAGAGAAAAAATTTAACATTAAATATTATTACTCAATTTTATGATATCCTATAATATTTTTATGAGATAGTTCTAAATTCTAAATTAAAAGTTTAAATCTCTCTTGAGGCTTTAATCTTGATATTATAAACAATTAATATTACAAATAATTAAAATAAAATAGCATTTAATTAATTAAAATTACATTCACAACACTAACCCATACAATAATCAAATTTACATCCACAACTCTTCAATACATTCTAAAAAAAAAAAAAAAACTAAAACACTCCAACTCCAAGCAAGCTCAAAGAGTCAAAGTGAACTTCAAGACCCTTAAGTCACAACCTATAAAAAATTCCTGCAAAACATCTTAAAAGAATAACTATATATATATATATATATATATATATATATATATATATATATATATATATATATATATATATATATATATATATATATATATATATATATATATATATATATATATATATATATATATACATATACATAGAGTGAGAGATCAGCAAAAAAAAAATCAAAAGAAAGATCATAAGAGCATACAAGTGGCAGCCAACATACATCACCGAGCAGCTTCCAATGGGCACCGACAAAAAAATCTGCAAGGATGTAGAATGATAAAAATTAGCACAGTTAAAGTAATACAAACAAAGTGAAGGATAAAAACATCATAAACAAAGAAAATTAGATAGAGTTTGTGAGAGAAGGCTCAAGCTCAATCACACCAAAATGGGGCGGCAAATATGAACATCCACAAAGGGTTATATCACAAGAGCTACTACCAAAGAGAGGGAAATCATCACATCATTGCTACAAACAAGATAGCATATTTGTTGAAAGTCCATGAGCTTTAGTACGCAAACCTAATTAAAGTCATATATTCTAGAGGGGACAGCAAAGTGCAGAATGGGAAAGAGATTATCTCATTACCCATACAAGATAATTATCAATTATCACCATCATATTCATTATTCACCATATCATGGGAGTCCTATACAGATAAAGAAAACATAAATACAGCTAGGAATACAGCTAGGAATACAACAATAAAAATGGGATAACCAATCAGATAAAGAATACGACCATCTGACAGATAAACACCGAAATACATCGGTGATTTCTACACGCCACAAACAACACACAAACCACAAGTAACATGTGATAATGCGTAGATATGGGATATACGGCATATGCCACAAACAGAAATAAACATAGAAAACCACAGGTAAAGAAAAGAGTCCAGGAATATAGCATATCAATAGGCAATAGCATGTAAATAACAGTTCAGTCAAGAATAGTCCAGGAATACAGCCAGCCAGGAATACAACAATAAAAATGGGATAACCAATCAGATAAAGAAAATAACCATGAATACATACCGAAATACAACAACCGATTTTTTGCACCATAAACAAACAACACCACAAGTGGCATGTGATAATGTGCAGATAAGATATGCCACAAACAGGAAATACAACGATAGCGGGTGATAAAAAGCCACAAAAAACACAAAACAAATCCAAGTGACTAGTTAAGAATAGTGTGCAAAGTATGCAAATCCAGAATAGTGTGCAAATTATGCAAATCCACAAAATAAACTGCAGCAACCATATATAAGATAATAAGAATAGTGTGCAAAGTATGCAAAATAAACTGCAGCAACCAACAAGTTCACACTTCACAACCGGTCCACCATAGAAAGGCAACAACAACACCTAACTATGTAAAAGCTGCTTTAATTGTTACAGGCATCCATTAAATTGTTGCATGAAAATTAAAATAAAGTACTCAAAGTGACTAGTTAATAAGCTAATTGTTAATTGATATATCACCATCATCTTTATCACTTTGATTAGAAGTGTACTTTATAACATCTCCTGTGATTTCATCAAGTTCAATCATTTAAATCTACAACAAAGAAAGACTTATACATAAGAGATACATAAGTGATTTAAATGAAAATTTACTAAATTTATTAAAAGAAAGACTTCAAACTTCTATCATTATATAACCAATCATTCGTGCATACCAATGCTTCCACAATATCATGTTTTAGTGCACTCAGATATTGATCAAGAATCCTCCATTACTAAATGCACTTTGGATGCAAGAGTATGGTATACAAAACATCACGAGCCATTGACTACCTATATTGGTTGCCTCTCCAATAATGCAATATGTCTAAATCCATTTTTCTATCAATCCTAGGCTCATCTAAGTATAGCTCAAGCTCAGATTTTCTCGGCATATTATCTTCTTCATCAAAAGAATCAAAATCCTTAACAAAATAAAAGTATAATATAAAATGTCAACTAACTAAGCAAAAAAAATTGACCAAAATAAAGTAAGTATACCTACAAAAATTGTGATTTTGAAATTGTTGAAGTGAATGCCCTTGAATTATCAATTTGAGATATTCTAATGAATTCTGAAGTTTGTAATGATGAACCTTCCATACTTGATTTTGAATAATTTCTAAACAATGAAAATAACTTCTCCCTCACATTTGCAACTTGTCTAACCCAATCACCTCCATAAAGTCTTTTATAACACCATTCAACAAAATTAAATTTGTACCTTGGATCAAGAATAACTTGCAAGAATTACACAAAATCGCACAATATTTCTCAAATTTTGAAAGCATATTTAAAGCCATCCTTCCATGTAGTCATTATGACTTGAACTTTCATGCTTTAATGCGTATCTTTGAAAGCCGGAAAATAGAGATTTGCTGTAGGATATCTTGTGCTAGAAAATACATATGTAATTTCATAAAGAGGTGCTAAGAAATTGTATATGCTGATAATTTTTTCCCATTCAATTGTTGATGGACAACTCTTGTAGTTCGAGTCACCCAATTCTAAATGCGTAAATGTATAGATAACACTATCAAGCATAATAAAAGTTGAATTCTACCTAGTAAGAACATCTTGCCTTAGTCCCTTCTTTTCATCAATAAAACTTTGTTTAGCACATTCCAAAAATTTTTATTTTCTTGCTTGAGAACCTTCACATATTTAATACTTTCACTAACCTTTGATATTGAGCTATCAATGTCTTTAAACCCTCTTGAACAATCAAATTTATGATATAACATCGTATGTGAAAGAATTCCCCATTGCAAAAGACCACCTCTCAAATTTAAATGATTTCTCATGAATTCAACAGATACATTATTAGCATTATCTAAAATAATCAAATTTTTTTTCAATTTCCCAATCAAGTAAAAAAGTTTGAATTACTTCAAATAATGCAAGACCGTAATGCGGAGGTGCCATAAAACTAAAATTTAAATTTTTTTTTGCAATTTCTAAGTATTATCAATGAAATGTGCTGTTAAACAAATAAATCCATCAGTATTGATGAAAGTCCATAAATCTGACGTCAAGCAAACTCGACTAGTGGTACTTTGTATCATTGTTCCGATTTGGCCCTTCTCTTTCATGAACATCTTTTTGCAATCTTTTCTAATAGTATTTCTTGAAACAAATTACAAATCTCAATGCAAATAATATAAAAGTGCTCTAAAACCAGACCATTCAACACATTAAAAAGGTAAATCATGCATAATAATGCAAATGATAAGCAACTCACGAAACTCTTGTTAGTTGAACTTAGCATTGCACATGGAAATAGATGAAAAAGAATTACTTTGCAAAATAAGTTGGCCTATATCATGTGTATCCCTTTTTTGCAAGTTTGTAAATGACGTTTCAAATTACCGGTGCCAAATTTGCTATCACATATGTAGGTTGCACCGCACTTTTTACATTTGCATCTTTGTTTCCCATCATTTTCAAAAGGTAGTAAATCAAAATATCCCCAAACAAATGATAACATTCTTCTCTTCTTTCTAGCAAGTCTATTGCTTGTCTCTTCATTAATTGTTTGAATTTCATTCTCACCAATATCTCCATAAAAAAAAACTTCATTTTCTTGAGCATTAGTAATAGTATTGGAATCCTCCATCTAAATTAAAAAAATTGATGATAAGAAATTTATAAATAATACATTATATATGCTAATCACTTTACTAAATACTAAATACTAAATAGCTAAATGATACATAGTAAACAAATTTCTCAATTCCCTCAACATCTCAACATCTACCACAATATTTAAATGAGTAGATAAAATAAATGATAAACAAATTTTCCATTCATTCATTCTCAACTTTCACTCAACAAATAAACAAGTAACCAGCAAACAAGTAATATATTATCCTTTAACTGAGCAAATAGCCAAATAAACAACTTCTCAACAATATTTAAATTTTGGATTTCCCATACAAATTATGGTGGTAAATCAAATTTGTTCAAACACTAATTGATTACAACATGATTTCTCGCAATCCATCCATGCACCATGATACAATATCCTTTTCAACTTCATCTATGTTAAACACTAATAGCATGTTCATTCAAATGCTATACAAATAAATAATCGAATAAACAATCACCACGCATGAGCACAAGTCTAAAACAACACCACATCCATACAATAAAAAAGAAATGATCACCAAACACAGAATGAGAAGGATTGATTTTCGATTACCTCGTGAGAAATGAGAGAAAGATTCGAGAAGAAGAAGGGTGACGAGAGTCGAGAGAAAGAAGATGCCGAGATGGCAACGTCGGGGATTCAACTTTTTACAAATCGGAATAGAAGAGTAGAGCCCGTAGAAGCGGCCGTGCAAGCCTGAAGGAAAGGAAGTCCAGAAGAGAGAAATTAGCTTAGCATGGCCGTTGCATTTTTCCTTTTTGGCCTATATGGGTTTTCAACAATCGGGCCGTCGAAAAATCGATGGTTCAACGGCTTAAGCCAAACGCTGAACGGCAATGAGAGCGACCCCCGGAAGTCACAAAACCAATGTCGTGTAAGTTATTCAGTCAAGAAGTCTTTTTGGGTTTTGGGTCAACGACCGATCAAGTACATTTCGTGTCATATATGATGACACTAACCTGACCCGAAAATCTATTTTACTGACCCAAACCAGGATTTTTCGAGTCGAGTTCGTGTCGAGTTGTCGAGTCGGGTCATTTTTGACACCCTATGACTTATCATCTGGGTCAGTATTTCTTTTGTGGCATATCTATCGCACATTATCACATGCCACTTGTGGTCTGTTTTTTGTGTTGTTTGTGGAGGTGCGTAAATCGCCTATTGTATTTCATTTCGGCCGGTATTCATGGGGTGGTTATTTTCTTTATCGATTGGTTATCCCGTTTATTCTTATTCATTTGTATTCTATTCTTATTTGACTGTTATTTACATGCTATTGCCTATTGATATGCTATATTCCTGGACTCTTTTCTTTACTTGTGGTCGGTTTTCCTGCTGGCTGTTGTATTTGTTGTTTGTGGCATATGCCGCATATCCTATCTGCTGCACATTATCACATGTTACTTGTGGTCTGTTTTGTGTTGTTTGTGGTGGTCATCATGTATTTATTTGGCTATCTGTCAGTATTAATGGATTGGCTGTATTCCTGGGCCATTTTCTTTATCTGATTGGTTATCCCATTTTTATTGTTGTATTCCTGGCTGTATTCCTAGCTGTATTTCTATTTTCTTTATCTGTATAGGACTCCCATGATATGGTGAATAATGAATATGCTGGTGATAACTGATAATTATCTTGTATGGGTAATGGGATAATCCCTTTCCCATTCGCACTTTTTCGTCCCCTCTAGAATATATAGCTTTAATTAGGTTTGCGTACTAAAGCTCATAGGACTTTCAACAACCTATCTTTCAACAAGTTTGTAGGCAATGATAGTGATGATTTCACTCCTCTTTGGTAGCTCTTGTGATATAACCCTTCAAGTTTGGATGTTCATATTTACATCTGCCCCATTTTGGTGTGATTGAGCTTGAGCCTTCTCTCACAAACTCTATCTAATTTTCTTTGTTTATGATGCTTTTATCCTTCACTTTGTTTGTATTACTTTAAGCGTACTAATTTTATCATCATTCTCCTTGATTTTTTTTGTGTGCCCAGCTTCGGTGATGTATGTTGGCTGCCACTTGTATGCTCTTGTGATCTTTCTTCTGATTTTTTTTTACTGCTCTCTCACTCTATATATATATTATTCTTTTTAAGATGTTTTGTAGAAATTTTTTACAGGTTGTGACTTAAGGGTCTTGAAGTTCACTTTGACTCTTTGAGCTTGCTTGGAGTTGGAGACTTGGAGTTTTAGTTTTTTTTTAGAGTGTATTGAAGAATTGTGGATGTAAATTTGATTATTGTATGGGTTAGTGTTGTGAATGTAATTTTAATTAATTAAATATTATTTTATTTTAATTATTTGTAATATTAATTGTTTATAATATCAAGATTAAAGCCTCAAGAGAGATTTAAACTTTTAATTTAGAATTTAGAACTATCTCTCATAAAAATATTATAGGATATCATAAAATTGAGTAATAATATTTAATGTTAAATTTTTCTATTTGGTTAAATAAATTATTTTAGATTTTTCATTATTAATTGTATATATGGGTTTTGGGGAGTTCGAGTTTGGGTCGAGTTGATTTTAAACTGTTTAATATTTGAGTCGGTTGTTCAGTTAGTTCGTTGGGTTATAAATTTGAACATAATCGAGCGTGTTCAGTTACTGAGTTTGGTTAAAATTTCAACTCAATTTGAAATTGGGTCGAGTTGAAGATTTTGGTGAGTCGGGTTCTCGAAGACTCGACCCAACCCGATTTGACACCCCAAGTATAAGCACACAAAGCATTTATATTTTTATTTATGATAATGCACAATCTCCAAAAAAAAATAGTTAGACTAAAGCATTCATTGTTCATTCTCATCCAATCTAAAATATTCATCATAAAATAAAATATAATATAATGAAACCTAACTAAGGCTAGAAGTGGTGACTTAGGCTAATGTGTGCTTTGAAGGTTTGTGTGGCATGCTTAGCTTAGGACTTTAAGTTCAAGTTTTCTAAGTGTGAATGACTTGTTCAACTTAGAGGAGGGTTTCATTTAAGTTATTTAAGTATTTTGGGTTATTTTTATTTCATATTTTAGTTTGGTTTGAGTGAAACCTACAATTAATTACTCAGTTATCAAGAGAGAGAGAGAGCGAGAAGAGAACTTCTTTCCACCCCTAATCCTTAAGTAATTTCTAAGGCAAGTTAACATTTTAATTTCATTTAGGTAAATTTTTTGATTACATCTTTTGATCAATCCTAAGTTTAGATAAACCCTAAACAAACATATTCAAAAAGAAAGGCATTTTAAGATTAAATAAAATGAATCAAAATTCACATAACACACATTACTTCATTTCTTTCCCAACATATATAACATGCATATGGTTGGACCCTAAGCATATCTATAAATGCAAATGAAGATAGTTAACATACTTTAGGATGCATGCTAAGTAATCCATTTAAGAAAATTTAGAAGTTGAATATGCATGATTTTTCTTAAGTAGAAAAGATTTTTATCCAAAATTTTACATACGTGCATGAAAGTAAGAAAGGCATAAGTGAGTACAGCGTAATTGTTAACTAGTGGTGTAAGGTACAAACCTACTTAGGGCTACTTAAATCAACCTCAAACCTCAATTTCCATATACCAAGTATAAACATGCATATAAAAGAAATGAAATGAAGAAGGAATATGCAAACGTTGTTTAATAGTTTCATTTTTGTTTATGCAATTTATTCATGTAAGTATAGGCAACCCTTCTTAATTGAGAGCATAGGGATGAATAGGGTTTAGAATTAAGTAAGTGTTGGGTTCTTTTCAAATGAACCCTACATCTTACCAACTCTATTCAAAACTAACATAAGAAAGAAAGGAAAGGAAATACACTAAACATTACTTTATAATCCATCACATGCAAGCTTATAATTAAAGTATAAGAATAGCACACTTTCAGATTTGATGTTTCATTTTGAAGTTTTAAAAATACTTTGGATTTAGTAGTGATAATAGCCATTCATATTCTACTTTAGTCAACACATGCACATTTGCCATAAAGTAAACAATTTCATTTTAAAATTTTGAAACATGAAATTATGAATGCATGAATCACATGACATACAACTTAACATGTTGGGAAAGATTTAAAGCAATGAAATAATGTAAACAAACTCACTTTACTTAAATCCTAAAGTCATTCTTCAAGAATAAGAAAATTTAGAATAAATCAAAGTGAATTTCAAAATGATTTTTGTTTAGTTTGAAGTTTGATTTAATTTTGAAAAGGTGAGATGAGTTCGCTATTCCTAACCCATTCCCACATATGTTTGGCATTTTTGTTTAATTTTTAGATAATTAAATCCATTTTTAAGCATTGATTAAGTTAGAGTATGAATTAAGTGGCTCAATTAACACTTACCTACACCACCTTAGGAAAATTAACTAAGTAATTATGAGCCAATGAGATGACATAAAACCCACAAGGTATTTAAATTTGTAATGCACCTAATAATGAAAAGTCCTAATGCAATTTGGCTTACAATTAAAAGTTAATTAAGCTAAGGGGTTTTAGCTTAAGTACTTTTAAAACACCCTTTCACACTTATGAAAGAGACTTCAATTTTCTTAATTATACTTAGGCTATTAAACATCTAAACATCTACCCAAGGCAGATTAATTAAGTTCTAGAACTTTTTAGAATTTTTGAAAATTATTTAAAGGAGTGATTAATGAGTCAACCCTTAATTAAGAGGGGATTAAGGAGAGAAAAGGGGGTTTTGGGAATAGCTTAGGGGAAATGCCCCAAAAATTATTTCATAAAACTCCTACTCACTGGATTTGACCTTAATCAAACTGAATCATAGGGTAAATCCACTAATCACACCATAATTATCCTTAATTATATGAAAGGGGTAATTAGAGAATGAAATATCAATTTTTCCAATTAAGGCCTCAATAAATCTCAAGAAAATTAGGGGAGGCAGAGGAAATGAACCCTAAAAATTTGAGATCAATTAGTGACTTAATTAGAGAATAATTAGTTAATTAAAATTCCTAAAGAAGAGGGGAATTCAAAATCCATTGAAAACATTTTTTAAATATTCTAGATGAAATTATCTTTCCATAGCATTTTTCCTTTTTTTTAAAAATTTATTGAAGGAGTTATGATTTTTAGAAGATTTCTGAATTAATTAAGAATTAATGAAAATCACTAACTAATCCCAATAAAACCAAATGCATGGTGGGGTGAGCCATCCACTTAAATGTCAAACCAAGTGGCGGCGTGCTAATATCCTTAGGATGGGGTGGTGAGATACACCGTGGTTTAAATCGGATAAAGGATTTATAAACGCGTTAATTGGATCATCCATCTAAAATGCGTGGATGGACGACTAAGATGAGCCAAGTTCTTCCCTAAGGATTAATAGAGACCGTCCATGCTCCAAGGGGAGATCTGAACCTGATCTAGCATAGAATCATTCAAGACTCAACCCACACCATCTAAAGGAATAGAGTGGCCAATCCAACAGTGGATTTCACATTCAATGAAAATTCCTTTCATAAAGGATCAACACCTCCTAATCTAAGTGGTCAAAAAATCACTAACCTCACCGGAGGTGATCACTGGTGCTCGAGATCGATGAGGTAGCTTCGTCTGGTGGAGACAAAGCCCTGTTGAAGTTCCTAGACCTTGAGATTGACTGGATCAATGGGTGGACCAACTCCGCTTCAAGATCCTTGCATCTTTGATTGAATTGAGCTCTTTTTTGTTGTGGAAACTCAAATGGATGCTTGGGCAGGCTCGACTTGGCCCTTAGATGAAGAGTGTAGAAGGAATTTGGATGGGATCAAGTGTAAAAGAAGTTTTCTAATAACTTCACCTCCCCAATTTTTGTACAGTGCAAAATTGAGAAGCAGCGATTCTAATCTTCCTTAGAAGGCTTAGGGATGCTCTTTGATGATTGCTAACTCTCTCTCTCTAAGCCTCAATCGAGTGTGAGGGCAGTGAATTTTCAATGAATTAGGGGGAGTATATCTCCCCTTATGGCAATCGGATGGCTGGCAATGAGCTTGTCATTTTGATCCAATTGACCCTATGGACTGAGTTGTTTAGTCTGTTAGATCATTGCACATAGTCGGTTTGGCGGAATGCCAACCTCCCATGTGCATCGAATTGAGCTTAGGGGGGAGTTTGAAAAATGAATTTTAGGCTATATGGTCTGGTTTTGTCCATGGGTCAGATGGGTTGACCCAAACCCATTAGGTTGGGTGCATCACTCATCACTAACTCCCCTTCAACTTTTAGGAAAGCCTCAAATGATTATGATGAGGGTATGACAAAAATACTCATGGGATAGGCCAAAATTTATTTTATGGCCTAGGGATAAAATGGTCATTTTGCTATTTTTTTTCACTTTGGCTATATTTGGTATGTTGAAAAAATAGGTTGGGCTAAATTTCATTGGATTTGAAATCCATTTTATAGGGTTTGGCTCATGTTGACCCATTTAGGTCAAAATAGGTCAACTTGAGTTAAGTTGACCAATTGGTCAAATTGGGTCAAATTAAGGGCTGGGTCAAGTTCATATAACCATTTGAAATATTTTTGTGCCTTTGGTTTGGTTCAATTTGGTATAGATTTGGTTTTGGCTCATATGACTCATTTAGGTCAAATGGGTCAAGTTGACCCATTTGACCTATTTGACCTATTTGGGTTAGGTCAAGGGTAGGTTTAGGTTTGGTTACTCATATGGAGTGGATTGGTATCTTTGTTTCCAATCAATTTGGGTTAAGTTCAATTTTGGCTCAACAAGACCCCTTTAGGTCATGTTGGATCTAAGGTCAATTGGGTTAGGTTGGGTTTAGTTGGCCAATTGAGGCTTTGGTGAAGTTCCACAAGTGATTTGGAATGGACCTGGCCCATTGGTTTCAATCAAGTTGGCTTAGATCAAGTTTTGACACATTTTAGCCCTTCAGGTCAACATGGGTCAACTTTGGTCAACTGGGCCAATTGTGCTAGGTTAGGCTCAAATGTTGGCTTGGTCAAGTTCAAAAATAGGTCATGAGTAAACTTAGATCAATGGTTTCAATCAATTTGTCCTATGGTGGAATTTGACTATGTTAGGTTTTATTTTAGGTTAAGTGTTGACTTGATTAGCCAACTATAGCTACTCGAGCAAGACTACTTTTCAATCATGGAATTTAATCATGGAATTGATTTGAGTTTGAGAAAATCAAATAGAATTGATTTGGATTTTGACTTTAAATAAGGAAAGTGAGGAAAGGTTTAAGCTAAGGGTAGGAAATTTTTCTAATACCCCTAAGGCATGACCTATTCCTATGGCTAACTCTTCTAAGTCTTCTAGGGCTAGGTTGGACTGTCCACCTAATCACTAGATGTGTCTTAAGACAAAATAACTCTTAAAGTCTAAGAGAAGTCCTATGTCTAAGATGGAGGTGTTGAGAGCTCATCCTAAAAATGAGGTCAACACACATGTTTATTCATTTATTTCTATTATGTATATCATGCATATGTTTAGTCCTAACCATACCTATACATACAATGTATGTCTTAGCACACTAAAATGATGAATGCAAAGAAGTGTGCCTGGAATTAAAATATGTCATTTGATTGAATTATGAATGCAAGTCTTTTTTAATAGAAAAAGGGATTTTCATCCATTAGCTAAGTACACATACACATGTATAAAGTTTTAAGTGAGTATGCCTCCATTATTCTACACTAAGGGCACAAGGTATAAGAACTACTTAGGGCTACTTAAAGCCTTGCAGCCCCAGCCAAGATGTCTAGACCAATATACCACTTTTCTTATATACATATGGATGTATAAGCAACTATAAGAATAGGAAAACCCATGCAAACATTGTATTGGATTTATTTGATTTATAATTCTTATTCATTGGTCATATCATACATATATATATAAGAGTTTTAAGTGAGTACGATGCCATTGTTATACACCAAGGGTGTAAAGTACAAGACGCTTAAGGCTACTTAAACCCCTCGAAGATGTCACAAATATACTACTTTCTTATATACATATGAATGCACAAAAGAACCACAAGAATGAGAAGTCATGTTGATTCTATGATTTATATATGTGATATGAAATTCTTCCTAAGTCTTAGCATGGAGATGCATAGGAGTATATTTAGACAAATGTTGTGTTCTTTTCAAGTGAATTATACATTTGTAAATCCCATGTAAATCCATGTAAGGTAAGGAAAGAGAGCTTCATATTACATACCTTATATTATCAACACATGCAAACTTATAGATATTTGTAATTAACATCACTCCATATATTATAATTGATTTATGGACTTTTGAAGCTAACTTTTGACTTAATAGTAATAATAGCCACACCTTTTTTTTTTAATTTAAATCAACACATGCAATTTGACATAAACTAAATCATTTCATTTAGTTAACTTTAAAATAAATGAATGCATAATTACAAATGGCAGACAACATTTAACATGATTGAAAAGAAATAACGAAACTTAAGCGCATGATCTCATTCATTCCAATTAATTTATAAGGAAAATCATACTAAATAAGGCTATTTAAAATAAACTAAAGTTCTTTCATGATATTTTAAAATTTGAGTTTGATTTGATTTAAGAAATAAAAGAGGTTTGCTAATCCTAATCTCATTCCCCATCTGTGAGTTAATTCGATTTGATGAAGAAGTAATTAAGTTGATTTTATGGTTTAATTAGGTTAAGATATAAATTAAGTGAATTAATTAATACCTACCTACATCACCTTAATTTAATTAACTAATTAATAATGATCCAATATGATATGCAACCACATGAAAAGTACATTTGCAATGCTCCTAAGAAATGAAAGGAGCTCAATGCAATTGACTCATAATTAATAGTTAATTAGGCATAAGGGATCTTACTTAACTACTTTTATGGTTTTCTCACACATATGAGTCAACCATAATTTTATTATCTCTCAGTTTGAGTTATTGAACACCCAAAGAGCTACCCAAGATTAATTAAAGGTTGCTTAAGTATAAAATAAATTTTAGATTGAGTTAATCAAACTTATTAATTAATTGATTGAACTCTTTGATTATATTTTGATTAGAATGATGAAATTAACTTAGGGAAAGGGATCCAGGACAAGGCTTCAATCCTAACCCCTAAGTCATTTCGAACACTCAATTAGGCTTTGATTTTAATCTTGGAGATTAATTAATTAATTAATTACCTCATTAATCATTAACTAATTAAATTCCAAAAAGTGAAGAAAACTTTGGAAATGAATTAGGAAAAATATCTCAGCCATATACCCTAAGCTCCCTTATTATTCAACACAGGTAATTAGGTATAAATAATTAAATAAACTACTGTTCATTCACTAATTATCACTAATTAAATTAATAAAGTTATTAAATCTTAATCAATTTATTTTTCTAATTAAGCAACTAATAAAATTCAGTAAAATGGGAGAGACAGAGGTCATCCCCCAAACATCCATAGAAAGTTGGAGATCAATCGGATAATTAATTAAGGAATAATTAAGCTAAATAGATTTCCAATTAAATCTTAATTAAGCTAAAATTACTATTCAAAATCAATTAATAATAATTTTTTAGATTCTGCTATGAAATATCTTTAAAATGAGCCTAAGTTTGTATTTTTTGGGATTTTTTAGTTATGATTTTTAGAAGTTTCAGGCCTCAAAATAGATTAATTAGGCATAATTATAGCCTTAATCTAGTCAGGCCATGAAGCATCTAATACGACGCGTTGACGCAGCATGCTTTCCATGTGGCACGATGGGAGTGGCTATTTAAGTTGTCACATCCGAAGGCTGACTCGGATGGCGGCGGACGCACTAACTCCATGGGCCATCTGATCTAAGATCGGATGGTCATGATTTGATCCATGATTTCAAAGGGTTAATCAGAGGATATAACGCGATTTAATCATGGTCATTCGTTCTGATCACGTAGAACGGATGGCTCGTGACCTTTCTCCTTTGGGAGCGATGAAAGACGGATGTTGTCCGTCTTTCCTCGTTCGATCCGAGCTCACCCGAGCTCGGATTGGGATCAAATTGATCTCACACCTAGAGAAGAAGAAGAAGAGGAACACATATAACGGTCAAAAATGCATGACATTCAAATTTGTTTCATAAAAGACCAACCTATTTTTCATACAAGGCTCAGTTTTGCAAAATTATCTCACCAGAGCTAATGTCCAACGGTGGATCTATTGTTCTCATTTTTGGATAAGGTTAATTTGGCAATTAGGAGATCCTAATCTCAAATAGGATTCTCCTAATTCAATGGTTAGGATACTATGCTTAGTGCCCTAGGGAATTCACCTTGGGTTGGATATAACCTATTTGGCTTAGGTAGGATCAACTCAAGCATCCAAATTCAAAATCAATTAATCAAATCAATAATCAATAATCATCAATCCAAGATGAGTAAAAGCCAAATTACATTTAATTTCAAAAATATCCTTGAGTTGATTTTGAATTGGATCAAGCTAAAATCAAAGAACTTAGTTGGATTCAAATTCCCTACGATAATTTAAATGGAATTAAATCTAATCTCAAATCCATTTTGAGATTAATTTGGGCATATCATACTTTAGTCCAAACTATGATGATAATGCCATATTTCATGAAAATAATAAAAGCAAAATAAAAAAGCAAAATTAAAAATTGGAAAATGGGAAGAAAGAAAAATGCCAATTCCTTCTTACACTTTTTCCCATCCTCATCACATACCACCTCCTAATGAAAGATGGCTTCCTTCTAGTGAAGGAGGCAATCAAGGAAAAAAGCCAAGAGGAATTTTGGCTTCTCCAAGAAAAAAAAAAGATAAGAAGGAGAGGAAATAAGGTGAATAGTGCTCGGCCAAATTAAAGGAAGAATATATACACAATCTCAAGCCAAATTGGCTGCTCCAACACCTTCAACACCCAAAACTAAACTCAATCGAAGATTTTCCCACTTCTCAAGCCATTGTAAATAGTGCAAACCACTAAAGCCATTGTATAGAGAAGTAGCTTGGTGGAGAGATCAAAAGATAAGAAATTGACTCAATTCCTTTAGCGCACAATCATCTTTCGAAGAATTGAATCTATAGGAATTAATTCTGAAGGCAATCGAGCAATGGATCAAGGTATGCCATTAGCACAACCCTCATCTTTCTTAAGCAATTCGGCTTTGATCGTTTTCATAGAAAACATGATTTTCAAGTTGATCCAACCATATAGAATCATAGGATTTCTTTCCACGATCGTGTAGCCCTTGAAATCGTATGATTTCGTTGCCTGGATCAAAAGATATTAGCAAAACAAGTTGTACAATTTTCAGCTCCCAGACTCAATGAAGAAGACGATCTCCAAACCGTCCGATCCATGTATTTGGATCGGACGGTCCAAATCTAGGCGCACAATCTGATTTAAATTCCTTAAGCACCGCGGACAATTACCATGATTCTGCGTCCACGGTCGATTGTCGCATTTTACGCCGCGTGACGCGATTTGTCGCGGACATGGATCACTATGGACCGTCCAATCTTTGATCGACGTTCCATGATCCATTTTAACTCGTGCGTGGGTCCCTCCCGCTTAAAAAACTGTTAACTTTAGTTAATTAACGGTTTAATTAATTAATTAAAAACCTAAAAACTTCAAAAAATCATATAAAATCATAGAAAATTCAAAAAATTACAAATAAATGCTCTATGGATTCTTCTTGATGAGAGGAATCCATAGAAATTAATTACTCTTTAATGAAATAATTAGAAAACTTTAATCTAATTAATAATAATACATAATAAATAAATGAATTTCCTAATCAAATCTATATTAACTTAATAGATCACTAATTAACTCAATTAGGTAATTAAAAGTATTAAATAATTTAATTAAATGACATGAACTTAATTAAGTCATAATAAATCAACTAGTTAACCGACAATTATGCATAAACACTCATTGGAAAGGTATTGTAGTGACAAATAAGCGAAAAATAAAATCTCTTAATGAATCTTAATAAATTAGGCTTAATTTAGGTTTTAATGAAATAATTAAAACCTTAATTACACCCTAATTACATCTCTAATCAAGTTAAAACTTTAGAAATATAAAACTGGCATATACCTCTACTTACCATAATTTTTTAAAACCCAATTGGTTTATAAATTTGGAATTATTGATTTTCCAAATCTCCAGGTCAATATGAACTAAATAATAATTAAGAAGAATCATTAATTCAGTGAATCAACAAATAAATTGAACTAATCTAAAATAAACATCAGAAATACTTAGGGTAATTCATCAAAACTTCCTAAGTCAAAGAATTTAATCAAATATCAAAATTGTAAGAAAATTAATACTTAATGAAATTCAAACATAATTAAATAACTTAAGTTTAATGAAACCACTCATCCTTAATGAATTTAAATAATGAATATAAAACCTAGGTTAATTAAATCAAATTAAGAATAATCTATGAACCTAAGGTATTAATTCATATTAATAAATTTAAACCTTAAAACAAATCCATGATTTAATATCTTAAGTTAAATTGAATGAAATCATACTTAAATCAAACTCTTTAAATTAACATAAGCCAAATCAAATGAAATTCATATAACTTAATTCAAAATGAAATAACATAAATCAAATCCAAACATAAATAAAACCAAAAGAATTAATTAAAATACTTAAGGATTTTAGTTAAACTTTTGGAAACTTCATTAGGAATTAGGATGTTGAATGGAAAGAGCTCCATCTAAAAATGGAATCATTCCATTCTTCATTCTTGAAAACCTATACAACTATAACAAAATAAAATGAACATAAAATGAGAATTAAATCATTAATTCATTTGAATTGAAACCACCCAAAGGTAAAAATTAAACAAATTCAAACTTCAAACTTAAACTTACAGGCCTAGCAAAGCCTTGCCACACAAACCCCATTTATACACACACTAGATTACTTAGGTCACGGACTCTAGATCCAGATTAGATTGTTCTGTGATTTTCTTTTAATCTCCTGTGATATGTTGTGCTGTGCTTTACATGTTTGTGTGGTGTATTTCTTTAGACTGGATGCCTAGGCTTGTTTGTTTGTTAGACTAGATGTTAGGATGTTCTTTCTAGATTTAACATTATTTTTTGTAGGGTACTGTGTTAATGGGATTGCTATAATAAATAAATCATTAAATTATTGTTTGATTACAGGTGCTAAAAATCCCTTAACATAGTCCATAAGAAAGGTGGGCTTGGCAAGCAACAAATAGTAAGCCCGTATGTTTGTGAAATATAAACTACTTTGTGTGTTGTGTGTATTTCCTAACATCTATTTTGCAGGGCTTAGGATTTTCTTTGAATTTTTAATGTAAATTTGAGTTTAGAATTAGGTTAAGATCTATGGGCTCTAGGATTAGCAAGAGCTGACCCAACTAGAAGATGGTGTAGTGGTCCCCTATGGAGCCCGATGGATGTCCCTGAACAAAGAGACTTTCCTGGAAAGAAGACCCAGAGATCTGAACTTGTAGTTCTAGGCTGTTTATGTAGAACTTACGCCCATTTTTCTTTCTTTCGGGGTGTGAAATAGTACCCGGCTGCATTGGACTTTTCCATATATAATTTAATTTGGCTTGATTTATTATGGGTGTGCAATAGAAACATCATGTTTTTCTTAGGTTTCTTTCTGTACTATGTTTGTGTTGTGATGAATGCGTGGGCGTAGGCTTATAGGATAAACTAAATTTTCTACCAAACTAAATCAATTGAAGCATAAAAATAAATATAATTTATAATCTTCATATAAAAGCCTAGGCCATTAAAGCAAGATAAAATATGTAGCAACCCCCTTAGCTGGATGCTTTAATATCATGCATAAATCATATTGTTTCACTCTTGATTAATGAAGGACATCCATCCTTGCCAGAGATCTTGGGCTTGACCTTTGAGAGCTTATGATAGAAGTACACCTTCTTCTATTCTGATTTGTCCCATAATCTTTTTCTAATTATATGCATTAGGCATAAATTGCATTCCTATGGCTTAAAATGAATCTTGAGTCAAATTTTATTAAAATCTGAAAAATGTTCAATAGTGAGGTGCATCTTGATACCCTTCATGATCTTAAGGATTTGGGAGTAAGCCTAAGTTCATAGATTTCTTTCCAAAAACTTTAACAGCCCAGCCATCTTACATTCATATGACTTAGCCTCATGGTTTTAAAATGCACTTAGGTGGTGTTAGATAGCAGGCTTCTCTAGGCAGGTTGTAAGTCTAGAAGAGTCAGGGTTAGGTTAGTTCCCTTAAGTGAGGAGAATGGCTAATGATTCTTAAGGATAGAATTAGGTCGAGCATCTGACATGTGTCAGAAGCACCTGTAGACTAGGTTTTGAAGCATCCTTTAGGAATAATTCTTCTACTTAGGCATTTTTGCAGTCTTATGCTGCTAGAATCTAAGTCTTAGATTTCTAAGAAAATGATAACTTGAAATCTAAAATTAAATCTCAAATTTGAAGCCTAATTAAAGGATAGTTGAAATGTCTACTGGGCATCCCAATATCAATAGACATTTCGTACTTTTTTCATCTAACTCATGAAAATAACTCTCTCCAATTTGGACCTCTCCCAATTGAATTTCCCAAAATCAATCCATTGAAACCTACACTAGTAGTCTTTATGAATAACCACTTATTTCTTTAATCGAGAGTATTCTTAGGAAGCGACCCTTCTTAATATGTAATTAACTATAGAGGCTTGCCTTTATAGGGAACCATGATCCCAGGATAAAATAGACCATGTTCTACTTTTCCATGTAGTTCAGGGGAAAATACTTTGGTACACGAAAGACCCATTAGCCTTAGAGTCTTTTATTGAAATGATTGAATCCATTACAGGAGAGCATGTTTATCTTTTGAGATAATATGTTTATTCCTTAATGTCGTATTTGATCATCTAAATAAAATATTACTCTATGTGGTGTCATTTCTTTTCTCTATTCTAGAGAAAAGAACCAACATATTTTCTGGCGATTCCGCTGGGGAATGGTTCCTCTCTCCATCTTTAGAAATAGGTGATTATTTCTATATGTTGGCAGTGTACTAGTGCCACTCACCAATCAGGACCGGCTTTATTTCCGTTGGATACCTCTCCATTTCAATCTTGGTTGAGCCTATTCAACATCTTGAATAAAGGTTCTAGAACTCTTCATTTGTAATAGTTAAATGATTGGGTCCTAGAACCAAATCCTAAAATAAAATGAGAGGTGAGAGAAATAAATAAAAATCAAGTCATTTCTATTATGACTTAAATCTGGTTGAGATGGATTTGAAACCATTCCAATAAAAAATGTTAAATTTAAAAAAGTATGAAAGTACTTCAAGATTTGAAAAGTAAATATCAAAAATAAAGTCTCAAAGTTAAACTTATCCTTGATCTCACTTTGGCTTTGTACTAGAGCTAAAAGGAATCAGGACAGGATCCTTGAATGAACACCCTTTGTTCAACTACATTCAAAAGGTGTCAAAACACCTAAGGATGTAAATTGAGATGAAGGGGTTCCTTCAAACCTGAAAAGTTAAATCAAAAGGAGGCATAGTCGTGCATATTTCCCCTTTTTACCATCATGATTGAAGTTTGAATTGCATTTAGAAAAGAAGAATAAAAACAAAAATCATCCCAAAAAAGAATTCCTTATTGACCTTAGGCAGAGGTTGATTAAGGAACTCAATGAAAATCTTCTATTCTTATAGAAGAAAATTATACATGAATGCAAATCAGCTTTAATCTTAATTTCCACAAGTCCACTAGAATATTGGAAAACTAACTAATCAAGTTAATTGGCCAATTCTAAGGAGTGACTTGGAGGTAACCTCCTTTTAGACCTTTCCAAAATCTTAAATTCTTAAGAGTTTGGGAGAGAGTCAAAAGAGGAAGATGACATGACATAAACAAAAATAAAGTGACAAGATTCACTTTTGCTTCTAATCAATAGAAGAAAAGAGAGGGTGGCAAAAGAGAATTATGATCCTCTTGATAAAGTTGAAATGAATGAAATTTAAATCAACTTTCTTAAAGGGAGTTTTCTCCCATTGAATGAAATGATATTCCATGATTGGCTTTAATTAACTTTAAGGACAAATCAAGAAAAGAAAATAAATGAAGAATTTAATCTTTCTAAGAAATCATGACCTTAGGATTGGTTCCTAAGGATGATATTTCTATCGCTCAGAGTGAAAATATGAAACTTTCATCTCTAGTAAGTTGATAGATAAATCACATAGGACTTTGTCAGTCCAAATGAATGAAAAATGCCTTAATTTTCAAGACTAAGGCATTATATGCTTTCAATACAAAGTGAATCTAAGGAGAATCCTTTGCAATGTCTTATGACCTATTTGACATTATCTTAATGTTAAGTATGGTGGTCAAAGATTCCATTGCAAGCTGAGATTACCTTTAGTCTAATATGTGTTATAAAATAAAATACAAGTCAAACTTGACTTTTTAATAGCACATCATCTACCCTAGGGGGTCCTCTTTTAAATGATGATCTTATAAATGAATAGATCATGAGGTCTATTGATCTATTGAGGATAGAGTTAAACCTACCTTCCCTTCAGATTAGAAGGGAAATTCTTGAAATCAAATTCAAAATGGTAGAGTTATACCACCTCAAATGACATTGAAAAAAAATGGCAAATAAATCATCTTCAAAATGTGATGCTTTTCCCATATTAGAGAAGTTGCTTGCAAAATCACGCATCATAATGCTCAATTAAAAATAAAAAGAAATATGAAATAAAATAAAATAAAATAAAAAGAAATGAAAGTAAAGCAAGGCATTACATAATCATGTAATTTTCCTTACATAACTATAAGCAACTTCTTGATGTGGCATTCCACCATAAAGAAGTTCTAGGGTTATTTTCTTTGATGAAGATAGACTACTAAGAACTTATTAACATCTTAGTCGATGTGGAAAATTTAAAAGAAGAAAATCTCCAAAATATATGTTGATCCGGTGCATCGATCAACATCAAATATAAACATGAAAGTAAATTTATATAGGCCCAATTCTAATCAAGCTTTGATAAGATGGTGCAATATAAATTCAATTAAGTAAAGAAAGTAGTTATCAACTTCATGAAAATTCAATTTTAAAAACTCAACCTAGAAAAGGAACTTAATTTCAATCACATTATTGGTTGAAGCCAAAATTCAAACATGAAAAAGGGCAACTTAGAAATTCATCAAACATCTTTAAATTCTCTTGGATGGTCCTATCAAGCCCCACATAAAAGAAAAGGAGAATAAAAAGGAATCAAATAAAAATAAAAAAGAAGAAACATATTGATTATTGAAGGATGTTCATATTCATCCTAAAGTGTTAAGTCTTTAGGAATATCATTCGCCTACTCTAAATGACCTCACTAAATATTTGATTCCAATAGAAAATTTTGATTTCAAAAGTGTAAAATTTTCAAGGAAGTCATTATGCCAATCTTAAATGACTCACTCCACTAAATTAGTTTGAATCCAGAAGTGTAACATCTTTAGAAAGTCATTTTTACCAATCTTAAATGGTTTACTTGTCTATGAAAAGATGAAAAAAGAAAAGAAATGTTGGATCATATTATATGATCAATCAAGCAAAGACTTGAATCATATCAAAAAGCCAATCAATAAAATGTTTTGTTTGGACAAAAGGTCAAATACATCAAATTTCCTAGCAAATCATTTAGTGGAGTCATTTCATAAATAATGAAATGATATGGAAATGAGTCAAATACATTTATCATCTTAGTGAATCTTGTAACTAGGAAAATTACCAAATGTAACCTTTCATAAAGAAATGAAATCATAATAGTACCAAAAGAAAGAAAGAAAAGTAAAGGGATGGAAGGACTATATCCAAGAGCAAAAGGATGAAGTCTAAAATTTCTAAGAATGTAGATATTTTTGACTTTAAACTTCTCCACATCAAAATGAAGTGGTAAGGTTAGAAGTCAAAATTATCCAAATAAAATAATCGATATCTCAAGCTTTGTCATTTTAGCCTTTGCCATGATTGGGTGAGCTCGCTTGGCAGGTTAAATAAAATGATAGTGGATCTTCTTTTCTAGGAGTCCATATCTTTTGAATGACAAAGATTCTATTGAGTACATTTTGATACCTTTTTCAAATAAAGCAAAAATACCCAATAAAATTAACATAGCTTGAATGAAATAAAAATAATCAGATATCTCATGCTTTGTCATTTTAGCCTTTGCCATGATTGGGTGAGCTCACTTGGCAGGTTAAATAAAAAAATAGTGGATCTTCTTTTTCAAGAAACCATATCTTTTGAATGGCAAAGATTCTATTGAGTATATTCTAATTTCAAATGAAGCAAAAGGTACCCAATGTAAATGGAAATTTTAACTTTAAACTTCTCCACCTCAAAATAAAATGGTAAGGTTAGAAGTGAAAAATTGTCCCTAGTTGAACAAAAATAAACAGATATCTCATACTTTGTCATTTTAGCCTTTGTCGTGATTGGGTGAGCTCATTTGATAAGTTAAAAGAAAAGATAGTGGATCTTCTTTTTCAGGGGTCCATATCCTTTGTATGGCAAAGGTCTCATTGAGTATACTTTGAGTCCATTGCAAGTGACCTATAACCATAAATAAGAAAAACTATGGAATTATATAGCCATTGCAAGTTAAAAAGCTTAAGTATTTTGGGTCCTAACTTTCTTTTTCAAATACACTCTAGCACATTGCATCAATGTTGTTTAAATGTGACAATTATGAAATTTCATTTCCTATAATAATAAATCAACTGAAGAAATTCAATTTCAAACTTATCATGAGAATCTTAATTTCTCTAATAAGTTAATCCTTTCAATTCCCTTATTGATTAGGGATATAAAAAATAAAATTTTCTTTATGATAATCCAAAAGATTATCCTGATTCTCATTCACTTTAGAAAGCTTTAAAGGAATCTCTTGATCTTTATTGAATCTAAGAGAAGTCCTTATAAGCTGTTGATTCATCAACAAATTAAAAATAACATATGTCCAAACAAAAGAAAAAAGAAATTCCATTTGAGAAGCATTAGTTAATTTTGGTTTTATTGCCTAAAAACTACATACATGCAAGCTCAAGAGGTAGAATTCTCAGGTTATTACCTAATGATGACTTGCCTTTAATGAATTAGACATCTAACATGGTTCATTATAACTTTGAGATAAAAAGAAGAAAGAAAGAAAAATGATGAACTCCTATGCTCATGGCATAGTAAAGCATTGGGTCCAAAATATACCTAAGTCTTCCTTCAAAAATAAATTCCAACTCTTTGAAATTTCACTAAACCTCTGCATGCAAGAGTGTTAGTGAAAATCAAAAATGGAAGCAAACCTTTCATCACCCTTTTGTCAAATAGACTAATCAAGTGATTAAGTCCATGAGACTCTTGCTTATTAGTTAAAACTTTGAGATTAGGAAGTCACTTTGAACCTTTTCCTCATCTATATCACTAGATAGATCAAACCCTTTGTGGCACCTTTCCCCTTAATGACTTGAGATAGCAAGCCCTCATGGCACCTTCTCATGCCCTTCTAGGTTTGAAGATGTGGCACCATTGACTTTTATGTATTGATTAGATCAATCCATCAAGGCCCCTTTCATGTTACCTTTGGTGGGTTTGGATTAAGTCTTTATGATTTAATGAAAGATATCGTCCTTAGTGGCCTTCTAATTCTTCTAAGAGTAAGTCCCTTCATCCTATTAAGATTGGATCATGAATTTGACCTCTCTCTTTTGCTAATTAGGATGGACCATGCCCTTAACCCCATCTTATTAGCTAATCAAATAAGTAAGTCCCGATTGCATCATATTTTGAGGATTGGATGTCACTTTGACCCTTTCCTCTTTTACTATAGGATGGATCACCCTTTTGATCTTATCAGCTAATCACATTGGAATAAGTCCCCAGTTGGCATCTTATTCAAACTTCTAAGGAATGGAATCAAGCCATTGAAGGCCCCATTTCTTTGAACTACTTAAATAGGATCAAGTCCGTGTAACCCATGTTTAGTAGTCAAAGAGCTGTGGATTAGGATCAAGTATTTCAAGCCTCTTCCCTCCAGCATAGCTTTGAGGATTGGATCCTGTCTTTAAAGACCCATATCCTCTCTTTAGCTAACTAGGATGGATCACACCCTTAACGACCCCATCTTATTAGCTAATCACATGAATCACACTCCGAAGTAAAGATAGGTATACATATACCTATCTTTCACAATCAAAATCAAAATAAAATTCAAATCAAAAATTAAAATTGTGGTGGAACCCCATTTTATACTTGCACGTTGATCAATCGTCAACACCAATATATCGATGTATTCTCTGATCCACTACACATATTAGGGTCCATTTGTTGACCTCATTTTTTGGATAAAACTAATTTGCCAATTATCTAATCTCAAATAGGATTATCCTAATTCAATAAGACACATGCTTAGTGACCTAGGAATTCACCTTGGGTTGGATCTAACCTATTTGGCTTAGGTAGGATCAACTCAAGCATCCAAATTCAAAATCAATTAAACAAATCAACAATCAATAATCATCAATCAAAGATGATTAAAAAAAATTAACATTTCAAAAGTACCCTTGAGTTGATTTTGAATTGGATCAAGCTAAAATCAAAGCACTTGGTTGGATTCAAATTCCCAAGACAATTCAAATAGAATTAAATCTAATCTCAAATCCATTTTGAGATTAATTTGGCATACTTTAGTCCAAACTAAGATGATAATGACATATTTCATGGAAATAATAAAAGCAAAATAAAAAAGGGGAATTAAAAAATGAAAAATGGGAAGAAATAAAAATTCCAATTTCCTTCTTCCACTTTTTCCCATCCTCATCCCATACCACCTCCTAATGAAAGATGGCTACCTTTAAGTGAAGGAGGCAATCAAGGAAAAAGCCAAGAGGAATTTTGGCTTCTCCAAGAAAAAAAAAAGATAAGAAGGAGAGGAAATAAGGTGAATAGTGCTCGACAAAAGTAAAGGAAGAATATATACCCATGCTCAAGCCAAATTGGCATCTCCAACACCTTCAACACTCAAAACTAAACTCAATTGAAGCTTTTCCCACTTCCTAAGCTGTTGGAAATAGTGCTAACCACTAAAGCCATTGTGTAGAGAAGTAGCTTGGTGGAGAGATCAAAGACAAGGAATTGACTCAATTCCTTTGGCTCACAATCATCTTTCAAAGAATTGAAGCTATAGGAATCAATTACAATCGAAAAAAGATTAAGGTATGCCATTAGCACAACCCTCATCTTTCTTAAGCAATTCAGTTTTCATTATTTTCATAGGAAATGTGACTTTCAAGTTGATCCAACCGTATAGAATCATATGATTTCTTTCCATGATCGTGTAGCACATAAATTGCATGATTTTGTTGCTTAGATCAAAAGATATTAGCAAAACATGTTAGACGGTTCCCGGCTCTCGTAGGAAATGAAGAAGACGATCTCCGGACCGTCCGATCTGTGTATTTGGATCGGACGGTCCAGATCTAAATTTCTTAACAACGCAGGGATTCATTTGCGATGCATTGGATGGTCCGGATCTAGCGCACCATCGATTAAATTCTTAAGGACGCGGATGATTCACCGTCCGTCTGCGATCACGGTCGGATAGTCAGCATTTTCAACGCACTGCGTGACACTCGGTTTTCCGCATGGGACAACTAGATCACTATGGACCGTCCAATCTTTGATCGGACATTCCGTAAACGATCCCGCATTTTAACTCTGGCACGTTGGTCCCTCCCACTTAAAAAACTGTTAACTTTAGTTAATTAACGGTTTAATTAATTAATTAAAAACCTAAAAATTTCAAACCATTATATAAAATTAAAGAAAAATTAGAAAATTATAAATAAGAGCTCTATGGATTATTCACGATGAGAGGAATCAAAAGAAATTAAAATCCCCAATTTTTATTGGGTAATTTTCCCTTAATTTAGGCTTAATTTAAAAATTTTAAACTCTAATTACTCTCAAATTAATAATCTAATTAATTTGAAACTTTGGAAAAATGAAATTAAGCTTAAAACATACCTTAGGTAAATTTTTTGAGATTTAATTCTCTAAATTCAAGGGAAATTGTAATTTCATGTGTTTAACCTTTAAATTAATTAAATTAATTACCCTTTAATGAAATAATTATAAAACTTTAATCTAATAATCTTAAATCAGCATAATAAATATTAATTAAAATCAAAATATTAATTAAACCTAATCAAACCTATATAAACTTAACAGGTCACTATTTAACTCAATTAGGTACTTAAAAGAATTAAATAATTCAATTAAATAACCTGAATTTAATTAAATCATACTAAATCAATCAGTTAACCAAAAATTATGAATAAACCCTCATTGGAAAGGTATTTTTGTGAAGCATATGCAAAAAATAAAATCTTTTAATGAATCTTCAAATATCAAAATTATAAGAAAATCAATACTTAATGAAATTCAAACATAATTAAACAACTTAAGTTAAGTTTAATGAAACCACTCATCCTTAATGAATTTAAATAATGAATCTTAAACTTAGGTTAATTAAATCAGATTAAAAATAATCTATGAACAAACCTAAGTATTAATTCATACTAATAAATTTAAACCTTAAGCTTACAAATCCATGATTTAATATCTTAAGTTAAATTAAATGAAATCAAACTTAAATCAAACTCTTTAAATTAACATAAGCCAAATCAAATGAAATCCATATAACTTATTTTGAAATGAAATAAATCAAACAAATTAAATCAAATAAAATAATTCAAACAAATGAAATAACATAAATAAAATCCAAACATAAATAAAATCAAAAAGATTAATTAAAATACTTAAGGATTTTAGTTAGACTTTTGGAAACTTCATTAGGAATTAAGATGTTGAATGGAAAGAGCTCCATCTAAAAATGGAATCATTCCATTCTTCATTCTTGAAAACCTATACAACTTTAACCAAATAAAATGAACATAAAATGGGAATTAAATCATTAAGTCATTTGAATTGAAAACACCCAAAGGTAAAAATTAAACAAATTCAAACTTCAAACTTAAACTTAAAGGCCTAGCAAAGCCTTACCACACAAACCCCACTTCTACACACACTAGATTACTTAGGTCATAGAATCTAGATCTAAGTTAGATCATTCTATGATTATCTTTTAATCTCTTGTGATATGTTGTGTTGTGCTTCACATGTCTATGTGGTGTATTGCTTTAGACTAAATGCTTAGGTTTGTTTGTTCGTTATACTGGATGTTAGGGCATTCTTTCTAGATTTAACATTATTTTCTACAGGGGACTGTGTTAAAGGGATCACTATAATAAATAAATCATAAAATTAATGTTTGCTTGTGGTAAAATCCCTTAACATAGTCCTAAGGCGTGGCTTGGCAAGCAACTAATGCTAAACCCATATGTTTGTAAAATATAAATTTTTTGTGTGTTATGTGTATTTCTAACATTTATTTTTCAGGGCTTAGGATTTTCTTTTAATTTTAAATGTAAATTTGAGCTTAGAATTAGGTTAGGATCTATGAGGTCTAGGATTAGCAGGAGCTGACCCAACCAAGAGATGGTCCAGTGATCCCCTGTGGAGCCCGATGGATGACCCTGAATAAGCAAACTTTCTTGGAAAGAATACCCATAGATCTGAACTTGTAGTTCTAGGGGTTGTATAAGGCGTAACTTCGCCCATTTTTCTTTTTCCGAGTGTACAACAAGCATGCATTGTCCTTTTCTTATATAATTTAATTTGGCTTAATTTATTTTGGGTGTGTAATAGAAATAACATGTTTTTCTTAAGTTTCTTTCTGTGATATGTTTGTGCTGTGATGAATGCCTAAATGTAGGCTCATAGGATAAAATAAATTTTCTACCCAACTAAATCAATTGAAGGATGAAAATAAATATAATTCATAATCTTCATATAAAAGCCTAGGCCATAAAAGCAATATAAAATATGTAGCAACCTCTTAGGTGGATGTTTTAATATCATGTATAAATCATATTGTTTCAGTCTTAATTAATGAAGGACTTACATCCTTGCCAGAGAACCTGGACTTGACCTTTGAGAGCCTATGATGGAAGCACACCTTCGTCTATTCTGATTTTGCCCATAATCTTTTTCTAATTATATGCATTAGGCATAAATTGCATTCTTATGGCTTAAAATGAATCTTGAGTCAAAATTTATTAAAATTTGAAAAATGTGCATTAGTTAGGTGCATCTTCATACCCTACATGATCTTAGGGATTTGGGAGTAAGTCTAAGTTCATGGATTTCTTTCCTAAAATTGCAACAACCCAGCCATCTTGCATTCATATGACTTAGCCTCATGGTTTTAAAATACGCTTTGGTGGTGTTAGCTGACAGCCTTCTCCAGGCAGGTTATAAGTCCAGAAGAGTCAAGGATAGGTTAGTTCCCTCAAGTGAGGAGAATGGACAATGATTCTCAAGGATAGATTTAGGTCGAGCATGTGTCAGCACCAGACTAGGTTCAAGCATCTTTTAGGAATAAGTCATCTACCCTAGGCATTTTTACAGTCTTGTGCTGCTAGAATTTAAGTCCTAAATTTTTAAGAAAATGATAACTTGAAATCTAATATTAAATCTCAAATTGGAAGCCCAATTATAACATAGTTGAAATGTCTACGGGGCATCCCAATATTAATAGACATTTCCTACTTTTTTTCATTTGACTCATGAAAATAACTCTGTCTAATTTGGACCTCTCCCAATTGAATTTCCCAAAACCAATCCTTTGAAAGCTACCTTAGTAGTCTTTAGGAATAACTATTATTTCTTTAATCGAGGGTCTCTTCCTAAGATGTAATTAACTACAGAGGCTTGCCTTTATAGGGAACCATGATCCCAGAATAAAATAGACCATGTTCTACTTTTTCATGTAGTTCAGGGGAAAATACTCTAGTACATGAAAGACCCATTAGCCTTAGGAGTCTTTTATTGAAATGATTGAATCCATTACAGTAGAGCATTTTTATCTTTCGAGATAATCTGTTTATTCATTAATGTCATATTTGATCATCAAAATAAAATATTCCTAAACTATGTGTGGTGTCATTTTTTTCTCTATTCTAGAGAAAAGAACCAACATGATCGTCAGAGGTAGCTTCGCCTAGTTGAGGCGAGGCTCTATTGAGAAGCTTTGAGCTTAATTTGGGGTAGAGTGCCCAGTCGACCAATCCACGCATGCAAAGGCATCGACTCCGATCAAACTCCTATCTCCAATGCTCTAGAAGACTTGAAGATGATTCGGTTGCTTCAATGAAGTAGGAGGATGGTGTGGATGTAAGAAATTTTAATTTGATCAAGTAGGGGAGGAGTATTGCTTGGACGAATGGTGCCCTATTTCAATTTTGCTCGGGGAGGAGGTTTGCTGATTGAAGAAGGCTTGGGAACACTTAGAATCACTTGAGAGGGATGTGGTCATGGCTTGATTCAGGTTTAGTTAAACTCATATATGGACTTAGGATGAAAATATAAATCTAATTACAAGTGGTTTGGAGCCAAATGGGTTTTGGTTCATATGATAATTTCAAGCCAAAAGGGTCAACATGGGCTTGACTTGGGTTGACTTACGTTCAATTTGACAATTTTGGTTTATGTTTACATTTGGGTCAATATTTGCAGAAATGATTGAATCATAAAGAAATCCATGAGTTTTGAGTTAATTTGGATATCATTTAGCCAAGTTCAAGAATTTGGCTAAAAGGGCTAAAATTAGGAATTTGATTTGATTTAGGTATGGTTTTGGTCATTTGGATTTATATTTCATTTATATTTGTAAATAAAAATGAAGGTATAAATGTTTCATGACAAAATCACTTGAGTTTGGTGTGATTTAGAAGCAAATTTGACCAAATCTAGGGATGTAGGTCAAAAAGGCTAACTTGGATTTTGATTTGGTTTGATTTATTTTGAATTAATATGAAGGCCTTCACGTTGGACTTCATTTATATTTGTGAATATAAATAAAGGAATGATTAATTTATAAATAAATCAACCAAGTTTGAGTTGGTTTGAATGAGTTTTGACTAAGCATATGAAGTTGGATCATATAGCTTGGGAAGAGATTTTGGAATTTAGACTTAATCATAAATTTCAATCATTAGGAGTTAATTTAGAATTTATAATCTTGGATTTGGATTTGATTTGAGATTGAATTTGATAATTGAGAAAATCAATTGGATTGGGGTTGATTTGAATTTGGTTGAGGCTAGGTCCATAAGATAAAATCAAAGGGCTTAGGAAGCGTTGTAATTTGAATTTGATGGATTTCAATCATTAAATTTGGAATTGATTTAGAATTTGGATTGGGATTTGATTTGAGATTAAATTTGATAATTTAGAAATCAATTAGATTGGGTTGATTTGAATTTAGTTAAGACTAAGTCCATAAAATCAAAGGTTAGGAAGGATTTGGAATTTGAATTTGATGGATTTCAATCATTTGATAGTTGGATTTGAGTTTGGAATTTGAATTGGGATTTGAGGTTTGGTTTGAAAGAAGGGGTGGTTTAGGCTATAGGGTAGGAAAGTCCTCCTAAATCCCTAAGGCACAACCTATTCCCATAGCTAATTCTTCTGAGTCTTTAAGGTTAGGTTAAGTGTTCACCTAATCACTAGAAGTATCTTAAAACTAAGGAACTCTTGGTGTCTATAAGAGTCCTAGATCTATGATGATGAAGTTGATAGCTCACTCCAAGAGTGAGATCAACAAAGGGCGCCCAATAAGTGTGGTGTGATTGACAAGGCTGCACATGACAAAAATGATCAAAACGTCAAGGATCTGCACTAACAAATGATCTACTCTAAACCGAGATGTAGAAGGAATCAACATCTTAGTGCAATGCAACTCAACTCATGCCAAGATCATAAGGGAGGAAGAAGGGATCCACCAAGGGATCAAGTTAACCTTCCACTTGGAAGCGGTTCAAGTTATCCACTAAGGATAAGAGGTTTTAATTATTTGATATGATTTGGGAGAGTATCGATTAGAATGTATAACCCGCCAGGGATAGATGCATGAACCTTCCACTAGGGAAGTAGGTTCAGGTTATCTACTAGAGATAAGGATTTGATGAAATTTCTTTTGAGGGTACACTCACTGGGGAATGCAGATTTGAATTAGATTTAATTGACTCCACTAGGGAGATTGGATGATCTATGTCTTACTGGGGAGAAGTTGGTTGCTTGTTTGTTTAAGTTTAAATTTTAAGATGGACCTTGTCGGTTTGCGATGGACTGCACTAAGATGGGGCTATGTCGGCCTTGGCCTATCTTAGACTTACCAATCCAAAGGGGTAGTCCACCAACCACATGGTATAACTATCTGACCTAAGAGGTTACCTTTTGGTGTACAATGACTATGCTAGGGATAAAGCGTAGCAGACTTACACCTCCAAAAGTAAGGTACAATCGCTAGGGTGATCTGTTGGATACAACAAATCAAACTCAACCTAGGGCAACTACTGAATGAATGCCACTAGGGACTTATATCAGCTTGGTAGTAGTCAGGATAATGTCATTTGATTGAATTTTCTTTATTTTAATTTTATTCGTATTAATTTGATGAATCCTATCATTGTGCGATGGATCTACTAAGAAGGGCCAAATATCAGCCTAGACTTGTCATAGATTTACAAATCCAAAGGGATAGTCTACCGTCCGTGAGGTAGAAATAACCAACCTATGGGGTGCCTTTCGGTGTGTAATGGTCAAGTTAGGAAGAAAGTGTGGGGACTCATATCCTCCTACACAAGGAACCACTAAGGTGATCGGTCGCTTACATAATAAATCAAACTTGACCTAAGGCTGGATGTCGGTGTGTAATGGTTGTGCTGGAAAGAATACGTAATAGACCTATATCTTTCAAAGCAAAGACGACCATTGGGGTGACTCGTTGGTGGCACAACAAGTTAAACTCAACCTAAGGGTGACTGTTGAGAGAGTGCCAACCTGGGGACTTATCTCAATTCAAAGTTGTCAGATAATTTCTATAGAGAGTTTTGCTGACACTGCCCTAAAGATAGGATGTCTACTTGGGAAAGGGGCCATTGGGAGTTTGAATTTCTAATCTACAAGCGAAGATATATTTTGTTTGTTCTAAGTTTATGTGGACCCTGTTGGAGTGCGACGGACCACACCGAGAAGGAGCTCATATCAGCCTAGTCCTATCTCAGACTTACTGGACCAAGGGAGAATCTACACATCAGCTGAATAAATTCTCCAACCATAGGGGTAACTACTAGGAAAGGGGGACTGTCTAATCCAAAAGTAACCCAAGTAGTGTCTAAATGGGATCACTAAGGACATGATCCGAATAGAGTGCCCATAGGGGAGGTGCCACTGGGAGCGTTATCCAAAACTATGTAAAAGAAAGTCTATAGGCATTTGGTGGCTAACTCAAGGAGAAAGTGCAAGGACTCACATCTACCAAGAGTGGTGTAAGCACCGAGTGGGTCACCATCAGTATGGTGATAACCAAACAACCTAAGGTGCCCGCCGGTTTGCGATAATTATTCTAGAAAGAAGGCATGTGGGCTTACATCTCTTTAAAGTGGAATTAATTGTGAGGATACTCTGTCTTCGATGAGATAGGGGCTATCCGACCTAGGGAGACTACTAAGCGAGGAGTCCTATGTAAGGACCAAACCCAAGCTTGAAGTAGTAAAGAGGAAAGGAGACACTGGGGGACTTACCCTAAACCTAAGATATACTCGACCCAGTTTGTGCATGGTGGCTAGTCCAAGAAGAAAGCTTGTAGGCTTACACCCTCTTAAACAAAGTCAACATGGGGTAGCTTACTAGCTATGTAGTAAGGCCTACCAAACAAACAGGTCACTCATTGGTCTGTAATGGTCAAGTCAGAAAGAAAAAGTGAGGACTCACATTCGCCATGCAAGGGACCACTGGGGTGACACACTAACAAGGTAGCATATCGGCCCGGCCTAGAGCAGCTAATAAGTGAGTGCCACGAGGTGCTTTCTCCCACATCAAAATAGCTCGAGACAAAAAATATGTGTTCATTTGTGTTGTGAAAGATGGAATATGATGTCGCTTGGGTTCTCTTACACCTACCCCAAACAAGTAGAAATGTGACTCCACCAAGAAAGGATGTCACTTGGGTTCTCTTACACTCAACTTATTTGTGTTAGTTGAAATAAGATACCTCTTGGGTTCTCTTACACCTAACCAGATAACATGGGAGGATTATTTATAGTTTGTGTTTGTGTTCTAGAGGGATTGGATGCCACTTGGGTTCTCTTACTACCTCTGGTGGATTCACAAGCAAAAGATATTTATAACACATAAGAGATAGAATTTGATATGAAAAGGAAGTTTCATTGATGATTATTTTTAAACAAGATTTATGGATAATATTTCTTTAGGTAGAGCCCGTTAATTGGAAGCATAGGGCACTCTCCCTTACAGTTTATGAGCTGATAAGATCCTCCTTGGTAAGCCTTCCCTATGGTAAAAAGACCTTCCTAAGTGGGTTCAAACTTGCCTCCCATCTTTTGATGAGCAATAATTGGTCTCCTTAGAACTAAAATAAGTTCTCCTACTTGAAAATCTCTAGGTCAGACCAACTTGTTGTGAGCTTGAATTATTTTGGCTTTGTATAACTCGAGGTTCTAGCATTCTTGGAGGCCACTCTCCTCCAAACCTTCGAGCCCTTCAAATCATAACTTGGTGTTATGCTTTATAGTAATCTTGCTACCCACAGTTATCCTTAGTGATGTAAGTTGAACTTCTGAAGGTAGAACTGCTTCGAACACATACACTAAGGAGAATGGGGTAGATTGAGTTGGAATTTTGTATGTGGAGCGATATGCCCACAAGGCTTCAACCAACTGCTCATGTCACTGTCGCTTATTATCATCAAGCATCTACTTTAGTATCTAGATGAGAGTTTTGTTGAATGCTTCTGCTAGACCATTGGCCCTCGGGTAGTAGATGGTAGATTATATTCAATCTATGTTGTGTCTCTATGCAAAGCTATTGATCTTAGTGCTCTTGAATGCAATACCATTATCAGATATAATTCATCGATGTATCTTGAACCTTTATACGATATGGTTCCTGAAAAACTCAAGCACATGCTGAGTTGTGACCTCTCTAAGTGGGATTTTCTCCAACCACTTGGAAAAGTTATCGGTGGTAGCTAGAATGAACCGGTGACCCTTGGAAGAAGAAGGATCGATCATACCCTCTATGCTCCAACACTCAAATGGTCAGGCCAATGTAGGATGTAGAATGTTGGGTGGTTGATGGATCTGCACATTACACATTGGTGGCATCTCTTAGCTACATCTATGCAGTCTTTAATCATCGAAGGCTAGTATCCTAGTCTCTTAGCTTTCATCTTTAAACGGTAATACATAAACCGAATATACCTTAGTCATGATCTTATATAGGCTTGTGTTTGGCTAAACAATGTAACCATATATGATCAGACCGCCGGTATAGGGTGCTATCCATGAGCATAAGAGAGATCTCACTTCACGATGGGCTAATGACTTCTCTTGAGGTAGTTTTCCTGTATTTAAATAATCCACAAATGGTTGCCTCCAATCTAACTCATCATCCTTTTAGATAACGATAACCTCCCCTTCAAGAGGGAGTCTTTCAATGAGCTCAACAGCAATAAGAGATAAGACTTGTCTATTTTGGACCCTTATTAGAATGGACTCATCTTCCGGACATGATAACTCCTTGGTAAGCTTGGCCAATGCATCTGCTACAACATTATCTCCTTGAGGAATCTTGTAGATAGTGACCATTGGGATTTGAGCCAACAACTCCATGGTATACTTTTGGTAACGATGGAGCTTAGGCTTTAGAATTTAATAAGATCCAGCAATTTGGTAGATGAGGAACAGAGAATCTCTGAAGATGTTGATGCTCTAGATGCATAGTATATTGACTAACTCTAGATCGACAATCAGAGCCTCATATTTGACTTTATTATTGGTGCATGGATTGGACAGATGATATCAAAATCTCATCACTAGTGTCTTTCCTTTCATAGCACAGAGGGGTATGAATGTAATGTCGAACTGCGACAAAATCATGGACCATCATGCCAACCGTCCAGAAAATATTGGTCGTGTCATGAGATACTATAGTGGATTGTTCCTAGATATCAGATTTGCCTTATGAAAAAGCATGTAATGCCGTAACTTTTGGGATGCAAAGATTAATGCTAGGCAGTGCTTAGTTTGCCTCGGCAGGGATTAGACGATGAATAAGATAGTAGAGTGCATTTTCTTTGCCTTCATCATTGGTTTGAGCCAATAAAGTGTCAAAAGAGTGTTCTAATGCAGCAGTGTAGAGGATGAATGGCTTACCCGGGATAGGGGCTACTAAAACTGGTGGCGTCATCAATTAGTGTTTGATGTCATCAAAGGCATGCTGGCACTTATCATCCCACTTGAACTTGGCATCCTTTTTTACAAGTGCTAAGAATGGCTAGCATTTTCCTGATAAGTTGGATATGAAGCATCTTAGATACGCCAACCGCCCTTGAAATGATCTGAGTTGAGTTATATTTTTAGGGGGTGGAATTTCTAAAATAGCCTTAATCTTCTCTAGATTAATCTCTATTCCTCGATGTCAGACAACAAACCCAAGGAATTTCTCTAAAGCTACTCTGAATGTACACTTTAGGGGATTCATTTTGAGGTTAAATTATCTTAACCATTTGAAAACTACTCTCAAGTCGAAGATATGGTCTTTCTTTTCTTTATTTTTGACTACTAGATCATCAATATAGCATTCAACTTGATGATGAATGAGTTCGTTGAAGATCCGAGTCATGGCCCTCTGGTATAAACGCATTTTAAGGCCGAAAGGCATGACCTTATAACAATAGATTTCGATCGGGATTTGAAAAGTAGTATTTCTTTCTTCTTCAGGAGCCATCTTGATTTGGTTATAGCCAGATGACCCATCCATAAAGGAGAATACTTCATGAGATGAGGCAATGTCCACCATTAGCTCTAGTATAGAAAGTGAAAATTCATCCTTAGGACATGCCTTATTTAGATCCTTAAAATCGACGAATATGCGAATTTGGCCAACCCGGTAAGATATTTTTCTTCCCTAATAAAGTCAGCATAGATCAGTTTCTTGATTTCAGAAAAGACATATAACTCAATTTCTAATCGCATGCATCAAGGAGCCTACTTGATAGGGATAGCATTAGGATTTATTGCTAGTTTGTGGACTTCTACGTTCGGAGATAAACTAGGCATTTCTTTATAACTCCATGCAAAGTAGTCCTTAAATGTAGCTAATAGCCTAATTAAGTCATTGGTTTCTTCTTCATTCAACAAGGAACTGATGTATGTTGGGCGTGGATCTTCTTTTGTTCCATGTTAATTTCTTTGAGTTCTTCAATAGTTGATCTAATTTCTTCTTCAAACTTTTGTGGTGCATCCTTGACTTCAAGATCATTTGGATCATTTGAAGTTTCTAAACACACCTCCTCATAAGAGTTTGCATGATTTTAAAAAAACCTATCATACTCCAAATGATTGGTGATGACTAAGCAATGGTTGTCATCATCGACTGGTCCCACTTTATCGAATCCTAGTCCTGGTCTCGATTGAGAATATCTGCTTTGGTTGTCCCATAGTCTTTTGAAGTAATCCAACCTATGCTTAGACCAAGTGTATGGGATTAATCCCTTCTTTGCTAAGTTAATAACACACTGTGAATACCAATCAAAAGTTAATTGTATTAAATCATTATAAGAATCATCCTCAAGTTCTACATCAACTTCTTGAATTGAGGATGATGCTCCCAACAAAAATCTCTTTAGCTTGACATCTATGGATGACTTGGTGGCCTCCTTAACTATTAAACCTTCAACTTTCTGAAAAAAAAAGTAAGGTTAAAGCTAAGGTTTCCAACTACTGCCTGACTGTTCGACATAATAGTGATTCAAATACATTCATACTTTGCTTGGAGCCTGGTCTTCAATGTTGTTTGGCTCAAATGTCACCTCCAAAGAGACCTACTGAGAGGGGTTGGTCGGCATGCTAATCACATGAGATTCATCCTCCAAACTGGACTCTAAGTCTATGTGGATAGCGGGGTACTCCTGTGAGCTGAAATATAGCTCCTACCAGCTGGCCACCAGCAAGGAGGTCTTCTATCTCTGGAACTGGCTCTAGATCGGCCTCTGCCTCTACCTGGTGGGGGTCGAGTCATCATACCCATGTGTTCGTATGGAGGAACGAACTTTGGTGAAATCCAATATATGGCTCTACTTTTTCCTCGGTGTCTGATTCTCGCTTAGTTGTATTTTCATTTTCTTTTCCTTTTTTTCTTTTCCTTTTTTTCTTTTCTTTTTCTTTTTTATTTTTCTTCTTTTTGTTTTGTTTTATTTTCTTTTATTTTTGAACTTTCACCAAGTTCACAAGAATAGACTTTTTCATTTGGAGGAAGATAGTAAGCTGCATCTTCATATATCTCGACCTCTCTAACTGAGAATGGCTTCAAGTCTCCTTTGACATGATACTTGATTCCACCACTTCGAAATTTGATGCATTGATGTAAAGAGAATGGAACTGTATTGTTCCCATGTATCCAAGGCCTATTGAGCAAAGCAGTGAAAGATGTATCTGAATCGATTATGTAGAACTTGACTTCTATCTTCTGGTCATCTATCTCTAATGGCAACACTGTGGAGCCTAAAGGTCTCTCGCCTTGCTCATTGAATCCTCTCAACATCATCCGATCTCCTTGGAGTTCGGAGATGTCAATCCTTAAGTAAGCAAGGGTCTTTAGACTCATAATGTTCACTAATGCATCTGGATTAACTAATACACTAGAGAGTCTGAATCTGCCCATGTCCACTGTGATGTAGAGGGGGCGGTTATGCTTTGTTGTCCCCAAAAGAAGGCCTTCATTGGTGAATGTAACTCCACAAATTTCTCTTGAAAAATATGCCTCCTCTCCAATAACGGTCAACTGAGTTAAGCATATTTCTGGATCAAGAAGTGCTTTGATCAATGACTCCATCATCTCTTTGGATAAGACAATGGCATCATATATGCTTAATTTAGCTAGCAACTTTCTTAGGTGGCGAGGACATTGTAGTCAACTCATTGGTCCTCCACAAGCATATCCATGGGTGGAGCATCATGGATGGGCTTCTTGATCACTTGAACCAATGACTTGTTTACCCTTATCGAGGTGCTACCCTAAGAGGTAGAACTCCTATGGAGGTTGACGGTGACTTCATAAGATGGTTTAGTGAAAAGTTCACCGCTCATCAGTTCACCTACGCCTTCTCTATAGGATCATCAAGTGGATGACTCCAAATCAATCTCAATGGGTGAACCGGATGATTTAAGAATGGAATGGATAATCCATTTCTAAATCAAGAAGAAGAGGATCAACTAGAGTTATTATTAATTAGACTTGGAGAGCTACCTAAAGGAATAAACTGGGAGATCAAAGTGACAAAGATGTAAGAAATCAACTTTCTTCATTGATTTCTTAAATTTAAATGAAGATACAAAATAGAAATCAAGTAAAGTAAGCAATGAGGATTTGGCACCCCTCCGATATAATACTGCTAGAAGAAGAGTCTGGAGGAACGAGTAATTATGAAAGGAGTGTACACTCACTCGGTGGTTACGCTACTATGCTATCCTGAGCAAGTGGAGGATGTCGCTGTTGCTGCTGGGCTTCTACCTCCCTCAAGTTGTCCTTAGCAACTTGCAAACCTTCCTTAGAGTTGGAGGTTTGAGCTACTTCAGGCACCTGCAAGGGTAACTTTCTGATCTTAGAAATAATTTTCTTAGAGGTTCATGATAGAGAGATATCCCAACCTTCCTCTGTCTTAAGAAGATCGCGTGTATCCCTAAGAATTACCTTAACATAACTAGAAGGTTGTTCTAGTAGGTATTCCTTAGGGATGACAATGGCACGCGACTTGAAGCTATGCTCAAGCCAATCTTTAAAAGTTAAATAATTTTCTAAGACATGTCCTAGCATGCAGTGGTAGGGATAATAGTTTGAATCGTGGCTCTTACCACTTCCTCTGGCCTCTTAGGCTCTGTAACTAGAAATCAGGCTTCTTTAAGAGATTCTTAAAGATCTTCCTGACTACCTCCCTCTTGAATGAATAATATTTATTCAATTTATCGACAAGAGTGGGTAAATGATAGCAACCTGGTGGCTAGGAATACTGCTACTGATGATGCTGAGGATACTGAGGAGGCTAGTGGAGGCATGGCAAAAGTGGTGATATGAGGTGGCGAGGAGGTGGTAGAGGATACGGATATATATATATATATATATATATATATATATATATATATATATATATATATATATATATATATATATATATATATATATATATCATTATAAAAGTGATGACCTATCAACTTTGTTTTTTTATACATTTATATTTAATTTGTATATATATTTTTGAAATTTTTTTGAACAATTTAATCATTAAAATTTAGATATATCGTTAGAAAATGATACATTATTTTCACTAATTGATGGTATGGCTTATAACCACTATAATCAAATCATTGTCATCTACTACTAGCAAGTAGTTCGAGTTGATTGAGCTCGGAGAGTTCATTTGACTAACCAAGGGGTTGAATTATTAGATCTCATTCTCAATAAAAGAAGTCACAATTAAAAACTTCATTGTTGGCAAATATTTTATATGTTACAATAAAAGTACAAAGTTATCCCTCTTAAAATTTATAAATAAAATATAATTCTAGATATCTAGACATCTAAAATTAGTCTAAAATCAAAAAGTCTTCCTAGCATAAAGAATTAGGGATGTGCACTAGTCGGTTCAAATCTAAAATTTGAACCAATGATATTAAAAACAATACATAGTTTGAAATCACATTAATCAATTTTTGATTGTAAATACCTAGTAATTTAGTTTTTATTTTTTGGTTTGATTTAAAAAAATCAGTTAAATTGTATAAACTAAAAATAGATAAAAAAGCCATATATAAATATATAATCTTGATTGTAAATATTTAGTTTTTTATATAAATTGTTGGATTTTTAATTGTGTAAGAAAAGTTTAACATATAAAATTTAATAAATTGTATTTGAGTTAGTTAGTTTATTAAAAAATTAAAAAAAATATTCTTTTTATATGTTATTTGGCTTAATCAAAAATCTAATTGAAGAAATTAAATTATAGTTCGATTCGATTGATTCAATTTTATTCCTTATTTGAATAGTTAGATTATTTTAAGTTATTCGATTAAGTTTATTCGATTTAACAAAAAAATTAATCGAACGGATCAAATGCACACTCCTATTATTCTTAAAGTGCGAGTGTGACTACCTCGATCACTTATAATGGCTTGTTGACTTTAGGTCTCCCAATTTTTCTTTCTTAGAGGGACTACTCCAACTACCTTCCAATCATCCACTTCCCTCCATTGTGCTATAAAGTAATCATTATCTGATATTTTAAACATTAAATATATAAATATATAAAAAAAAGTGTGCCATATATGTAAATTTTTTTAATCAATATTACATTTATTATTGTTGTGTGTCATAAATTTCATTACAGTAGAGTAGAATTTTACACTTTAATTTTGTATGAGAGTCTAACAAACACATAAATAACAAAATAATAGAATAAAATATATCATAATTTTAGCTTGAAAAAATCCTAGAAAATAGTGAAAAATCACAGGATCTAGTGTAGCTAAAATGATCCACTATATATATGTTTTAAAATACAAAGTTTTAATTTTTCGATTATAAAATTACAATACTCTATTTGAGAAATCAAGATGATGAGAGTTCCAGAATCACATTACAATAGTTATGCAATGGTGGTTAGGTAGTAATAGTTATCAACTGTTGTTGGCGACGCAGTAGGAGATTGATGGTGGTGCTTGAGATGATGATGGACTTCAACCTTCTTCTCTGATATTTTCACATCATTCTTCAAAGTTGTCTTGAAGCTTCGTGCCCCCTCTCATGACGAAAATAATGTTCTATTTATAAGATTCTAAGACGTTTTATATTGATTCTCTTGATAATTATAGTCAAAATTTTAAAACACTTCATCAGACGTTTTATATTGATTCTCTTGATCATAAATAATATTTAGAAAATTTGACCATTTAAATGATCTCCGATTTGAATGATCGCTGTTAGATTTGTTTAATGAACCGCCGACTATTATACACTAAATTTGGAGGTCATTGAACATCAAATTAATTTCTCAAAATTTCAAATAGCTCTTTTTAATTTAATTTGATCTCATTTGAATTTGAATAAGATCATTTTGGCACTAATGAACTTGTCTTATTACGAGCATTTAATTTGATTATAAATTTATGAAAATAAGAATTCAAATTATTTCTAAATTAATTTTATAAAATTAAATACACTTATTGACTCTATATTCATATTTGATTTGATAAATTTTAATGTAATATACCAATTATAAAATAAATCTAAAAATTTTAGGATTTATCTCATTTATTTTTTATTTAAATATTAGGATATTTATAAATCAAATTCTAAAATATATATATTTATAATTTAATCATCTTTTTTATTTATTTTTTAACTAAAATACCCGTATATTTAAATGCGTCATAATCAAATTATTAGATATTTATAAAAAAATGAAAAATATAGATTGGATTTTGATATGAATTTTAATATTTGACATTCAATTTAGAATTTTGACGTTAAAAATGATTAATTTTTAAATATATAAAAATAAGATGATAATATATATAAAAGTTCTATAAATATTTTGATCTAAAATTATTAAAAAGAAGCAAATAAGTACTTAAAAAGGTGTGAGCTTTGTTGGAAAAGAAAGTATTATTTCTTCAAAAAAAGCCGGATGCTCGTGCTAGGGTTCGCGTCGGGGCCTTTCTCCTCACCTTGCTTGCTCCTCCTCCAGTCACCTCCTCTAATTTCGCTCTTGATTGGCTTTTTTAGTGATTAACTTTTCGACCTCAGGGTTAAACCCTCTCCGATATGGTGATGGACCACACCTCTTTCCCTCCCCTCTCTGGTCCTTCTTCTAAGGCTCCCAATGGCCTCTCTAAGCAGGGACCTAGTCTTTGGAAGGAATTATTACTAGCACAAAACGAGAAGAGTCAAGCCCTTCCACTATCCTTCATCCCATCTGGTTGCATTCTCAAGAGGAACTTTCCATGGACAACAAGAATGGCGCTGCTTCATCTGCACGGGAAAAGGCCTTATTATGGCTGCAATGTAGAAGAGATGGACCTTCAAAACCTAGATCTCCTTACACTGAAGGGATTACTTCTTCACACCTGCTAGAAGACTACAATTTTGGGATAACGGGCCATGCTTCAAATGGTGGTTGTTTCAACAAATGGGATTTTGACCAACTAAGGAATCCATCAACTTCCCATCTATGATTTCATTTAATTTCTGTGGAACGAATTTTTTCCATAAAGCAGATTTATTTAATAATCTCTACACAAAAGAGTCAATTGCATGATTTATGATTTCACTTCATCCAAATCCTTTAAAATAAAAAATAATAAGCACTAAAAATTTTCAGATAATTAATTTATAAAATAATCTTTGAAAGATATTAGAAATGATTTACATATATGTATTTAAACTTCTTCTTACTTTATTTATTCTTTCTCTTGAATTTTCAGAAGAAATCTTAGATATGGTTGTCTTTCAAAAATTTAAAAAATGATATTTTAGAATTTTATGGAGAACACTCTAAAGTCATCAAACATTCATCTCACTACCAACAAAGGTAAGAAGGAAGCCCTCACCCTCCTCCTCCCAATGATATATCCAACCTTGGGTTGTTGGAACGTCCGAGGTCTTGTGGCTCCGGGCAGGAAACAAGATTGTTTAAGAGTTATTAAAGACTTCAATCTCAATATTTTGTGTCTGATTGAAACCAAAATACAAAGTCGTCCCTCCTCCTCAAACCTAATTTCAATATGTTCCCTCTCAAGAAAGTGTATCTAATTTGCATGTTTTGGATGGTGAGAATTGGATGTGAATCCTCCTATCAACAAGCAACTAATTCATGGGTATGTCTCTTTTCCGGAAATCTCCTTCTCACCTCAGATATATTAAAATAAAGCTTTCACCTTATGGAATGATTTGAAAATGCTCACGCTCGTAAGGACGATGGGATTTCAGCATTCTCTTGCAAGGAGAAATGAGGTAATTGACTCCTTTCAAATGAATTCAAGGACTGTAAATGAATGTGAGTTCATCGAACTACATGTGTCTTTTTACCCGGTCTAATCTTGATAGGCCTATTTTTCTAAATTGGATCAGGTCTTATGCAACTCAAGGTTGGATTCCTTTCCATCTTCCTACTACAATGTTCCCCACCTCTTTCATCACATCCCCTCTAGTTACCTTTCTAAATTCTGTTACTCCAACTGCCCATCGCTTTCTTTTTAAGAATCATTGGATTGTTGAGACCGATTTCACAGCCGCAGTCGCTCGTGCATGGGGTATATTCATTCATGGTGATCCTCTTTACATCCTTTCCAAAACTGAGCTTTGTCAAGAGTGCTTTAAAATCTAGATATGGGAGATTGCTCAGAGAATCAACTTTTACTTGTGGAAAGGAAATTATGAGTAAACTGGATGATGATCCAAGTAATCCTTTTTTACTTTTAGATGCTAAGGAAATCAAAGCTCGATACACAGATCTTAACATTAAGGAAAGCATATGGATAAAGCAAAGGGCAAAGGCACATTGGCTAGTTCATGCAGATGATGATCTAAAATTTTTGTACCAATCGATTAAAGAACGGAAAAGTGCAAATCTTATTAGGGAATTACATACTGATGAAGGCTGCATATATGACCAGAACTCCATTGCAGAATCTTTATGTAAGTATTTTGCTGATTTATTTAACTCTGGTTCACTTAACCTTCACAGGCAGAATTTCCCCTTGGGGAGTTGCCTTTCCTTCAGAACAACTTGAGGAGATAATCACCATCGAAATATTACCAAAAGTATAAGTGAAAATACCGGATGGCTTTAATTCAAAATTCTATCTTGCAACTTGGGATCTCACCGAAAAGCATTTCTTAAAGCACTGCTTTTCAACTCTTTCAAACTCCCAAATGCTTTAAACACACCCTCATCACCCTCATACCTAAAGTTAAGCACTCCTCCAAGATTATGGATTTTCGGCCAATTTCCCTATGCAACACTTTCTACAAGGTCATAGCCAAGGTTCTAGCTTACAGATTTAAGAAATTCCTTCCCTTGGTGATTGATCAGGCGCAATCGACTTTTATAAAAGGTAGGGATATTTCTGACAACATCACTATGGCTTCTGAAATATGTCATGAATTATCATCCAACAATAACCAATCCTTTTTAGCCAAATTTGATTTGAAAAAGGCTTTCGATAAAGTCAACAGGGCTTCTATTATTCATAGGCTCAGATACAAAGGCTTTCCTGAGAAGTTTGTCAAATGGATTGAAGTCTGTATTATGGATACTCCTTTCTCTATAGTTCTAAACGGCTGTATTAAAGGTTTTTTTCCTTCCACAAATGGATTAAGACAAGGATGTCCCTTATCACCATTCCTCTTCACTATTGCAATGGACACTTTATCTTGTCTCATAAATAGAGATGTTGAACTTGGGCTATATAACCCTTTCTCTTCAGGTGGCTGTAGAATCTCCCACTTGTTGTTTGCTGATCAACCTTCAAGCTTTGGAATCTTATCTTGGGCTGGAAATCAACATCTCTAAATCTTCCATATATTTCTCTAAAAATTGTAGGAAGATTAATGAATTGAGCAATATCCTGAACATCGCCAAAGGTACTTTCCCTATCAAATACCTTGGTTTACCCTTAAGCTGTGGCAGAATCAAGATGGCCAATTTCAACCCGTTATTTGATAAACTTCATAAGTGGTTAAATGGAAAAGCAAATTCTATCCCAAGGTTACAATTGATTAGATCTCGTGAATAGTTACCTCTCATACTGGTTTCGCTCTATGGCTATCCCAAGTGGCATCATCAAGCGTATCTGTTCATTTACTGCCAACTTCTTCTATCACTCCGGGGAAGTAAAGAAATTACATATGCTTTCCTGGGCTCGTACTACTCATCCAAAAAATAAGGGTGGCATTGGTCTTATTTCTGCTTCATCTCTGAATCTGATGAATAAGATCAAGATCTTATGGAAGGTTTGTGTCAGAGAGTCTTTGTTTGCTAAATGGTGTAAGACTAAATATATCTCTATCTGGAATTCCACTCTTCACCGATGCTCCCCTCTATGGAAAGTGATCAAGGAAACTGCAATCAAATATAAACACCATATGACTTATCACATTGGTAATGGCTCTGATTTTTCCCTTCTCTATGACCCATGGTGTGGTGGCAACTCACTCTACAATATTATGGGTTCAAGTCATCATAAACTTCTTCGACTCACGATAACACACCCTTCCATCATTATAAATGGCACATGGGCCCTTCTGCGTTCTCCTGCTTTCTCCACAATGCTTAAACCGTTACTTCTCTTTCTGGGGGTAATGATCATATTATGTGGAATAATTCCAAGAACCCAACCAATTTCAATTTCAAAGATGCTGTGTATGAATCCCATCCTACTATCGGTTGGTGCAAGGGTATTTGGTATAAGGGGTATGCCATTAATTTTTCACTATACTGTTGGATGGCTTACCTAAACGGGCTGAAAACTTCTGATAATTTAGCTAAGAGGGGCCTTGGGATCAACACTTCCTATATTTTCTGTCATTCACAACTGGAATCACACTCTCATTTATTCTTTGAATGCCCATTTTCTATGAAATTGATTAGATCACTTCTACCAAATGGCCAATTTTTTTGATGCAATCAAAGAAAATCGAGTTCGGTGGAAGATAGAACATAAAGGTAAAAAAAGCGAATTTCTTGATTATTCTCTTTACTCTTTGTGGAGGGAAAGGAATAATCGACTCTTCTCTCTTATACCTTTCTCCTCTCGTAAGTTGATTGAGTGGTAAACTTCTAAGGTGGAAGTGTAAAGAATCATGGCAAGACGCTCAATCGATCCAAAGAAAGATTTGAGCCACCTAGATCCCCTCATTTCATCCCGTGCTCGGAATAATGATGGTTTCTAAAGAGAATTGGACTATGATGATCAGATTGCGCTCTTTTGGAGGGTCCCTGGTTTGGATGGCCTTAAAGAACTGTTTGTCTCGCCGCCTCACTCGATACACACCGTGGATGCACGTAAAACCGCTTCATTCATTTGTGGTTTTCATTCGATAAGCAATCTTATTTGATTTCAGATTGGGTTGATCTGAGTCCATTGCATTCCAGTTTTTTCTTTTTGTGATACTCATTTTTTCTTGGTGTTGGTGGTATAGGTTTTTTATTTCGTCTCTCCTTCATTGATTCGCTATCGTTGAGGTTATTTTGTTGATGGTATAGGTTTTTATTTTCGCTTTCTCCTTTATTCGATCTTGATATCGTGGAGGTTATTTGTCCATTGACCCGTAGCCTTTTGTAATTGTAATTCGTTTACTTACTTTTGGAATTAAACTGGGCAAATGCCCTCAAATTCTTCCAAAAAAAAAGTATTATTTCTTCGTGACCCCACTGACCTGTCAAAGTCAAATCCTCCCAACCATGCAGGCATACTATGCGCTTTTAGTAAACGCGAATGCGTTTCTTGCCACTTAGAAGTATTTATCAATGACCTATTGACTAAAATGATAAGAATCTGCCCCGACAAATTTTGATTTCCGCGTGAAGACCACAATAATTTTTTAATTTATATTTCTTACAAGTGATTGAAAAAATAAATTTAAATTTATGCTCATATGTTTAAAACTCTAAACTTTCTTTATGTGAGATTATAAGTTGTCTTTACTTTTATTTAAATAATGATTTAAAGAAAATCTTATTAGATGATTATTTTTATAATAGTGATAAGATCATTGAAAATTAAAAAAATGATAAATTAAATCAAATTTTAGTGGTTATTTTATTTTAGGATTAAATATTTGAAGTCATTGATGAAATTATTTATGGATTAGTCACATGATTAAGAACCAAAATGAGTAAGGCCATATAGGTATGTTTTACTTAGTCAAAAGTCAAAATATTCATATTAATTTTAGAAATGATCGAGCCAATTTTTTAAAATCATATGATCAATAATGCAAGTAATTGAACTTATGAGACAGATTAAATTTTTGAATTTAATGAATACATCTATTAAAAAATGATTAAACTTAAATCCTAAAAGAGATTTATTTTAAGACTGATTAATGTCAAATTGACAAGATAAAAAAATTCTATAAGTGACTCTTTCATGTTGGCACCTCTTAAGATTCTACTAATCTTTAATTTTTTTTACCAATATTACTAAACAATAATATTGGTTGTTAAATTTTCTTACTTAATATTATTATTTAGTAATATTAGCTTAAAAAAATTACAGTTTATAATGTTTGACATAAATAAAAGGACCATTATTTTTATTAAAATAAATAAAGAAAGACCAAGCAGTTATATCAAAACTAAAAGTATTATATATATATATATATATATATATATATATATATATATATATATATATATATATATATATATATATATATAGTAAAGCAAATGAAGCAAACCCTAGTATAAGTAAGATGATGGTGCAATATACTGTACTCCCTTAAACAAAGTCAATCATGAGGTAGCTTACTGGCTGGGCAGTGAAGCCTACCATACTAACAAGGCGCTTGTTGGTTTATAATGGTCAAGTTAGGAAGAAAGCGCGGGAACTCACATCATCCAAACAAATGACCACTGGGGTGACATATTAGCGAGGTAGCATGTAGACTCGACCTAGAGCAGCTAATGACTGAGTGCCATAGGGGCTTGCTCCCACATCAAAATAGCTTAAGATAAAAGAATTGTGTTTGTTGTTGTGCATGTGTTAAAAGGAATAGAACACCTCTAGGGGACTCTTACACCTATCTTAAACACACTATGGGTTTGATGAAATGATGCCACAGATGGCAAAATGATTCCCACTAAGAAAGGATGCCACTTGGGTTCTCTCACACCTATCTTAGTTATGCTAATCGAAATAAGATGCCTCCCGAGTTTTCTCACACCTATTCTAATAGCATCGAGAGACAGTGTTTGTGTTGTGAAAGAGGGATAGGATGCCACTGGGGGACTCTAACACCTACCCTAGACACGTCACGGCAGATTCGCAAGACAAGCAAACAACACTTCGAAAGAAGAAAAGATTTGATGAAGGGAATCAAATTTTGTTCTGTTTTATTAATGATTATTTTTAAACATGATTTATTTCATGGGTAATATTTCTTTAGATAAAGCCCATTAATTGGAAGCATCAGGTGTTCCCCTTTACAATCAATAAGATGATAAGATCCTCCTTGGTAGGCCATCTCTATGACATAGAGGCCTTCCCAAGTGGGTTCAAACTTGCTTCCCATCTTTCGATGGGCTATAGTCTCCTTAGGACTAACACAAGTTCTCCTACTCAAAAATACTTAGGGCAGACCAGTTTGTTGTGAGCTTGAATCATTTTGGCCTTGTACAACTCGAGATTTTGGCACACCCGTAGGCGACTTTCCTCCAAATCTTCGAGCACTTCTAACCACAACTTTGCATTCTTCTTTGTAGTGAAATTGTTACCCAATGCTATCCTTAGTGATGGGAGTTGAACTTCTAAAGGAAGAATGACTTCAGACCCACACACAAAGGAAAATGGGGTAGATTGAGTTGGAGTTCAGTATGTGATGCAGTAAGCCTATAAGGCTTCAACCAATTGCTCGTTCCACTTTCATTTATAGTATCAAGAGTCTTCTTCAGTATCTGGATGAGAGTTTTGTTGAATGCTTCTGCTAAACCATTAGCTCTAAGGTAGTAGATGGTGGAGTATCTCCAATTTATACCAAAGCAGATGATCTTCATGCTTTTGAATATAGTACCATTATTGAATATAATTCATTGAGGCACTCCGAACCTATATACAATATGGTTGCTGAAAAATTGAAGCACATGGTGAGCTGTGACCTCTTTGAGTGGGATGGCTTCTGCCCACTTGGAAAATTAGTCGGTGACAACTAAGTTGAATCAATGCCCCTTGGAAGAAGGAGGATCGATCGGACCTACAATGTTGGTACCCCAACACTCAAATGGCCATGAAGCCAATGTAGGGTGTAGAATGTTAGGTGGTTGGTGGAGGATCACACCGTGCACTTGACACTGATGACATCTCCTAATTATATCCATGCAATCTGTGATCATCGAAGGCCAATAGTATCCAAGTCTTTTGATCTTCATCTTCATCTTTGAACCAGATTGATGAGCTCCACATAGACCTGAGTGTACCTCAGTTACAATGCCATGGGCTTCATGTTTGTCTAAACAATGTAACCAAATTTGGTCAAAGGACCGACAGTATAAGGTGCCATCAACAAGAGCATAGGAGAAATATCTCTATTTCACCTAATGGGCTTGTGACTTTTCTTGAGGTAGTTTGCCAGTGTTCAAGTAATCTATGAACGGTTTCCTCCAATCCAGCTCCTTGTCCATTTTGGCAACGGAAACTTTCCCTTCAAAAGAAAGTCTCTCGATGAGTTCATCATCAATAAGGGATAAGACCTGTCTATTTTGGACCTTTATTGAAATGGACTCATCTTCGACTTTGGCAAGTTTTTTCAAATATTCTGTGTTCTCTAGGGAACCTTGTAAATGGTGACTTGAATCAGGCCAAAACTTCATGGTATACTCATAGTAATGAAGAAGCTTGGGTTTGAGAATCTGGTAGGACCCGATAATCTGGTTGATGACCAGCTGAGAATCCCAAAGATGTTGATGCTCTTGACACTGATAGTGATGGCTAACTCCAGACCGGCAATCAATGCCTCATACTTAGCTTCGTTGTTGGTATCGGGGTTGGACAGCTAGTATGAGAATCTCATCACATCACAGTTTGGAGTTAGAAGAATTATTCTTACCCCTACCTTTCTTGAGAGAATATATTATGGTGCTTTATCTTCAAGAAAAGAAGAATCACCATCAAAATACATCTCCCATCGGTGGTTGTCTGCCTCCCCTAAGTTCTTGATTTGTTCATCAGGGAGATCGTCACTAAGCGGAGAATCAATAGGAAGTGAGTGTGCTGCTAAGAAATTTACTAGTGCCTGACCTTTATCACACGAAGGGGTACAAATGTGATATCAAACTGCGAGAGTATCATGGACCAATGAGCTAAACATCTGGAAAGCATTGGCCATGTCATGATATTGTGAGGATTGGTTGGAGATCAAGTTCACCTTATGAGAAAGCATATAATGTAACCGAGATGCAAAGATCAAAGCTAGGTAATATTTCTCAATGGGTGGATAGTTTGCTTCAGCAGAGATCAGACGACAGCTGATGTAGTAAAGAGCTTTTTCCTTTCCTTCATCATTGGCTTGGTCCAACAAAGTGCTGAGAGAGTCGTCCAATACAACACTGTAAAGGATGAGTGGCCTTCCCAGGATAGGGGCTGCTAGAACTGGCGACTTCACCAAGTACTCTTTGATATCTTCAAAAGCATGATGGCGCTTATCATCCTACTTTAATTTAGCATCATTTTTGACAAGTTTTGAGAATAGCTTGCATCTTCTTGATAGGTTTGAGATAAAGCGTCTTAGATACGCCAACCATCCTTGATAGGATTTGAGTTGAGTTAAACTCTTAGGAGGTGGCATTTCTAAGATAGCTTTGATCTTTTCATCTATTTCTATTCCCAGTGTCAACAAACCCAAGGAATTTCCCGAAGCGACTCGAATGCAGTTTAGGGATTCATTTTGAGGTTATATTATCTTTATAAAACTACTCTTAAGTCAAAGAGGTGGTCTTCCTTTTCTGCTTTGACTACTAGATCATCAACATAGCACCCAACCGATGGATGATGAGTTCGTTGAAGATCAGTGGCCTATGGTATATAGCACGCATTTTTTGGCGAAAGGCATGACCCTATAATAGAAGATTCCAATCGGGATTCAAAAATCTGTGTTTCTTTCATCTTCATAAGACATCTTGATTTGGTTATAGTCAAATGATCCATCCATAAAAGAGAAGACTGCATGAGATGAGGCAATATCCACCATTAATTTTGGTATAGAAAGAGGAAACTCATCCTTAGCACACACCTTGTTTAAGTCCCTAAAATTGATGCAAATGTGAATTTGGCCATTCTTCTTCTTAACTAGGATGACATTAGCTAACCAAGTAGGATATTTTCTTCTGAAACCAAGATCGATCTTTTGTTGATTTAAATGACCGTTGTTCAATTTCTAATCATGCAGAGCATGCTTAATAGGGTAACGTCTATTGCTAGCTTGTGGACTGCTACGTCAGGAGATAATCTGAGCATTTCTTCATAATTCCATGCAAAGTAGTCTTTAAACTCAGTCAATAGCCTAATTAAGTTATTGATTTCTTCTTCATTTAGCAACGAACTAATGTATGTCGAGTGAGGATTTTATTCTATCCCGAGATTAATTTCTTTAAGCTTGTCGATCATTGAATGAATCTCCTCTTCAAATTCTGGCAGTGCCTCTTTGACTTTGAGATCATCTGGATCATCTGAAGTTTCTAAATACACATTCTCATAAGAGTTGGGGATGTGTGAGAAGAAACTATCAGATTCCAATTGGTTGGTAACAACTAGGTAATAATCATCATCATTTGACCACTATACCGAATCCTAGTCCTACTCTTGATTGTGCTTCCCTGCCTATATTGTTCCATATCTTTTCAAAGTATTCTGACCTATGTTTGGACCATGTGTGAGGAACTAAATTTTTTTGTATAAGCTTTTTAACATAAGGCGAGTAAAAGTAAAAGGGTAATTCCATTAATTCTTTAAAAGTATCTTCCTCAAGCTCTATATCAACCTCAGGGCTTGAGGAGGATGATCCCAAAAAGAACTTCTTCTGCTTCATGTCACTGGAAGACTTAGGGACTTCATTAACTACTAAACCATTAACTTTCTGAGATGTAAGTGAGATAAGAGCTAAGGTTCCCAACTACTATCGAATAGTTTCACATAAACTAGATTCAAATACTTTACTTTGCTTGGAGGCCTAGTCTTTGTCTCTGTCTCAATCAAAAGTCACCTCCAATGGAACCCACTGAGAGCGGTTGGTTGGTATACTAATCACATTAGACTCATCCGCTGGGTCAAATTCTAAGTCTATATGAATAGCAAAAGTACTCCTATGGATTGGAACACGACCTCTGTTGGCTGAAGGCCAACTAGGGGGCCTCCCACCTCTGAAATTGCCTTTATTTCTGTGTCTTTCTCTACTTGGCGGAGGTTTAGCCATCCTACCCACATGTCCATATGATGGAATGAACTGTGGGTGGAATGTGATATGTAGATCTATTTCTTTTTCAATTCCTCTTTCTTGCTCACTTGGTCTCTTCTTTTTCTTTTCATTTTCTTTTATCTTTTCTTTTGTTTTATTTTCTTTTAGTTTTGCAATTTAATTTGAATTTTGTCCAAGTTCATGAGAAAGGGTGTTTCGAGGAAGATCATAGGTTGCATCCTCATAATCTCAACCTCTCTAATTGAAAATGGCTTTTTGTCTTCGTTGACACGGTATTCAATTCCATCTTTTCTAAACTTGATGCACTGATGAAGGGAGGATGGAACAATCTTGTTCTAATGTATCCAAGGCTTACCAAGCAAAGTAGTGAATGAACTATTCAAATAAATATTGTAGAACTTGGCTTTAATCTTCTGGTCACCTATCTCTAAAGGTAACACTATAGAACCTAAAGCCTGCTTGACATGATCATTGAATCTTCTCAACATCATCCTATCTCCTCGAAGTGTAGAGATGTCAATCTTCAAATAAGCAAGGGTCTTTAGACTCATAATGTTCACTGATGCACCTAAATCCACAAAAAACTTTGGCGAGTCTGAACCTGTCCATGTCGACTATGATGTATAGGGGACGGTTGTGCTCCAACTCCCCTAAAAGAAGGTCTTTATCTGTGAAGGTGATCCTTGGGCTTCTTTTGCATAATGTGCTTCCTCACCTATAGCGGTCAGCTAAGCTAAGCATATTTCAGGATCAATGAGGGCCTTGATTAGTGATTCCCTCATCTCTTTGGATAAGACAAGGGCATCATATATGCTTAGCTTAGATGGCAACTTTCTTTGATGAGAAAGGACATTCGACTGGTCTTCCACAAGCATATCCAAAGATGGAGAATCCTGTGAAAGGGCTTCTCGATCTTCAATACTAATGACTTGTTTCCCTCTATCTTGAGGTGCTGCCCTATGAGGTAGAACCTTGCCACTACAGAGGTTGACTTCGGTAATCTCTTGAGGCAAGGTGGTGGAAGGTTCTACGTGTACTTCAGGCTCACCTACAGCTTCTCCTATGGGACTCTCAGAATCGAATGATTCTAAATCTATCTCAAGAGGTGAACTCGTAGTATTCAGAGTTTGAAAGTCCAATTCTGAATCAAAAAGAGAAAGGTCAGAATTATTATAGTTATTTAGACTTGAAGAGTTATCAATAGGAATAGAAGAAGACAACCCATCAGAAGTGGCACAAATGTAATTCAAACTAGTTTTATTCTTTAATTTCTTGAAATTATTTGGAGGTACATAGTAGAAGTCAAGTAGAATGAGTGGGAAATGATGCCCTTCTATACAAGAGTTCTAATAGTACAAGAAAGAGAAGAGCTAGCTGAAATGGAAGAAGTTCCCAGTGTGGAAGTTATAATTGATGGCTGGAGGCTGGACACGGTCGGTGGCTGTGCTAAAGGGCTATCCCAGGCCGACACATGCTGCTGCTGCTAAGCTCCCACTTTCTTAGAGTTAGCAATGGCAACTTGCAAACCTTCCTTGGTGTTGGAGGTTTGAGCTGACTAATGCACCTGCAAGGAAAGCTTCTTGATCTTCTGAATTATTTTCTTAGAGGTTTTGGATAAAGAAATGTCCCAACCTTCTTTAGTTTTGGTAGGATCACTTGTATCCCCAAGGATTACCCTAATGAAACTGGAAGGTTGTTCCACAAGGTATTCCTTTGGGATAACTACATCACCGGTCTTAAAACTGTGTTCAAGCTAGTCCTTGAATGTGAAGCAATCCTCCAAAATATGGCTGAGCATACGGTGGTAAGGGCAATAGTTTGGATCATGACTTTTGCCTACTTCCTCCGGTCTCCTAGGCTCGGGTAGCTAAAAATTTTATTTCTTTAAGTGATTTTTAAAGATTTTCCTGATTACCTCCCTCTTAAAAGAATAAGGTTTGTTTAACTTATCTAAAAGAGTAGGTGGACCATAGCTACCAAGCGAAAGATATGCATGTCGCTGTTGCTGGTGGTATGGCTGAGGCAGTGGTTGTGCTGGCCGTGGAGGTTGCGGTGGAGGCCGGTAGGGTCACCACTCCTTCTGCACCACGACCACTATGCTTTGAAGTCACCACTCCTTTTGCACCACCACTAGAGCAGAGGGTCAAGCAGGAGAGCTCAACCCTACCAAAATGGGTGGTGTAGGAGGGGTAGGATCTCTTGGTCATAGTCAGATCACCAACAGGATGTGCTTTTCCCTGGATGCGGCCTTCATGCCCTTAGATGGAATGGGAGATACTATAACCTATACTAGCAATGGAGGATGAGGGGTAGAGCGGTGGGGTGGAGATGCCACTGACTCTCTGTGCACAGGAACTGCCCTCCTATGGTAGCAGGTCCTAGTGAGAAGAATACTATCAATATGGTTGGCAGGTAGCGAAGTTGATGATGAAACCATTGATTATTTGTTGAACCTATGTCACTCACTGTTAGTAAATTGTGATGTATGGGCCTCACGGGCCCTTTCCTAATGAATATGCCTCCCCATGCTATGAGGGATAACAAATCAAAGGTCAAATTGTTTCCTAAACTTCGAGTGTCTGTATACTCCACCACGATGTAGACATCAGACGGCATACACTACTCTTGGAAACTATGGGCTAGAATTGCACCACTATAGAAGGTGACAAATGGATCCTCGTGGAATCCTCTCTGTCTAATCTAGAGAGAGGATGGAACTAGTTTTCTGTAACCAGTGGTGAAGCGATAATGGGAGACTCATCCATGGCTAATCAGCACTCAGCTCCCTTTCTAAGTGGAATCATCTAATCATGCTTCTTATTCCATGCTGGTATGGGTAGGATGGGAGGAGTGCAAGCTAGACCCATACTCAAATAGGGGAGGCAAGTCCTCCAGGAGCCTTACCTTGGAGGGTTGAGATGGTAGGGTATCCTTCACTAGGGCAAGAGCAACTCGATATCACTACAACTAGAGGAACTATCATGCACTATAACAACTAAAGTCAGGTACTACCATTTCCTCTTTAGTGAAAGACATCATCGAAGGTAAGTCTATTGATGATTGGCTCTACCACCTTGGTCACTGGTGGTGAGGGAATGCCCGCACAAGTGATCCGCCACCTCAAATCCCAAAGTGAATCAAGTGGGTATGGTCTACGGAAGTCACCGATATAAACCTAGATTCATACCTTGAGGTGAAGACAAATTTGAGAAACCATTTCCAAAAAACAATGGCTGCATCACTGTAAAGAATGAATGAGAAATGAACTAGTATCAAATTTCTATCTCCATAGATTTTTTGAATTTTGAATTTTGAAAATTTGAACCCACATCCAACAACTTGGAAGTGTTAAGTGAGGTTCAAATGGATTTGAGAAGATTGATTGAAAGAGGAATTTGAATATGAATCTAACTTCAACAAATTTAGGTATGTTGAAATGTGGATTCAAAATTTTTGATAGGATCCTTCCATATGTTCATTGTTCTTTTGAATTTAATTTTTTTTTATTTTGAGGACCCTTTCCTTTAACAAATTTAGGTATGTTAAAGTAAGGGTCAAGTTGATTTTGTTTTTGTTTGATTATTTTGGAATTTTACTTAGCAAATTTAGGTATGCTAAGTAAAGTGTTTGAGAAAGTGATTGTTTCTTTTTGTGAATTTTGTTTTGATTTTGAAAAATTTTAAAATTCTTACTTAGCAAATTTAAGTATGCTTAGTGAAGAATCTAAGTGTCTCTTGTTTAATTTTTGAAAATAGGATCCTTAGAAAATTTAAGTATGCTAAGAAAATCCTAAGTGTTTCATTTATTTGGAATATTTTGATTTTTTTTTTTTTTGAAAAGGGTAGGATCCTTAGCAAATTTGGTATGCTAAGGGAATCCTAAGTGTTTCATTTTGTTTTTTATGTGTTTAGAAAGTAGAAACTTAACTTTAGAAAATTTGGTATGCTAAAGATGAAGTCCCACTTGGTTTTGTGAAATGAAAATTTTATTTTAAAATTTTGAGTATGCTAAATGAAATTCCAAATGGTATGTTCAAAATTTATGATTTGGTTTGGTTTGAAAAAATGGAACTTCTCCTTAGCAAATTTGGTATGCTAAGAGAAGAAGTTCCAAAAGGTGTTTGAAAGTTTTGTTTTGGAGGAGACTTCACTTAGCAAATTTGAAGGTGAAGTTCCAAAACATGTTTTGAAAATGTTTGATTTTGGATTTGGAAACTTCACTTAGCAAATTTGAATATGCTAAATGAAGTCCCAAATATTTGTTTGAAAGTTTTTTGGATTTTGAATTTGGAGACTTCACTTAACAAATTTGGGTATGTTAAATGAAGTTCCAAATGTGTTTTGAAAATTTTAAAATATGATTGTTAATTTTTGATTTTAGATTTGAAAACTTCACTTAGCAAGTTTGAATGTGCTAAATGAAGTTCCAAAATGTGATTTGAAAAATTTTCAAATATGATTATTGATTTTTTATTTTGGGTTTGCAAACTTCACTTAGCAAATTTAAGTATGCTAAATGAAGTTCCAAATATGTGTTCAAAATTTTGATTTCATTTTTGGTTTTGAAAAATGGAAACTTCTCCTTAGCAAATTTGGTATGCTAAGGGAAAAAGTTCTTAAATGTATTTGAAAATTTTGATTTTGGATTTGGAGATTTCACTTAATAAATTTGGGTATGTTAAGTGAGGTTCCAAATGTATTTTGAAAATTTTTTGATTTTGGACCTGGAGACTTCACTTAACAAATTTAGGTATGCTAAATGAAGTTCCAAAATGTGTTTAGAAAATTTTTGGATTTTGGATTTGGAGACTTCACTTAACAAATTTGGGTATGTTAAATGAAGTTCCAAAATGTGTTTTGAAAATTTTTGGAATATGATTGTTAAAGTTTTAATGTTTTGAAAAGAGGACTTCCATTCAACAAATTTAAGTATGTAGAATGGAGATCAATCTTATTTTTGAAATATGAAATTTTTGTGTGTGATTGTTGTTTTTGAAAGGGAGGAATTCCAACTTTAAACATATGTGAGATATGTTTAAGTGGGATTTCCTAAAACATATTTTATTTTTTTAGTTGGCAATGAAATCTTCATTTAACAAATTTAAGTATATTAAATGAAGGTGTTCATGTCTGCATTTTGAAAATTTTAATTTTGTTTGGAAAAGAATTTTCCATTCAATATGTGTGAGCATATTGAATAGCAAAATTCATGTGTGCATTTTGAAAACTTTATGATTATGATATTGATTTTTGGAAAGATGGTTGTTCATTTTATTGAAAATGAAATATCTATCAAAGTGAAATGAAGGAAGATGTTCATTTATTCTTTTGGCAAATTTTATTAGTTTTATTTTTGAAAATCCCTACATGTAACAATTATGGGAATTGTTAAATGAGGGTAATAAAATTTTTGCGGAAAATATTTTATTAAGTGCATTTTTGAAATGGTGCTTTTTGAATAGCAAAGTTCTTATGGAAGATTTTTTTTGTCTTCATTATTTTAGAATGAACCTTTCCTTATCATAAAAATGATAAAGAGGAAGTCTTTAAAATGTTTTCTCTTTTTATTTAAATCTTTTCATTTTACCCATTGGAGAACCCAACGGAGGTTTTAAGACCAACAAGGAATGCGGTCCTAAAACCAAAAGATGTTGGCTAACTCAACTCAAGAATGAAATGAAATGAATTAACAATGGAAAGAAGGATAGTCTTGGATTCATACCAAAGTACAAACTCATTATCGACACTCAAAGACATCAATCATTTACCAAAGATGGAGAGAGGAACCATCCTAAGCAGAGTCGCCAAAAATATCTGTTGGTTTAAAATTTCTATAGGAGTCGCCTTCAAATCTGTGGAAAGAAAGAAAGGCAAGACCTATAATAATTCTTCTTTTTAGGATGTTATGAGATCCTAGATGTACTTAGTCAAGTGATCGAGTACATCATCAAGGAATTATGTACTATCTCGAAAGACAAAAGTCACTACCCTTTAATGGACCTAATCACCTCAATAAGAACTCCTAAGGACAATGGGCCTACATATGTACTAGAGATTCTTCTCGTACTTTACATGGAAAAGTAAAACAGGATTTATTTTAAATTGGGTTCGTTAAGTTCCCTACAGGGGCAAGCACCATAGTTAATTACATCCTAAGGGATGGGATCCCTTAGGGAAACTCACAATTAAGGTAAATGATCATTATCTTTGAATATTTCAGTAGGAAAGGACTATCAATCGATTGGTTTTTTTTAGAAGATCAAATGGGATTGATCAAAAGGGGGAGTTATTATCGAAGCCAAAATAGGAGATAAGTAGGAGATGCTCATGATGCTAGGAAAACTTAGCGAGCATCTCAAACTACCATATAATTGGGTTTTACTTTTTTGACATTGATTTTGTTTATTTGAGTTGAATTTTTTATTAGAAATTTAGGACTTATGATTCCTTAACACAAGATTAAGAAAATTCTTAAGAGGTGAGGAATTATACTTATGGCCCCAAAAAGAGGAGAAGCAACCTCAGAACCTAAATCTAGGGAGCTTTAGCAAGGGCCAGAAGCACAACCTAAATATAAGGCAAATAAATGGGTAATTAGTTTGTCTCCATAAGAGAGGACAAACCACCTAATAGCTTGGACTTACAACAGCCTGGGGGTGGCCGACAACTAACTCCTCCTATGATTTTAAATACATGTAGGCAAGTTATTATGCTTATGCAAGATAGCTAGGTTGTTACTTATTTAGAAAAAAAACTAAGTCCTTAAACTCACTCCTTAAAAAAACTAGATCATGTAAAGGGACATGCTTCAAATGACCTAAATCTAATGCAATTCAAATTTTATTTTATTTTTTATTTTTGGACAAATATTTTGACTTGGGCTAATAGGATTCATATGACTAATGCATGAGAAAGAAGGTTATTGGCCAAAATCAGTGAGAAGGGAGGAGCTGAGTTTCTACCATAGCTCTCAAAGGTCAAGCCAAGTTTCTCTGGCAAAGGTGGAAGCCTTCCAATTAAGAGTGAAATAAGATACATTTGCGCATGATATTACAAAAGAAATGCTCATCCAGCAAAGGGATTGTAATTCTTTTATCTTGATTTTAAACCTAAGCTTTATGTGAGGTTATAAGTTATTTAATTTCTATTTGAGTTGTTAAGTTGGGTAAAAGATTTATTTTTCCCTTAAGAGCCTAATCCACATCCAGTACATACATATAGCAAGGAAGAAACTAGGAAAAGCATGCCACTTAATGCAAAACCTAAACAAAATATTAATCAATTTATAAAGCTAATCGTAAAAAGAATAAATGGTCATTCATGGTCGGGCACCAGCGTACAAACCCAAAAATATCAAATGTGGGTAGCTGAGCTCTACCCTTATACAACCCGGATTAGAAATGAATTAAATTATAATTTAAGCAAAGGAATTCATTGTTATGGGGGTCTTCAAGCTTTATTCTTCTTTCTTCTTTCTTCTTTCTTTTCTTCTTTGGTTCCTCCTTTGGATGATTGGAAGGTGGATGTTCCAAGGCTTCACATGGTGCATAAGATGGAATCGTATGACCAATGCTCATCCTAATCCCCATAACAAATCATTCCAAAATCTTAAATATACATGCTTTTACATGAAAAGGAAAAGTAGAAATCTAACCACCTAAATAAAGGTTAGTTAAATCACCCACAAATCGAAGCATGTATATTAGACTTATCACCCCACATGGGTGACTAAGTCCACGGCCTATGGATTATGCTAAGGGTATAAGCACACTGCAAGCAAGAAGCATTTATATTTTTATTTATGATAAGCCTTTAGCACAATCCTAAAAAAAGAATAGTTAGTTAAGCGTCTACCATTCATTATGAGCATACACCCTAACATCAGTCTAAAACATTCATCATAAAATAAAATATAACATCAAACCATGCACCACTAACCTAAGGCTAGAAGTGGTGACTTAGGCTAATGTGTGTGCTTTGAAGGTTTGTGTGTCATGCTTAGCTTAGGACTTTAAGTTTAAGTTTTCTAAGTGTGAAGGACATGTTCAACTTAGAGGAGGGTTTCATTTAAGTTATTTAAGTGTTTTGGGTTATTTTTATTTCATATTTTAGTTTGGTTTGAGTGAAACCTATAATTAATTACTAAGTTATGAAGAGAGAAAGAGAGAACTTCTCTTTCCTTCCTAATCCTTAAGTAATTTCTAAGATAAGTTCACATTTTAATTTCATTTAGGTGAATTTTTGATTACATCTTTTGATCAATCCTAAGTTTAGATAAACCCTAAACAAACCTATTCAAAAGAAAGGCATTTTAGATTAAATAAAATGAATCAAAATTCACATAACACACATTACTTCATTTCTTTCCCAACATATATAGCATGCATATGGTTAATAATATATCTATACATGCAAATGAGGATAGTTAACACACTTTAGGATGCATGCTAAGTAATCCATTTAAGAAAATTTAGAAGTTGAATATGCATGATTTTTCTTAAGTAGAAAAGATTTTTATCCAAAATTTCACATACATGCATGAAAGTAAGAAAGACATAAGTGAGTATAGTGCCATTGTTAACTAGAGGTGTAAGGTACAAACCTACTTAGGGCTACTTAAATCCTCACAATCTCGGGGTTGTCCAGACTAATATACCACTTTCCTTAAGTACAAACATGCATATAAAAGAAATGAAATGAAGAAGGAATATGCAAAAGTTGTTTAATAGTTTCATTTTTGTTTATGCAATTTATTCATGTAAGTATAGGCAACCCTTCTTAAGTGACAGCATAGGGATGAATAGGGTTTATAATTAATTAAGTGTTGGGTTCTTTTCAAATGAACCCTGCATCTTACCATCTCCTATTCAAAACTAGGCTAACATAAGAAAGAAAAGAAAGGCTACACTAAACATTACTTTATAATCCATCACATGCAAGCTTATAATTAAAGTATAAGAATTGCACATGTTTAGATCTGATGTTTCATTTATAAGTTTTAAAAATACTTTGAGTTTAGTAGTGATAATAGCCACTCATATTCTACTTTAGTCAACACATGCACATTTGACATAAAGTAAACAATTTCATTTTAAAATTTTGAAACATGAAATTATGAATGCATGGATCACATGACATTCAACTTAACATGTTGGGAATGATTTAAAGCATTGAAAGAATGTAAACAAACTCACTTTGCTTAAATCCTAAAGTCATTCTTCAAGAATAAGAAAATTTAGAATAGTCCATTTCAAAATGATTTTTGTTTAGTTTGAAGTTTGATTTAATTTTGAAAAGGTGAGATGAGTTTGCTATTCTTAACCCATTCCCACATATGTTTTGCATTTTTGTTTAATTTTTAGATAATTAAATCCATTTTTAAGAATTGATTAGGTTAGAGTATGAATTAAGTGGCTTAATTAACACTTACCTACACCACCAGGAAAATTAACTGGTAATTATGAAATGAGATGACAAAAAACAAAAGGTATTTAAATTTGTAATGCACCTAATAATGAAAAGGCCTAATGCATTTTGGCTTACAATTAAAAGTTAATTAAGCTAAGGGGTTTTAGCTTAAGTACTTTTAAAACACCCTTTTACACTTATGAAAGAGACTTTAATTTCCTTAATTAGAATTAGACTGTTAAACATCTAAACATCTACCCAAGATAGATTAATTAAGTTCTAGAACATTTTAGAATTTTTGAAAATTATTTAAAGGAGTCATTAATGAGTTAACCCTTAATTAAGAGGGGATTAAGGAGAGAAAAGGGGGTTTTGGGAATAGCTAAGGGCAAATTCCCCAAAAATTATTCCATAAAACTCCTAGTCACTGGATCTGACCTTAATCAAACTCAATCATAAGATAAATCCACTAATCACACCTTAATTACCCTTAATTATATGAAAGGGGTAATTAGGGAATGAAAGAGCAATTTTCCCAATTCAGGCCTCAATAAATCTCAAGAAAGTTAGGGGAGGCAAAGGAAATGAACCCTTGAAATTTGAGATCAATTGGTGACTTAATTAGAGAATAATTAGCTAATTAAAATTCACAAAGAAATCCAAATTCAAAGAAGAGGGGAATTCAAAATCCATTGAAAATATTTTTTAAATATTCTAGATGAAATTATCTATCCATAGCATTTTTCCTTTTGTTTTTTTTAATTTATTAAAAGAGTTATGATTTTTAGAAGATTTCTAAATTAATTAATTAAAATCCTAACTAATCCCTTATATATGGCGCAATGCGTGGTGGCGGCGGTCAGCGTGCTTTACACGTGTCATGCCATAAGCCATCCACTTAAATGTCAAATCAAGGGGGCGGCTAGCCGCGCATGTGCTAATACCCTTAGCCGTTCGATCAAGGATTGGACAACTGAGGATACACCCACGGTTTAAATCGGATAAAGGATTTATAAAATGTGCCTAATAATCTCAGTCATCCATCTAAAATATGCAGATGGACGACTAAGATGAGCCAAGTTCTTCCCTAAGGATTAATGGAGACCGTCCATGCTCCAAGGGGAGATCCGAACCCGATCTAGCATAGAATCATTCAAGACTCAACCCACACCATCTAAAGGAATAGAGCAGCCAATCCAATAGTGGATTTCACATGCAATGAAAATTCCTTTCATAAAGGACCAACACCTCCTAATCTAAGTGGTCAAAAAACCATTAACCTCACCGGTGCACGAGATCGATGAAGTAGCTTCGTCTGGTGGAGACGAAGCCCTGTTGAAGTTCCTAGGCCTTGAGGTTGAGTGGGTCAATGGGTGGACCAACTCAACTTTAAGATGCTTGCATCTTTGATTGAATTGAGCTCTTCTTTATTGTGGGAACTCAAATGGATGCTTGGGTAGGCTCGACTTGGTCCTTAGATGAAGAGTGTAGATGGAATTTGGATGGGATCAAGTGTAAAAGAAGTTTTCTAATAACTCCACCTCCCCTATTTTTGCACAGTGCAAAATTGAGAAGCAGCGATTCTAATCTTCCTTAGAAGGCTTAGGGATGCTCTTTGATGACTAACTCTCTAGGCCTTGAGTGTGAGGCGTGAATTTTGTGAATTAGGGGGAGTATATCTCCTCTTATGGCAATCGGATGGCGACGAGCTTGCCATTTTGATCCAATTGACCCGGTGAGTTATTTAGTCTGTTAGATCATTGCACATGGTGGGTTTGGCGGAGAGTGGAATGCCAACCTCCCATGTGCTTGAATTGAGCTTAGGAGGGAGTTTGAAAATTGAATTTTACTATAGGCGGTCGGGTTTTGTCCATGGGTCAAATGGGTTGACCCAAACCTATTGGGTTGGGTGCACCACTCATCACTAAGTCCCCTTGAGCTTTAGGAAAGCCTCAAGTGATTATGATGAGGGTATGACCAAAATATTCATGGGATAGGACATAATTTGTTTTGTGGCCTAGGGGTAAAATGACCATTTTGCTATTTTTTTCACTTTGGCTATATTTAGTATGTTGAAAAAATAGGTTGGGCTAAATTTCATTGGATTTGGAATTCATTTGATAGGGTTTGGCTCATGTTGACCCATTTAGGTTAAAATAGGTCAACTTGAGTTAAGTTGACCAATTGTTCAAATTGGGTCAAACCAAGGGGGTGTTCATATGACCATTTGAAATGTTTTGGTGCCTTTGGTTTGGTTCAATTTGGTATAGATTTGGTTTTGGCTCATATGACTCATTTAGGTCAAATGGGTCAAGTTGACCATTTGACCCATTTGACCTATTTGGGTTAGGTCAAGTGGTTTAGGTTTGTTACTCATATGGGATTGGTATCTTTGTTTCCAATCAATTTGGGTTAAGTTCAATTTTGGCTCAACAAGACCCCTTTAGGTCATGTTGTCTAAGGTCAATAGCTGGGTTGGGTTGGCCAATTGAGGTTTTGGTGAAGTTCCACAAGTGATTTGGGATGGACAACCCATTGGTTTCAATCAATTTAGCTTAGATCAAGTTTTGACATTTTGGCCTAGGTCAAAATGGGTCAACTTTCAATCGGGCCAATTGGGCTAGGTTAGGCTCAAATGTTGGCTTGGTCAAGTTCAAACATAGGTCATGAGTAAACTTAGATCAATGGTTTCAATCAATTTATCCTATGGTGGAATTTGGCTATGTTAGATTTCATTTTAGGTTAAGTGTTGACTTGGTCAACCCTTAGGTTTGACTTGGTTTGACCCAATTTGATTGATTGATCATCCCATGATGATTGTTGATCATGATGAGAGAGATATATGAGTTTGGTTCAATCTAATTTGGTTAGGATCAAACGTTGGCTCATAAGGGTACTTTAGGTCACTTTAGGTCAAGTGAGTCTAAGTGGGTCAAATGACTTGGTCAAAGCTTGATTTGAAGTTGATTTGATCTTGTATATGGACTTATGATTGAAATATAAATCCATTTACAAGGTTTGAAGTCAAATAGATTTTGATCCATTTGAAAATTTCATATTCAAAGGATGAATATGAAGGGTCTTAGTTTGATTTTGATTTAGATTTTGATTGTTTGATTGAGGTTTGGATTTATATATGGGCTCATGATTGTAGGATTGATTTAACCATTAGAGAAAATCAAGGATTTGTCTTGATTTGAAGATGATTTGACTGAGTTCAAAATTTTGGCTTGAAAGGCTTAGATTTGATTTTGAGTGGATTTGAGTTTGCTTTTTGGAATTGATTTTGATTGTCTAAATTTATATTTCATTTATATATGTGAATATAAATGAGAACATAAATTGATCATGAAAAAATTTTATGGATTTGAAAGAGTTTAATCATGATTTGAAGTTAAATCCATTAAAGGGAATTTAAAGGATTTAAGAGAATTTTTTATTTGAAATTTAATTTTTGAATTGGATTTGATTGATTTGTATTTCATTTATATGAGAATATAAATGAGAATACAAACAAGTTTTTTTTTAGAAAATCCCATGAGTTTGAAATGATTTGATCAAAGTTTAGGGTTGATTTTGGCTAAGTCCATTAATGAAAAATTAAAGGGACTTAAAATTTTCATGAATTGATTTTGAATTTTGAATTTGATTTGATCGGTTTGAATTTATATTTCATCTATATATGAGAATATGAATGAGAATATAAATGGATCATGAAAAAATCTCAAAGATTTGAATATGTTTGAATCATAATTTTGGCTAAGTCCTTAAGAAAGGGTTAAGGACTTAGGACATTTGAAATTTGGAATTTTGATTGATTTTGGTCATGGGTTTCAATCATGTATTTCAATCATGGAATTTAATCATGGAATTGATTTGATTTTGAGAAAATCAAATAGAATTGATTTGGATTTTGACTTGAAATAAGAAAAGTGAGGAAAGGTTTAAGCTAAGGGTAGTAAATTTTCCTAAATCCCTAAGGCATGACCAATTCCTATGGCTAACTCTTCTAAGTCTTCTAGGGCTAGGTTGGACTGTCCACCTAATCACTAGATGTGTCTTAAGACTAAGGAACTCTTAAAGTCTAAGAGAAGTCTTATGGCTAAGATGGAGGTTTTGAGAGCTCATCCTGAAAATGAGGTCAACACACATGTTTATTCATTTCTTTCCATTATGTATATCATGCATATGTTCAATCCTAACCATACATATACATACAATGTATGTCTTAGCACACTAAAATGATGAATGCAAAGAAGTGTGCTTGGAATTTGAATATTTCATTTGATTGAATTATGAATGAAAGTCTTTTTAATAGAAAAAGGGATGTTCATCCATTAGCTAAGTACACATTCTCATGTATAAAGCTTTAAGTGAGTATGCCTCTATTGTTCTACACTAAGGAGACAAGGTACAAGAACTACTTAGGGCTACTTAAAGCCTTGCAGCCCCAACCAGATGTCTAGACCAATATACCACTTTTCTTATATACATATGGATGTATAAGCAACTATAAGAATAGGAAAACCCATGCAAAAGTTGTATTTGATTTATTTGATTTATAATTCTTATTCATTGGTCATATCATACATACATATGTATAAGAGTTTTAAGTGAGTACGATGCCATTGTTATACACCAAGGGTGTAAAACTACAAGACTACTTAGGGCTACTTAAACCCGAGATGTCGACAAATATAATACTTTCTTATATACATATGAATGCACAAAAGAACCACAAAAATGAGAAGTCATGCAAGAAGTCATATTTGATTTGATTCTATGATTTATATATGTGATATGAAATTCTTCCTAAGTCTTAGCATGGAGGTGCATAGGAGTATATTTAGGCAAATGTTGTGATCTTTTCAAATGAACTATATATTTGTAAATCCCATGTAAATCCATGTAAGGTAAGGAAAGTTAACTTCATATTACATACCTTATAATATCAACACATGCAAACTTATAGATATTTGTAATTAACATCATTCCATATATTATAATTGATTTATGGACATTTGAAGATAACTTTTGATTTAATAGTAATAATAGCCACACCTATTTTTAATTTAAATCAACATGCAATTTGACATAAAATAAATCATTTCATTTAGTTAACTTTAAAAGAAATGAATGCATAATTACAAATGGAAAACAACATTTAACATGATTAGAAAGAAATAACAGAACTTAAACTCATGATCTCATTCATTCCAATTAATTTTTAAGGACAATCATACTAAATAAGGCTATTTAAAATAAACCAAAGTTCTTTGATGATATTTTAAATTTTGAGTTTGATTTGATTTAAGAAATGAAAGAGGTTCACTAATCCTAATCTCATTCCCCATCGTGAGTTAATTTGATTTGAAGAAGTAATTAAGTTGATTTTATGGTTTAATTAGGTTAAAGTATGAATTAAGTGAATTAATTAATACTTTACATCTTAAGTTAATTAACTAATTAATGATCCAATATGATATGCAACCACATGAGAAGTACATTTGCAATGCTCCTAAGAAATGGAAGGGGCTTAATGCAATTGACTCATAATTAATAGTTAATTAGGCTTAATGGATCTTACTTAAATACTTTTATAGTTTTCTCACACATATGAGCCAACCATAATTTCATTATATCTCACTTTGAGTTATTGAACACCCAAAGAGCTACCCAAGATTAATTAAAGGTTGCTTAAGTATGAAATAAATTTTAGATTGAGTTAATCAACTTATTAATTAATTGATTGAATTCTTTGATTATATTTTGATTAGAATGATGATTTAACTTGGAAAGAGATCGAGGACAAGGGCTTCAATCCTAACCCTAAGTCATTTCAAACACTCAATTAGGCTCTAATTTTTATCTTGGAGATTAATTAATTAATTACCTCATTAATCATTAACTAATTAAATTCCAAAAAGTGAAGAAAACTTCAGAAATGAATTAGGAAAAGTATCCCAACCACATTCCCTAAGCTCCCTTACTGTTCAACACAGGTAATTAGGCATAAATAATTAATTAAACTATTGTTCATTCACTAATTATCACTAATTAAATTAAGATAATTATTAAATCATAATAATTTGATTTCCTTAATTAAGCAACCAATAAAATTCAGAAAAATGTGGGAGACAGAGGTCATCCCCCCAAACGTCCATAGAAAGTTGGAGATCAATTGGATGATTAATTAAGGAATAATTAAGCTAAATAGATTTCCAATTAAATCTTAATTAAGCTAAAATCACTATTCAAAATCAATTAATAATATTTTTTTAGATTCTACTATGAAATATCTTTAAAATGAGCCCAAGTTTGTATTTTTTAGGATTTTTTAGGATTAGTTATGATATTTAGAAGTTCCAGGCTTAAAAATGGATTAATTAGGCCTAATTATAGCCTTAATCCAGTCAGGCCACGTAGCGTCTAATACGGCGCACTGACGTGACATGCTTTCCATGTGGCACGATGGGAGTGGCTATTTAAGTTGTCACATCCGAAGGCTGACTCGGATGGCGGCGGACGCGCTAACTCTGTGGACCATCCGATCCAAGATCAGATGGTCACGATTTGATCCAAGATTTCGAAGGATTAATCAAAGGATATAACGTGATTTAATCATGGTCATTCATTCTGATCATGCAGAATGGATGGCTCGTGACCTTTCTCCTTTGCGAGCGATAAAAGACAGATGTCGTCCGTCTTTTCTCGTTCGATCCGAGCTCACCCGAGCTCAGATTGGGATCAAATTGATCTCACACCTAGAGAAGAAGAAGAAGAAGAGGAACACATATAACGGTCAAAAATGCATGACATTCAAATTTTTTTCATAAAAGACCAACCTATTTTTCATACAAGGCTCAGTTTTGCAAAATTATCTCACCAGAGCTAATGTCTAGCGGTGGATCTATTGATCTCATTTTTGGATAAGGTTAATTTGGAAATTAGGAGATTCTAATCTCAAATAGGATTCTCCTAATTCAATGCTTAGGACACTATGCTTAGTGCCCTAGGGAATTCACCTTGGGTTGGATATAACCTATTTGGCTTAGGTAGGATCAACTCAAGCATCCAAATTCAAAATCAATTAATCAAATCAACAATCAATAATCATCAATCCAAGATGAGTAAAAGTCAAATTACATTTAATTTCAAAAATACCCTTGAGTTGATTTTGAATTGGATCAAGCTAAAATCAAAGCACTTGGTTGGATTCAAATTCCCTAAGATAATTCAAATGGAATTAAATCTAATCTCAAATCCATTTTGAGATTAATTTGGGCATATCATACTTTAGTCCAAACTATGATGATAATGAGATATTTCATGAAAATAATAAAAGCAAAATAAAAAAGCGGAATTAAAAAATGGAAAATGGGAAGAAAGAAAAATGCCAATTTCCTTCTTCCACTTTTTCCCATCCTCATCCCATACCACCTCCTAATGAAAGATGGTTGCCTTCTAGTGAAGGAGGCAATCAAGGAAAAAGCCAAGAGGAATTTTGGCTTCTCCAAGATAAAAAAAAAAGATAAGAAGGAGTGGAAATAAGGTGAATAGTGCTCGGCCATAGTAAAAGAACAATATATACACAATCTCAAGCCAAATTAGCTGCTCCAACACCTTCAACACTCAAAACTAAACTCAATCGAAGCTTTTCCTACTTCTCAAGCCGTTGGAAATAGTGCACTAAAGCCATTTTGTAGAGAAGTAGCTTGGTGGAGAGATCAAAAGATAAGGAATTGACTCAATTCCTTTGGCGCACAATCATCTTTCGAAGAATTGAAGCTATAGGAATTAATTCTGAAGCCAATCGAGCAACAGATCAAGGTATGCCATTAGCACAACCCTCATCTTTCTTAAGCAATTCAGCTTTAATCATTTTCAAAAGAAACATGATTTTCAAGTTGATCCAACAATATAGAATCATAAGATTTCTTTCCACGATCATGTAGCACTTAAAATCGCATGATTTCGTTGCCTGGATCAAAAGATATTAGCAAAGCAAGTTGTACTATTTTCGGCTCCCGTAGGCAATGAAGAAGACGATCTCCGGACCGTTCGATCCAACCGATCCATGTATTTGGATCGGATGGTCCAGATCTAGGTGCACAATCTGATTTAAATTCCTTAAGGACCGCGAGGACAATTCTCCGATGGGATCGAGATCGCCCCGCATTTTCACGCGCCGCAACACACGCTTTGCGCAGACCGCGGATCACTATGGACCGTCCAATCTTTGATCAGAAGTTTCGTAAACTATCCCGCATTTTAACTCTGCTATGTGGGTCCCACTTGCTTAAAAAGCTGTTAACTTTAGTTAATTAATGGTTTAATTAATTAATTAAAAGCCTAAAAATTTCAAAAAATCACATAAAATCAAACAAAAATCAGAAAATTACAAATAAGATCTCAATGGATTCTTATTGATGAGAGAAATCCATAGAAATTAAAATTCTTAATTTTTATTGGGTAATTTTTCCTTAATTTGGGTTTAATTGAAAATATTAAACTCTAATTACTCTCAAATTAATAATCTAATTAATTTAAACTTTGGAGAAATTAAATTAAGCTTAAAACATACCTTAGATAAATTTTTGGGGATTTAATTCTCATAATTCAAGAAAAATATTAATTTCATGTGTTTAATCTTTAAATTAATTAAATTAGTTACCCTTTAATGAAATAATTAGAAAACTTTAATCTAATAACCTTAAATCAACATAATAAATATTAATGAACATCAGAATATTAATTAAACCTAATTAAATCTATATAAACCTAATAGATCACTAATTAACTCAATTAGGTAATTAAAAGAATTAAATAATTCAATTAAATGACTTGAAATAAATTAAATCATAATAAATCAACCTGTTAACCAAAAATTATGAATAAACCCTCAATGGAAAGGTATTTCTGTGAAGAATAAGTGAAAAATAAAAACTATTAATGAATTTTAATAAATTAGGCTTAATTTAGGTTTTAATAAAATAATTAAAACCATAATTACACCCTATTTACATCTTTAATCAAGCTGAAACTTTAAAAATATAAAACTACCATGTAGCCCCACTTACCATAATTATCTCAAACCCAATCAATTTATAAGTTTGGAATTATTGATTTTCCAAATCCCTAGGTCAATATGAACTAAATAATAATTAAGAAGAATCATTAATTCATTGAATCAACAAATAAACTGAACTAATCTAAAATAAACATCGAAATACTTAGGTAATTCATCAAAACTTCCTAAGTCAAAGAATTTAATCAAATATCAAAATTGTAAGAAAATCAATACTTAATGAAATTCAAACATAATTAAACAACTTAAGTTAAGTTTAATGAAACCACTCATCCTTAATGAATTTAAATAATGAATATAAAACCTAGGTTAATTAAATAAGGTTGAGAATAATCTATGAACAAACCTAAGGTATTAATTCATATTAATAAATTTAAACCTTAAGCTTACAAATCCATGATTTAATATCTTAAGTTAAATTGAATGAAATCAAACTTAAATCAAACTCTTTAAATTAACATAAGCCAAATCAAATGAAATCCATATAACTTAATTCAAAATAAAATAAATCAAACAAATTAAATCAAATATAGTAATTCAAATAAATGAAATAACATAAATCAAATCCAAACATAAATAAAATCAAAAGGATTAATTAAAACACTTAAGGATTTCAGTTAGACTTTTGGAAACTTCATTATTAATTAGGATGTTGAATGGAAAGAGCTTCATCTAAAAATGGAATCATTCCATTCTTCATTCTTGAAAACTTATTCAACTTTAACAAAAAAAAATGAACATAAAATGGGAATTAAATCATTAAGTCATTTGAATTGAAACCACCCAAAGGTAAAAATTAAACAAATTCAAACTTCAAACTTAAACTTACAAGCCTAGAAAAGCCTTGCCACACAAACCTCACTTCTACACACACTAGATTACTTAGGTCACAGACTCTAGATCTAGGAGATCGTGATTTTCTTTAATCTCGTGATATGTTGTGTTGTGTTTACATGTCTATGGTGTATTTCTTTAGACCGATGCCTAGGCTTGTTTGTTAGGGCATTCTTTCTAGATTTAACATTATTTTCAGGGACGTTAAAGGAATAAATAAATTATAAAATTATTATTTGATTTCAGGTACTAAAAATCCCATAACATAGTCCATAGGATAGGAGGGCTTGGCAAGAAACTAATGCTAAGCCCATATGTTTATGAAATATAAACTGCTTTGTGTGCTATGTGTATTTCCTAACATCTATTTTGCAAGGCTTAGGATTTTCTTTGAATTTTAAATATAAATTTGAGCTTAGAATTAGGTTAAGATATATGGGGTCTAGGATTAGTGAGTCAACCAACCGGAGATGGTGTAGTGGTCCCTGATGGATGTCCTGAACAAAGAGACTTTATTGGAAAGAAGACCCATAGATGAACTTGTAGTTCTAGGTCAAGGTAAGAACTCTACGCCATTTTTCTTTCTTTCGGGGTGTGCAATAGTACCCGGTTGCATTGGCCTTTTCCTTATATAATTTAATTTGGCTTGATTTATTTTGGGTGCACAGTAGAAACATCATGTTTTTTTTAGGTTTCTTTTTGTGCTATGTTTGTGTTATGATGAATGCATGGACGTAGGCTCATAGGATAAACTAATTTTTTTACCCAACTAAATCAATTGAAGCATAAAAATAAATATAATTCATAATATTCATATAAAATCCTAGGCCATTAAAGCAAGATAAAATATGTAGCAACCCCTTAGCTAGATGTTTTAATATCATGCATAAATTATATTGTTTCACTCTTGATTAAAGAAGGACTTCCATCCTTGTCAGAGAACCTGGGCTTGACCTTTGAGAGCCTATGATGGAAGTACACCTTCATCTATTCTGATTTGGCCCATAATCTTTTTCTAATTATGTGCATTAGGCATAAATTGTATTCCCATGGCTTAAAATGAATCTTGAGTCAAATTTTATTAAAATCTGAAAATTATTCATTAGTGAGGTGCATATTCATACCCTACATGATATTAGGGATTAGGGAGTATGTCTAAGTTCATAGATTTCTTTCCTAAAATTGTAACAGCCCAGTGATCTTACATTCATATGACTAAGCCTCATGGTTTTAAAATGCGCTTAGGTGGTGTTAGCTGGCAGCCTTCTCTAGGCAGGTTGTAAGTCTAGAAGAGTCATGGTTAGGTTAGTTCCCTCAAGTGTGGAGAATGGCCAATGATTCTCAAGAATAGAATTAGTCGACCATATGTGTCAAGCTATAGACTAGGTTTTGAAGCATCCTTAGGAATAAGTCTTCTACCCTAGGCATTTTTGCAGTCTTGTGCTACTAGAATCTAAGTCCTAGATTTCTAAGAAAATGATAACTTAAAATCTAAGATTAAATCTCAAATTTGAAGCCCAATTATAGGATAGTTGAAATGTCTACTGGGCATCCCAATATCAATAGACATTTCTTACTTTTTTTCATCTAACTCATGAAAATAACTCTCTCCAATTTGGACCTCTCCTAATTGAATTTCCCAAAATCAATCCTTTGAAAGCTACACTAGTAGTCTTTAGGAATAACCACTTATTTCTTTAATTGAGAGTATTCTTAGGAAGAGACCCTTCTTAAGATGTAATTAACTATAGAGGCTTGCCTTTAGGAACCATGATCCCGGATAAAATTGACCATGTTCTACTTTTTCATGTAAAGGAAAATACTGTACACAAAAGACCCATTAGCCTTAGAGTCTTTTATTGAAATGATTGAATCCACAGAGCATGTTTATCTTTTGAGATAATAAGTTTATTGCTTAATGTCATATTTGATCATCTAAATAAAATATTCCTAAACTCTATGTGGTGTCATTTCTTTTCTCTATTCTAGAGAAAAGAACCAACATATTTTTCGCAACTGGGAATGGTTCCTCTCCATCTTTAGAAATAAGTGATTATTTCTATATATCGACAGTGTACTAGTGCCACTCACCGATCAAGACTGGCTTTCTTTTCGTTGGATACCTCTCCATTTCATTCTTGGTTGAGCCTATCCAACATCTTGAAAAAAGGTTCTAGAACTCTTCATTTGTAACAGTTAAATGATTGGATCCTAGAACCAAATCCTGAAATAAAATGAGAGGTGAGAGAAATAAATAAAAATCAAGTCATTTCTATTATGACTTAAATCTAGTCGAGATGGATTTGTAACCATTCCAATAAAAAATGTTAAATTTAAAAAAGTATGAAAGTACTTCAAGATTTGAAAAGTAAATATCAAAAATAAAGTCTCAAAGTTAAACTTATCCTTAATCTTACTTTAACTTTGTACTAGAGATAAAAGGAATCATGATAAGATCCTTGAATGAACACCCTTTATTCTACTACATTCAAAAGGTGTCAAAACACCTAAGGATGTAAATTGAGATGAAGGAGTTCCTTCAAACCAGAAAACTTAAATCAAAAGGAGGCATAGTCATGCCTATTTCCCCTTTTCCCATCATTATTGAAGTTTGAATTGCATTTAGAAAAGAAGAATAAAAACAAAAATCATCCCAAAAGAGAATGCCTTTTTGACCTTAGGCAGAGATTGATTAAGGAACTCAATGAAAATCTTATATTCTTATAGAAGAAAATTATACATGAATGCAAATCAGCTTTAATCTTAATTTCCACAAGTCCACTAGAATATTGGGAAACCAACTACTCAAGTTAATTGGCCAATTCTAAGGAGTGACTTGGAGGTAACCTCCTTTTAGACCTTTCCAAAATCTTAAATTCTTAAGAGTTTGGGAGAGAGTCAAAAGAGGAAGATGACATGACATAAATAAAAAAATAAAGTGACAAGATTCACTTTTGCTTCTAATCAATAAAAGAAAAGAGAGGGTGGCAAAAGAGAATTATGATCCTCTTGATAAAGTTGAAATGAATGAAATTTAAATCAACTTTCTTAAAAGGAGTTTTCTCCCATTGAATGAAATGATATTCCATGATTGGCTTTAATTAATTTTAAGACCAAATCAAGAAAAGAAAATAAATGAAGAATTTAATCCTTCTAAGAAATCATAACCTTAGGATTGGGTCCTAAGGATGATATTTCTCGTAAAAAAAAATATGAAACTTCCATCTCTAGTAAGTTGATAGATAAATCACATAGGACTTTGTCAGTCCAAATGAATGAAAAATGCCTTAATTTTCAAGACTAAGGCATTATATGCTTTCAATACAAAGTGAATCTAAGGAGAATCCTTTGCAATGTCTTATGACCTATTTGACATTATCTTAATGTTAAGTATGGTGGTCAAAGATTCCATTGCAAGTTGAGATTACCTTTATTCTTATATGTGCTATAAAATAAAATACAAGTCAAACTTGACTTTCTAATAGCACATCATCTACCCTAGAGGGTCCTCTTTTAAATGATGATCTTATAAATGAATAGATCATGAGGTCTATTGATCTATTGAGGATAGAGTTAAACCTACCTTCCCTTCATATCAAAAGGGAAATTCTTGAAATCAAATTCCACCTCAAATGACATTGAAAAGAAATGGCAAATTAATCATCTTCAAAATGTGATGTTTTGCTCATATTAGAGAAGTTGCTTGCAAAATCAAGCATCATATGAAATAAAATAAAATAAAAATAAATGAAAGTAAAGCAAGGCATTACATAATCATGTAATTTGCCTTACTTAACTATAAGCAAGTTCTTGATGTGGCATTCCACCATAAAGAAGTTCTAGGGTTATCTTCTATGATGAAGATAGACTACTAAGAACTTATTAACATCTTAGTCGATGTGGAAAATTTAAAAGAAAAAAATCTCCAAAATATTTGTTGATCTGGGTGCATTGATCAACATCAAATATAAACATGAAAGTAAATTTATATATGCCCAATTCTAATCAAGCATTGATAAGATGGTGCAATATAAATTCAATTAAGTATAGAAAGTAGTTTTCAGCTTCATGAAAATACAATCTTAAAAACTTAACCTAGAAAAGGAACTTAATTTCAATCACATTATTGGTTGAAGCCAAAATTCAAACATGAAAAAGGGCAACTTAGAAATTCATGAAACATCTTTAAATGCTCTTGGATGGTCCTATCAAGCCCCACATAAAAGAAAAGGAGAATAAAAGGGAATCAAATAAAAAGAAAAAAGAAGAAACATATTGATTATTGAAGGATGTTCATATTCATCCTAAAGTGTTAAGTCTTTAGGAATATCATTCAGCTACTCCTAAATGACCTCACTAAATATTTGATTCCAATAGAAAATTTTGATTTCAGAAGTGTAAAATTTTCAAGGAAGTCATTATGCCAATCTTAAATGACTCACTCTACTAAATTAGTTTGAATCTAGAAGTGTAACATCTTTAGAAAGTCATTTTTACCAATCTTAAATGGCTTTACTAGATTTGTTGTTCCATGAAAAGATGAAAAAGAAAAAGAAATGTTGGATCATATTATATGATCAATCAAGCAAAGACTTGAATCATATCAAAAAGCCAATCAATAAAATGTTGTATTTGGACAAAAGGTCAAATACATCAAATTTCCTAGGAAATCATTTAGTGGAGTCATTTCATAAAGAATGAAATGATATGGAATGAGTCAAATACATTTATCCTCTTAGTGAATCTTGTAACTAGGAAAATTACCAAATGTAACCTTTCATAAAGAAATGAAATCTTAATAATACCAAAAGAAAGAAAGAAAAGTAAAGGGATGGAAGGACTATATCCAAGAGCAAAAGGATGAAGTCTAAAATTTCTAAGCATGTAGACATTTTGACTTTAAACTTCTCCACATCAAAATGAAGTGGTAAGGTTAGAAGTCAAAAATGATCCTTAAGCGAAATAAAAATAATCAGATATCTCATGCTTTGTCATTTTAGCTTGGGCGAGCGCGCTTTGCAGGTTAAATATAAAGATAGTTGATCTTCTTTTTCAAGAAACCATATCTTTTGAATGGCAAAGATTCTATTGAGTATATTCTGATTTCAATTGAAGCAAAAGACACCCAATGTAAATGGACATTTTAACTTTAAACTTCTCCACATCAAAATAAAGTGGTAAAGTTAGAAGTGAAAATTTTTCCCTAGCTGAACAAAAATAAGCAGATATCTCATACTTTATCATTTTAGCCTTTGCCATGATTGGGTGAGCTCATTTGGTAGGTTAAAAGAAAAGATAGTGGATCTTCTTTTTTTGAGGTTCATATCCTTTGTATGGCAAAGGTCTCACTGAGTATACTCTAATTCCATTGTAAGTGGCCTATAACCATAAATAAGAACAATTATGGAATTATAGAGCCATTGCAAGTTAAAAAGCTTAAGTAGTTTGGGTCCTAACTTTCTTTTCAAAAGACACTCTAGCACATTGCATCAATGTTGTTTAGATGTGTCTGGAGATTTACATAGTCTTCAAGTTCGAGATGCACCCTTAGAATTTGAAGAAAAATCCAATTCCATAATTGACAAGATGATATCAATGATCTAACTCTTTAATGAGTTAGCTATCGACGATTTGATCAAGCTGTCTTTTGGGTTTAAAGACTATTTTATTTGGAAATAAATTGAAATGATCTCCAGATGTAGTGGTCAATAAACTTAAGCTTGATGTCATTTCAATAAACTAAGTCCCTTGACGACTGTGGTTAAATTCCAAATGAAAAACAAACTTGTGCTAAATTAGAAGTTAGAAAATGATGGCTATTCATAAGAAGAAAATATTCTTCATGATTAGCTAACATCATTATATGACCAACATCTTGGGACTAGGGTAGAATCTTTACCTTGAAAATGGGTTCATATTACCCATATTTCATTTTAAAAATAAAAGGCTTTTCATGCATAAGATTATCCTTCATAAGGATAACTTATCTGAAAATTATCAAATTAAAATAATTCTAGAAAAAGAAAATTTTAAAGCATATGGTATGACATTCAGAATCTTTATAAGAATGTTCTATTATAGAGTCATATCATTCACTCTCAATATATTAGGATAATTTAACAAAAAGGGTCATGATCAAGATTTCTTATAATCTCACTTTCAATTAGGTAGAGGGTTGTATTGAAAATCTTGTCAAAAAAAAGAAAAGAAAAGAAAAGAAACTTCAATAAGACTTGAAGGATAGTCCTGTTACTATATATAGAGTCTTGAAATTTACTTTTGAAGTAATTTCAAAGACCTTGTAGTAAAATGTAGAAGGATAAAAAATGTAAAAATAAGAAATTAATCAAAGACAATTATGAAATTTCATTTTCTATAATAATAAATCAACTGAAGAAATTCAATTTCAAACTTATCAAGAGAATCTTAATTTCTCTAAGAAGTTAATCCTTTCAATTCCTTTATTGATTAGGGATATAAAAAATAAAATTTTCTTTATGAGAATCCAAAAGATTATCATGATTCTCATTCACTTTAGAAAGCTTTAAAGGAATCTCTTGATCTTTATTGAATCTAAGAGAAGGCCTTATAAGCTGTTGATTCATGTCAACAAATTAAAAATAACATACATGTCCAAACAAAAAGAAAAAGAAATTCCATTTGAGAAGCATTGGTTAACTTTGGTTCTTATTGCCTAAAAAACTACACAGTCACATGCAAGCTCAAAGAGGTAGAATTCTCAGGTTATTACCCTATGATGACTTGCCTTTAATGAATTAGACATCTAGCATGGTTCATTATAACTTTGAGATAAAAAGAAGAAAGAAATAAAAATAATGAACTTCTATGCTCATGGCATAGTAAAGCATTGAGTCCAAAATATACCTAAGTCTTCCTTCAAAAATAAATTCCAACTCTTTGAAACCTCCTTCACTAAACTTCTGCATGTGCAAGGAGTATTAGTGAAATCAAGAAATGGAAGCAAACCTTCCATCACCCTTTTATCAAGTTAGACTAATCAAGTAAGGATTAAGTCCATGAGACTCTTGCTTATTAGTTAAAACTTTTGAGGATTAGGAATAAGTCACTTTGACCCCTTTTCCTCATCTATATCACCTATAAGATAGGATCAAGCCCTTTGTGGCACCTTTCCTATACATGACTTGAGATGGGAGCAAGCCCTCTGTGGCACCTTTCTCAAGTCCTTCTGGATTTGGAGCAAGCCCTCGTGGCACCATTCGTACTTTTATGTACATGATTGGATCAAGCCATTAAGGCCCCTTTCATGTTACACTGGTGAGTTAGATTGGATTAAGTCTTTATGACCCCTTTTTAATAGATAGAAAGATATAAGTCCCTTAGTCGGCCTTCTTTCTAATCATATAAGAGTAGGCCCCCAGTTGGCATCCTATTCTGAGGATTAGATCATGTATTTAAGGACCCCTCTCCTCTTTTCAGCTAATTAGGATGGATCATGCCCTTAACGGTCCCATCTTATTAGCTAATCACATAAGAGTAAGTCCCCAGTTGGCATCCTATTTTGAGGATTGGATCACATCTTTAAGGACCCCTTTCCTCTTTTCAACTAATTCAGATGGATCATGCCCTTAACAATCCCATCTTATTAGCTAATCACATTGGAGTAAGTCCCTAGTTGGCATCCTATTCAAACTTCTAAGGAATGGAATCAAGCCATTGAAGGCCCCATTTCTTTGAACTACTTAAATAGGATCAAGTCCATGTAACCCATGTTTAGTAGTCAAAGAGCTGTGGATTAGGATCAAGCATTTCAAGCCTCTTCTCTCCAGCATAGCGTTGAGGATTGGATCATGTATTTAAAGACCCCTCTCCTCTCTTTAGCTAACTAGGATAGATCATGCCCTTAGCGGCCCCATCTTATTAGCTAATCACATGAATCACACTCCGAAGTAAAGATAGGAATACATATACCTATCTTTCACAATCAAAATCAAAATAAAATTCAAATCAAAAATTAAAATCATGAATTGGAACCCCAAGTTTATACTTGCATGTTGATCAATCTGGTCAACACCAATATGTGCAGTGTATTTTGGCTTATCCATACACATATTGGGGGTCCATTTGTTGACCTCATTTTTGGATAAGGCTAATTTGACAATTAGGAGATCCTAATCTCAAATAGGATTCTCCTAATTCAATGCTTAGGACACTATGCTTAGTGACCTAGGGAATTCACCTTGGGTTGGATCTAACCTATTTGGCTTAGGTAGGATCAACTCAAGCATCCAAATTCAAAATCAATTAATCAAATCAACAATCAATAATCATCAATCCAAGATGATTAAAAGTCAAATTACATTTAATTTCAAAAGTACCTTTGAGTTGATTTTGAATTAGATCAAGCTAAAATCAAAGCACTTGGTTGGATTCAAATTCCCTAAGACAATTCAAATGGAATTAAATCTAATCTCAAATCCATTTTGAGATTAATTTGGGCATATCATACTTTAGTCCAAACAAAGATGATAATGGCATATTTCATGGAAATATTAAAAGCAAAATAGAAAAGGGGAATTAAAAAATGGAAAATGGGAAGAAAAAGATTTTCCAATTTCCTTCTTCCACTTTTTCCCATCCTCATCCCATACCACCTCCTAATGAAAAATGGCTACCTTTAAGTGAAGGAGGCAATCAAGGAAAAAGAGGAATTTTGGCTTCTCCAAGAAAAAAAAAGATAAGAAGGAGAGGAAATAAGGTGAATAGTGCCCGATCAAAGTAAAGGAAGACTATATACACAAACTCAAGCCAAATTTCCATCTCCAACACCTTCAACACTCAAAACTAAACTCAATCAAAGCTTTTCCCACTTTCAAAGCCATTGGAAATAGTGCAAATGACTAAAGCCATTGTGTAGAGAAGTAGCTTGGTGGAGAGATCAAAAGACAAGGAATTGACTCAATTCCTTTGGCGCGCAATCATCTTTCGAAGAATTGAAGCTATAGGAATCAATTCTAAAGCCAATCGAGTAACAGATTAAGGTATGCCATTAGCACAACCCTCATCTTTCTTAAGCAATTCAGTTTTCATTATTTTCATAGGAAATATGACTTTCAAGTTGATCCAACCGTATAAAATCATATGATTTCTTTCCATGATCGTGAAGCACTTAAAATCGTGTGATTTCGTTGCTTAGATCAAAATATATTAGCAAAACACGTTAGACAGTTCTTGGCTCTCGCAGGAAATGAAGAAGATGATCTTCGAACCGTCCGATCCATGTATTTGGATCTGACGGTCCAGATCTAAGCGCATGATCTGATTTAAATTTCAAAAGAACCATGGGGGATGATTCAGGCTGTCTGATCCGCGATTGGACGGTCCAGATTTAGGTGCACCATCAGATTAAATTCTTAGGACGGGGATGACCGGCCCCATCGCGATCGACGGCCCGTGATAGTCCACATTTTCAACGCACCGCGTGACATGCAGTTTGCTGCGCGGGATAGTGGGATCACTATGGACCATCCAATCTTTGATCGCACGTTCCGTAAACGATCCCGCATTTTAACTCTACCGCGTGGGTCCCTCCCGCTTAAAAAACTATTAACTTTAGTTAATTAACAGTTTAATTAATTAATTAAAAACATGAAAACTTCAAACAATCATATAAAATTAAAGAAAAATTAAAAAAATTATAAATAAGAGCTCTATGGATTCTTCTTGATGAGAAGAATCAATAGAAATTAAAATCTCCAATTTTTATTGGGTAATTTTCCCTTAATTTAGGTTTAATTGAAAATGTTTAAACTCTAATTACTCTCAAATTAATAATCCAATTAATTCAAAACTTTGGGGAAATAAAATTAAGCTTAAAACATATCTTAGGTAAATTTTTGGGGATTTAATTCTCTGAATTCAAGGAAAATTGTAATTTCATGTGTTTAACCTTTAAATTAATTAAATTAATTACCCTTTAATGAAATAATTAGAAAACTTTAATCTAATAACCTTAAATCAACATAATAATTATTAATGAACATAAAAATAATAATTAAACCTAATCAAATCTATATAAACCTAATAGGTCGCTAATTAACTCAATTAGGTAATTAAAAGAATTAAATAATTCAATTAAATGACCTGAACTTAATTAAATCATAATAAATCAACTAATTAACCAAAAAATATGAATAAACCCTCATTGGAAAGGTATTTTAGTGAATCATAAGGGAAAAATAAAATCTCTTAATTAATCTTAAAAACTTAGGCTTAATTTAGGTTTTAATGAAATAATGAAAACATTAATTACACCCTAATTACATCTCTAATCAAGTTGAAACTTTAGAAATATAAAATTGGCATGTAACCCCACTTTTCATAATTATCTCAAACCTAATTGCATCATCATACCCTACATGATCTTAGGGATTTGGGAGTAAGTCTAAGTTCATAGATTTCTTTCCTAAAACTATAACAGCCCAGCCATCTTGCATTCATATGACTTAGCCTCAAGGTCTTAAAATGCACTAGGTGGTAGGTGGTTTGTTCTCTCCGTGCAAAAGTTATAAGTCTAGAAGAGTCGAGATAAGTTAGTTCCCCAAGTGAGGAGAATGGCCAATGATTCTCAAGGATAATTAGTCGAGCATCCGCATGTGTAAGCACTTTAGACTAGGTTCAAGCATCCTTTAGGAATAAGTCTTCTACCCTAGGCATTTTGCATTGTGCTAGAATCTAAGTTCTAGATTTCTAAGAAAATGACAACTTGAAATATAAGATTAAATCTCAAATTTGAAGCCCAATTATAGGATAGTTGAAATGTCCACTGGGAATCCCAGTATTAATTGACATTTCCTACTTTTTTTCATTTGACTCATGAAAATAACTCTCTCCAATTTGGACCTCTCCTAATTGAATTTCCCAAAATCAATCCTTTGAAAGCTACCTTAGTAGTCTATAGGAATAACTACTTATTTCTTTAATCAAGAGTATTCTTAGGAAGAGGCCCTTCCTAAGATGTAATTAACTACAGAGGCTTTCCTTTATAGGAAACCATGATCCTATGATAAAATAGACCATGTTCTACTTTTCCATGTAGTTTAGGGGAAAATACTCTGGTACACGAAAGACCCATTAGCCTTAGGAGTCTTTTATTGAAATGACTGAATCCATTACATGAGAGCATGTTTATCTTTCAAGATAATATGTTTATTCCTTAATGTCATATTTGATTATCAAAATAAAATATTCCTAAACTCTATGTGGTGTCATTTATTTTCTCTATTCTAGAGAAAAGAACCAACATGATCATCAGAGATAGCTTTTCCTAGTTGAGGCGAGGCCCTGTTGAGAAGCTTTGAGCTTAATTTGGGGTAGAGTGCTCAGTTGACCAATCCACGAATGCAAAGGAATCGACTCTGACTGAACTCCTATCTCCAATGCTCGAGAAGACTTAAAGATGATTCAGTTTGCTTCGACGGAGTTGGAGGATGGTGTGGATGAAAGAAATTTTAATTTGATCAAGTAGGGGAGGAGTATTGCTCGACGAATGGTGCCCTATTTCAATTTTGCTCGGGGAGGAGGATTGCCAATCGAAGAGGGCTTGGGAACACTTGGAATCACTTGAGAGGGATGTGATCATGGCTTGATTTAAGTTTGGTTTAACTCACATATGGACTTAGGGTGGAAATATAAATCCAATTACAAGTGCTTTGGAGCCAAATGGGTTTTGGTTCATATGATAATTTCAAGCCAACAGGGTAAACATGGGCTTGACTTGGGTTGACTTACATTTGGTTTGACAATTATGGTTTATGTTTACATTTGGGTCAATAATTATAGAAATGATTGAATCATAAAAAATCCAAGAGTTTCGAGTTAATTTGGATATCATTTAGCCAAGTTTAAGAATTTGGCTAAAAGGGCTAAAATTAGGAATTTGATTTGATTTAGGTTTGGTTTTGGTCATTTGGATTTATATTTCATTTATATTTGTGAATATAAATGAAGTTATAAATGGTTCATAAGAAAATAACTTGAGTTTGGAGTGATTTAGAAGCAAATTTGACCAAATCTAGGGATATAAGTCAAAAAGGCTAACTTGGATTTTGATTTGGTTTGATTTATTCTGATTTAGTTTGAATTGTTTCAACCTGAATTTCATTTATATTTGTGAATATAAATAAAGGAATGATTGATTTATAAAGAAATCAACCAAGTTTAAGTTGGTTTGAATTAGTTTTGACTAAGCATATGAAGGTGGTTCATATGGCTTGGGAAGAGATTTTGGAATTTAGACTTAATCTTGGATTTCATTCATTATGAGTTAATTTAGAATTTATAATATTGGATTCGGATTTGATTTGAGATTGAATTTGATAATTGAGAAAATCAATTGGATTGGGGTTGATTTTCATTTGGCTAAGGCTAGATCCATAAGATAAAATCAAAGGGCTTAGGAAGCGATTTGTAATTTGAATTTATTGATGGATTTCAATCATTAAATTTGGAATTGATTTGGAATTTGGATTGGGATTTGATTTGAGATTAAATTTGATAATTTATAAAATCAATTAGATTGGGGTTGATTTGAATTTAGTTAAGTGTAAGCCCATAAGTTAAAATCAAAGGGCTTAGGAAGGGATTTTGAATTTGAATTTGATGGATTTTCATTTGATAGTTGGATTTGATTTTGGAATTTGAATTGGGATTTGAGGTTTGGTTTGAAAGAGGGAAGCAAGGATTGGTTTTAGGCTATAGGGTAGGAAAGTCCTCCTAAATCCCTAAGGCATAACCTATTCCCATAGCTAATTCTTCTGAGTCTCTAGGGTTAGGTTATGTGTTCACCTAATCACTATAAGTGTCTTAAGACTAAGGAACTCTTAGTGTCTATAAGAGTCATAGATCTATGATGAGAAAGTTGATAGCTCGCTCCAAAAGTGAGGTCAACAAAGGGCTTCCAATAAGTGTGTTGTGATTGACAATGCACACTGCACTTATTGGTGTTGACCAAAATGATCAACAACATCCGAAGGATCGCAAACACTAACAAAAATGATCTACTCCTAAACCCGAGATGTAGAAGGAATCAACATCTTAGTGTAATGCAACTCAACTCATGCCAAGATCATAAGGGAGGAAGAAGGGATCCACCAAGGGATCAAGCAAGTTAACCTTCCACTAGGGAAGTAGATTCAGGTTATCCACTAAGGATAAGAGGTTTGAATTATTAGATATGATTTGGGGAGAGTATTCATTGGGGATTAGAATGTATAACCCACCAGGGATAGATGAATGAACCTTCCATAAGGGAAGTAGGTTCAGGTTATCCACTAGGGATAAGGATTTGATGAAATTTCTTTTGAGGGTGCACTCACTAGGGAATGCAGGTTTGAATTGGATTTATTTGACTCCATTAAGGAGATTGGGATGATCTATGTCTTACTAGAGAGAAGTTGGTTGATTGTTTGTTTAAGTTTAAATTTTAAGATGGACCCTGTTGGTTTGCAATGGAATCAACCCAACCTAAACTCAATGAATGCCAGGGGACTTATATCAGCTTGGAAGTAGTCAGGATAATGTCATTTGATTGAATTTTATTTGTTTTAATTTCATTTGTTCTAATTTGATGAATCCCGTCAGTGTGCGATGGATCTACTAAGAAAGGCCAAATATCAACCTAGAGTTGTCATAGATTTACAAATCTAAAGGGATAGCCTACCGACTGTGAGGTAGAAGTAACCAACCTATGGGGTGCCTTTCGGTGTGCAATGGTCAAGTTAGAAAGAATGCGCGGGGACTCATATCCTCCCACACAAGGAACCACTAGGGCGATCGGTCGCTTACATAACAAATCGAACCTGACTTAAAGCTGGCGGTCAGTGTGCAATGGTTGTGTTGGAAAGAATACGTAATAGCCTTATATCTTTCAAAGCAAAGACAACCGTCGGGGTGACTCGTTGGTGGTACAACAAGTTAAACTTGACCTAAGGGTGACTACTGAGAGAGTGCCGACCCGGGGACTTATCTCAATTCAAAGTTGTCAGGCAATTTCTAGAGGGAGTTTTGCTGACACTGCCCTAAAGATAGGATGTCTACTTGGGAAAGGGGTCGTTGGGGGCTTGAATTCTTAATCCACAAGCGAAGATATATTTTGTTTATTTTATGTTTACGTGGACCCTGTTGGTTTGTGAGGGACCACACCGAGAAGGAGCTCATATCAGCCTAGTCCTATCTTAGACTTACTGGACTAAGGGAGAATCTGCACATCAGCTGAACAAATTCTCCAGCCATAGGGGTGGCTACTAAGAAAGGGAGACTGTCTAATCCAAAAGTAACCCAAGTAGTGTCTAAATGGGGTCGCTAAGGACATGATCCAAATAGAGTGCCCACAGGGGAGGTGCCATTGGGGGCGTTATCCAAAACTATGTAAAAGAAAGTCTGTAGGTATTTGGTGGCCAACTCAAGGAGAAAGTACGAGGACTCACATCTGACAAGAGTGGTGAAACCACCAAGTGGGTCGCCATCAATTTGGTGATAACCAACCAACCTAAGGTGCTCGTAGGTTTACGATAATTATTCTAGAAAGAAGGCGTGTGGGCTTACATCTCTCTAAAGCGGAATTGATTATCGGGATAGTCTGTCTTCGGTGAGATTGGGGCTGTCCGACCTAAGAAGACTACTAAGCGAGGAGTCTTATGTAAGGACCAAACCCAAGCTTGAAGTAGTCAAGAGGAAAGGAGCCACTGAGGGACTTACCCTAAACCTAACATATACTCGACCTAGGCAATGCATGGTGGCTAGTCCAAGAAGAAAGCATGTAGGCTTACATCGTCTTAAATAAAGTCAACATGGGGTAGCTTACTAGCTACGCAGTAAGACCTACCAAACTAATAGGTCACTCATTGGTTTGCAATGGTCAAGTCAGGAAGAAAAAGCGAGGACTCACATTCACCAGGCAAGGGACCACTACGGTGACACACTAACAAGTAGCATATCGGCCCGACCTAGAGCAATTAATGAGTGAGTATCACGAGATGCTTTCTCCCACATCAAAATAGCTCGAGACAAAAGATATGTGTTCATTCGTATTGTGAAAGAGGAAATATGATGTCGTTTGGGTTCTCTTACATCTACCCCAAACACATAGAAATGTGACTCCACCAAGAAAGGATGTCTCTTGGGTTCTCTTACACTCAACTTATTTGTGTTAGTTAAAATAAGATACCTCTTGGGTTCTCTTACACCTAACCTAATAGCACGGGAGGATTATTTGTAGTTTGTGTTTGTGCTCTAGAGGGATTGGATGCCACTTGGGTTCTCTTACAGCTACCCTAAACACGTCATGGTGGATTCACAAGAAAAGATATTTATAACACATAAGAGATGGAATTTGATATGAGAAGGAAGTTTTATTGATGATTATTTTAAAACAAGATTTATAGATAATATTTCTTTAGGTAGAGCCCATCGATTGGAAGCATAAGGCGCTCTCCCTTACAGTTTATGAGCTGATAAGATCCTCCTTGGTAGGCCTTCCCTATGGCAAAAAGACCTTCCCAAGTGGGTTCAAACTTGCCTCCCATCTTTTGATGGACAATAATTGTCTCCTTAGAACTAAAATAAGCTCTCCTACTTGAAAATCTCTAGGTTAAACTAACTTGTTGTGAGCTTGAATTATTTTGGCTTTGTACAACTCGAGGTTCTAGCATTCCTGGAGGCCTCTCTCCTCCAAACCTTCAAGCCCTTCTAATCGTAGCTTGGTGTTATGCTTTGTAGTAATCTTACTACCCACAGCTATCCTCAGTGATATGAGTTAGACTTCTGAAGGTAGAACTACTTTGGACACATACACTAAGGAGAATGGGATAGATTGAGTTGGAATTTTGTATGTGATGCGGTATGCCCACAAGGCTTCAACCAGCTGCTCATGTCACTGTCACTTATGATCGTCAAGCATCTTCTTCAGTATCTAGATGAGAGTTTTGTTGAATGCTTCTACTAGACCGTTTGTCAGTGGGTGGTAGATGGTAGATTATCTTCAATCTATGTTGTGTCTCTAGGAAAAGCTATTGATCTTAGTGCTCTTGAATGCAGTACCATTATCAAATATAATTCATCGAGGTATCCTAAATCTTTATACGATATGGTTCCTGAAAAACTCAAACACATGTTGAGTTGTGACCTCTCTAAGTTGGATTATCTCCGACCACTTGGAAAAGTTATCGTGGTAGCTAGAATGAACCAATGACACTTGGAAGAAAGAGGATCGATCATACCCTCCATGTCAGTGCTCCAACACTCAAATGGTCACGAGGCCAATGTAGGATGTAGAATGTTGGGTGGTTGATGTAGGACCACACCGTGCACCTGACATTGGTGGCATCTCTTAGCTACATCTATGCAGTCTTTAATCATCGAAGGCCAGTAGTATCCTAGTCTCTTGGTCTTAGCTTTCATCTTCAGACCGGACTGATAAGCTCTACATAAACCTGAATATACCTTAGTCATGATCTTATAGGCTTTGTGTTTGGCTAAACAATGTAACCATATATGATCAAAGGACCGCCGATATAGGGTGCTATCCATGAGAGAATAAGAGAGATCTCTCTGCTTCACCTGATGGGCTAATGACTTCTCTTGAGGTAGTTTGCCTGTATTTAAATAATCCATAAATGGTTGCCTCCAATCTGACTCATCATCCTTTTGGCAACGGCTTCCTCCCCTTCAAGAGAGAGTCTTTCAATGAGTTCAGTGTCAATAAAGGATAAAACTTATCTATTTTGGACCCTTATTGGAATGGACTCATCTTCCGAATATGACAACTCCTTGGCAAGCCCAATGCATACAACATTATCTCCTTGAGGAATCTTGTAGATAATGACCATTGGGATTTGAGCCAATAACTCAATGGTATACTTATGGTAACGATGGAGCTTAGGATTTAGAACTTTGTAAGATCCAGCAATTTGGTTGATGACGAGTGGAGTATCTCTGAAGATGTTGATGCTCTAGACGCATAGTATAATGACTAACTCTAGATCGGCAATCAGAGCCTTATAATCAACTTCATTATTGGTGTATGGATTGGACAGATGATATGAGAATCTCATCACATTGCGATCTAGAGTTAGGAGAACTATTCCTACGCCTGCCTTCCTTGGGAGAGTAGATTGTGGTTCTCCTTTTTGAAAGGAAGCCGCACCATCAAAATACATTCTCCTAAGTTCATGATTTGCTCCTCGGGGAGATCATCTATAAGTGGAGAATCACAAAAAAGTGGGTATGCTGCTAAGTAATTCGCAAGTGTCTTTCCTTTCATAACATAGAGGGGTATGAATATAATGTCGAACTGCGATAAAATTATGGACCATCATGCCAACTGTCCAGAAAATATTGGCCGTGTCATGAGATATTGCAATGGATTGATCCTAGAGATCAGATTCGCCTTATGAGAAAGCATGTAATGCCTTAACTTTTGGGATACAAAGATTAAAGCTAAGCAGTGCTTAATTTTCCTCAGCAGGGATTAGACGATGACTAAAGTAGTAGAGTGCATTTTCTTTTCCTTCATCATTGGTTTGAGCCAATAAAGTGCCAAAAGAGTGTTCTAATGCAGCGATGTAGAGGATGAATGGCTTACCCGGGATAGGGGCTACTAAAACTGGCGACGTCATCAAGTATTGCTTGATGTCGTCAAAGGCATGTTGGCACTTGTCATCCCACTTGAACTTGGCATCCTATTTTATAAGTGCTAAGAATGGATGGCATTTTCCTAATAAGTTGGATATGAAGCATCTTAGATACACCAATCGCCCTTGAAATGATCTGAGTTGAGTTAAACTTTTAGGGGGTGGCATTTTTAAAATAGTCTTGATCTTCTCTGGATTAATCTCTATTCCTCGGTGTCAGATAAGAAACCCAAAGAATTTCTCTGAAGCTAGTCTAAATGTACACTTTAGAGGATTCATTTTGAGGTTTAATTATCTTAACCGTTTGAAAACTACTCTCAAGTCAAAGATATCATCTTTCTTTTCTTTTCTTTTGACTACTAGATCATCAATATAGCATTCAACTTGATGATGAATGAGTTCGTTGAAGATCCTAGTCATGGCCCACTGGTATATAGCACCGGTATTTTTAAGGCCGAAAGGCATGACCTTATAACAATAGATTTAGATCGCAGTTTGAAAAGTAATACTTCTTTCACCTTCATGAGCCATCTTGATTTGGTTCTAGCCAGATGACCCATTCATAAAGGAGAATACTGCATGAGATAAGGCAATATCCACCATTATCTCTAGTATAGAAAGTCAAAATTCATCCTTAGGACATGCCTTATTTAGATCCTTAAAATCGATGCATATGCAAATTTGGCCAACCAGGTAAGATATTTTTCTTCCCTGATAAAGCCAGCATAGTTCAGTTTCTTGATTTCAGAAAAGGTCTATTGCTCAATTTCTAATCGCATGCATCTAGGAGCCTGCTTGATAGGGTTAGCATTAAGATTTATTGCTAGTTTGTGGACTGCTACATCAAGAGATAAACCAGGCATTTCTTCATAACTCCATGCAAAGTAGTCCTTAAACTCAGCTAATAGCCTAACTAAGTCATTGGTTTCTTCTTCATTCAACAAGGAACTGATGTATGTTGGGCGTGGATTTTCTTTTGTTCTTAAGTTAATTTCTTTGAGTTCATCAATAGTTGATCTAATTTCTTCTTCAAACTTTTGCAGTGCATCCTTGACTTCAAGATCATTTGGATCATCTGAAGTTTCTATACACACCTCCTCATAAGAGTTAGCATGATTTGAAAAGAACCTATCATACTCCAAATGATTGGTGATGACTAGGCAATGGTTATCATCATCGGCTGGTACCACTTTGTCGAATCCTAGTCTTGGTCTTGATTGAGAATATCGACTTTGGTTGTCCCATACTCTTTCAAAGTAATCTGACCTATGCTTAGACCAAGTGTATGGGATTAATCCCATCTTTGCTAAGTTAATAACATAATGTGAATACCAATCAAAAGGTAATTATCTTAAATCATTGAATCATCCTCAAGTTCTACATCAGCTTCTTGAATTGAGGATGATGCTCCCAACAAAAATCTCTTTGGCTTGACATCTATGGATGACTTTGGGGCCTCCTTAACCACTAATCCTTCAACTTTCTAAAAAAAAAGTAAGGTTAAAGCTAAAGTTTCCAACTGTTGTCTGATTGTTCTACATAAGAGTGATTCAAATACATTCATATTTTGCTTGGAGGCCAGGTCTTCAATGCTGTTTGGCTCAAATGTCACCTCCAAAGAGACCTACTGAGAGGGGTTAGTCGGCATGCTAATCACATGAGATTCATCCTCTGAACTGGACTCTAAGTCTATGTGGATAGCGGGGGTACTCCTGTGAGCTAAAATATAGCTCCTACCAGCTGGCCACCAGCAAGGGGGTCTTCTATCTCTGGAACTGGCTCTAGATCAGCCGTTACCTCTACCTGGTGGGGGTCGAGTCATCATACCCATGTGTTCGTATGGAGGAACGAACTTTGGGAGAAATCCAATATATGGCTCTACTTTTTCCTCGGTGTATGATTCTCGCTTAGTTGTATTTTCATTTTCTTTTCCTTTTTTTCTATTCTTTTTCTTTTTCTTTTTCTTCTTTTTGTTTTGTTTTATTTTCTTTTATTTTTGAACTTTCACCAAGGTTGCAAGAATATACTTTTTCATTTGGGGGAGATAGTAAGCTACATCTTCATATATCTCGACCTCTCTAACTGAGAATGGCTTCAAGTCTCCTTTGACACGATACTTGATTCCACCTCTTCAAAATGTGATGCACTGATGTAAAGAGGATGGAACTGTGTTATTCCCATGTATCCAAGGCCTATTGAGCAAAGCAGTGAAAGATGTATTTGAATTGATTATGTAGAGCTTGGCTTCTATCTTCTGGTCATCTATCTCTAATGGCAACATTGTGGAGACTAAAGGCCTCTCACCTTGCTCATTGAATCCTCTCAACATCATCCGATCTCCTTGGAGTTTAGAGATGTCAATCCTTAAGTAAGCAAGGATCTTTAGACTCATAATGTTTACTAATGCACCTAGATTAACTAATACACTAGAGAGTCTGAATCTGCCCATGTCCACTATGATGTAGAGGGGGCGGTTATGCTTTGTTGTCCCCAAAAGAAAGTCTTCATTGGTGAATGTAACTCCACGAATTTCTCTTGAAAAACATGCCTCCTCTCCAATAGCGATCAACTGAGCTAAGCATATTTCTGGATCAAGAAGAGCATTGATCAATGGCTCCCTCATCTCTTTGGATAAGACAAGGGTATCATATATGCTTAGTTTAGCTAGCAACTTTCTTAGGTGAGCGAGGACATTGTAGTCAACTCTAGGTTGGTCCTCCACAAGCATATCCATGGGTGGAGCATCCTGTGGATGGGCTTCTTGATCACCTGAACCAATGACTTGTTTACCCTTATCCTGAGGTGCTACCCTAAGAGGTAGAACTTTGCCACTACAGAGGTTAACTTCAGTGACTTCATAAGATGGTTTAGTGAAAAGTTCTACCTGCTCATCAGGTTCACCTACAGCTTCTCCTATAGGATCATCGAAGTCGGATAACTCCAAATCAATCTCAATGGGTGAACCAGAATGATTTAAGAATGGAATGGATAATCCATTTCTAAATCAGAAGAAGAGGAGTGATCAGAACAAGAGTTATTATTAATTAGACTTGGAGAACTACCTAAAGGAATAAACTCAGGGAGATCATCAGAAGTGACAAAGATGTAAGTGAAATCAGCTTTCTTCATTGATTTCTTAAATTTAAATGAAGATACAAAATAGAAATCAAGTAAAGTAAGCAAACTGAGGGATTTGGCACTCCCCTCCTCTGATATAATACGACTGCTAGAAGAAGAGTTGGCTGGAGGAACTATAGCTGCAATTATGAAAGGAGTGTTGCACTTGGTCGGTGGTTACACTACTATGCTATCCCGAGCAAGTGGAGGATGTCGCTGTTGCTACTGGGCTTCTACCTCCCTCAAGTTGTCCTTAGAAACTTGCAAACCTTCCTTAAAGTTGGAGGTTTGAGCTAATTCAGGCACCTGCAAGAGTAACTTTCTGATCTTAGAAATAAGTTTCTTAGAGGTTTAGGATAGAGAGATATCCCAACCTTCCTCTGTCTTAAGAAGATCGCGTGTATCCCTAAGAATTACCCTAACAGAACTAGAAGGTTGTTCTAGTAGGTATTCCTTAGGGATGACAATGGCACCCGACTTAAAGCTATGCTCAAGCTAGTTTTAAAAGTAAAATATTTTCTAAGACATGTCCTAGAATGCGGTGGTAGGGATAATAGTTTGAATCGTGACTCTTACCACTTCCTCTGGCCTCTTAGGCTCTGGTAACAAGAAATCAGGCTTCTTTAAGATATTCTTAAAGATCTTCCTGACTACCTCCCACTTGAATGAATAATGTTTATTCAATTTATCGACAAGAGTGGGTAAATGATAGCTACCTGGTGGCAAGTAGGAATACTGCTACTGATGATGCTAATGAGGATACTACTGAGGAGGCGACAGTAGAGGCTACTGTGGCAACTGAAGTGGCCAGTATGATGGCCGAGCTGGTGGCAGAGGAGGTGGTAGAGGATACTGCTGAGCTCAAGGTATATATATATATATATTTCATTGTAAAAGTGATGACCTATCAACTTTGTTTTTTTTATACATTTATATTTAATTTGTATATATATTTTTGAAATTTTTTTGAACAATTTATTCATTAAAATTTAGATATATCGTTAGAAAATGATACATTGTTTTCACTAATTGATGGTATGGCTTATAACCACTATAATCAAATCATTGTCATCTACTACTAGCAAGTAGTTCGAGTTGACTGAGCTCAGGATAGTTCATTTGACTAACCAAGGGGTTGAATTATTAGATCTCATTCTCAATAAAAGATGTCACAATTAAAAACTTCTGCTGTTGGCAAATATTTTATATGTTACAATAAAAAGTACAAAGTTATCCCTCTTAAAATTTATAAATAAAATATAATTCTAGATATTCTAGATATCTAAAATTAGTCTAAAATCAAAAAGTCTTCCGAGCATAAAGAATTAGGGGTGTGCACTAGTTAGTTCAAATCTAAAATTTGAACCAAATCAATATTAAAAACAATACATAGTTTGAAATCACATTAATCAATTTTTTATTGTAAATACATAGTAATTTAGTTTTTATTTTTTTTGTTTGATTTAAAAAAACCAGTTAAACTGTATAAATTAAAAAATAGATAAAAAAAGTCATATATAAATATATAATCTTGATTGTAAATATTTAGTTTTTTATATAAATTGTTGGATATCTAATTGTGTAAGAAAAGTTTAACGTATAAAATTTATTAAATTGTATTTTAGTTAGTTAGTTTATTAAAACATTAAAAAAAATTTATTCTTTTTATATGTTATTTGGCTTAATCAAAAATCTAATTGAATAAATTAAATTATAGTTCGATTCGATTGATTCAATTTTATTCCTTATTTGAATAGTTAGATTATTTTAAGTTATTCGATTAAGTTTATTCAATTTAAGAAAAAAATTAATCGAACGGATCAAATGCTAATCAGTCACTACTACTATTCTTAAAATTATCCTTCCTCACTAAAGATAGTTCATCCCGTTTACTCTCTTCATAGGAGAATGTGACTACCTCGATCGCTTATAATGGCTTGTTGACTTTAGGTCTCCCAATTTTTCATTCTTAGAGGGACTACTCCAACTACCTTCTAATCATCCACTTCCCTCCATTCTTTAGAGCAATATTTTAACTCCACCGAACGTGTTATTTTTGAAATTTAGTAATTTTTTGTGAATAATTTTTCTAATTAGTTTGGCGTCATTTTATTCAAATTTATCACATCAAATATCATTTGAAGCAACCAAAATTCACTGCAGTTGCTGACAAGAAGATGGTGTGAAAAGGATTTCCAGTTATGATCAATTCCTATTGAGTGTATTGTTTCTGCATTTTGAATACGTAAGGAAATACAGCCAGAAAAATAATACAAAAATCTTTTATCATTGGAGAGAAAAGAAATACACTAAACTATTTTTTTCCGTTTATTTGAATGTAAAGAATTCAGATTCAATACTTTATTATATATAAATTAATTATATAATTTATTCACTAATTAATGTATTCAATTAAAAATAAATATATATTAAAATACAAATAAATTATAAATAAAATTTTTTCTTGACTAAAAAATAAATAAAATCAAATACAAATATAATGTATTTCAATATTTAATTATTAGTAATTAATTTACAAATTTTTAAGATATTAATTATTAGTATTATAAATAAATAAAATTTAAATATTATCATTTTATATTTAACATAATGACCCAAATTTAATATATATATATATATATATATATATATATATATATATATATATATATATAATTTTATTACTATATTAAACATTAATTAATTAATAGGAATTTTTATTAAATAAATTAATCATCAAATTATGATTTAATATTTATTTATTAAATATATTTTCTTTAATAAATAGTTTACTCATTAATTAATTTTTTACTAAATAAACTAAAATTTAATAATTATTTTAATTTTTTTTATTTATTATAAATTATTTATCATCAATTTAAATAAATATAATAATATTTATTAAATTATAATTAAGCTATAAAAAAAATCGAAATCGAAAAAAAAAAAATCCTTTTTTCAGAAAAATAATATGATCCGAAGTCTCGTTTGGCCAAAAAGAAAAAATAAAAATAAAAATTTCTCACGCGTTTCGCTGGCCAAAAAAAAAAAAAAAAAATTTTTTTTCTCACGCATTTCTTTTCCCGCGCATTCCGCTGGCCAAAAAGAAAAAAAAAAAAAAATTTTTCCCACGCGTTTCTTTTCCCGCGCGTTCCGCCGGCCAAAAAAAAAAAAAAAAAAAATTTTCCCACGCGTTCCGCTCGTAATCGAAATACGCTCATTTTTGAGCGTATTTCAAAGTCACGTAAATAGCTCTTTTTGGTGTATTTCAAATACCTTAAATAACGATGATTGCTTTTATCAGAAACAAAAATTTTATAGAATATATAAAGAACGAATACACTCACTTTATTTCAGAACCAAAAAATAATTGATTCCATGATGTGAGATGTAATGCCCAATGTTTGGCGCTTCATCGTTGCAATTGCCATAAATTATTTCAGTTTGCCGTTAAGGAGATGAGGTTGATGAATATGGTCGTGTCCCACTCCTTTATATTTGACCTTTTTCTCGCATATATTTTTGTACGAGAGTCTAACACATACATAAATAATAAATAATAAAATAAAATATATCATAATTTTAGCGTGAAAAATTCCTAGAAAATAGTGAAAAATCACAAGATCTAGTGTAGCTAAAATGGTCCATTATATATATGTTTTGAAATACAAAATTTCAATTTTCCGATTATAAGATTACAATACTCTATTTGAGAAATTAAGACGATGAGAGTTCTAGAATCATATTACAATAGTTATGCAATTGTGGTTAGGTTGGCGGCGCAGTAGGAGATTGATGGTGATGCTTGAGATGATGATGGACTTCAACCTTCTTCTCTGATATTTTCACATCATTCTTCCAAGTTATCTTGAAGCTTCCTGCCTCCTCTCATGATAAAAATAATATTTTATTTATAAGATTTTGAGGGAGTCATTTGATAATTATAGTCAAAATTCTAGAACACTTTATCGGGCGTTTTAGATTGACTCTCATGATCATAAATAATATTTAGATAATTTGATCATTCAAATGATCTCCGATTTGAATGATCTTGAGCTCGTTAGATTTGTTTAGTCGAACTGCTCGATTCGACTATAAGCACGCTAAATTTGGAGGTCATTGACCATGAAATTAATTTCTCAAAATTTCAAGTACTTCTTTTTAACTTAATTTGATCTCATTTGAACTTGAATAAGATCATTTTATCACTAATGAACTTGTCTTATTATGAGCGTTTAATATGCTTATAAATTTATGAAAATAAGAATTCAAATTATTTCTAAATTAATTTTATAAAATTAAATACACTTATTGACTCTATATTCATATTTGATTTGATAAATTTTAATGTGATATATCAATTATAAAATAAATCTAAAAATTTTAGAATTTATCCTATTTATTTTTTATTTAAATATTAGGATATTTATAAATCAAATTTTAAAATATTTATATTTATAATTTAATCATCTTTTTATTTATTTTTTAACTAAAAGACTCATATATTTATATGCATTATCATCAAATTATTAGATATTTATAAAAAATGAAAAATATAGGTTGAAATTTTGATATGAATTTTAATATTTGACATTCAATTTAGAATTGTGATGTTAAAAATGATTAATTTTTAAATATATAAAAATAAGCTGATAATATATATAAAAGTTTTATATAAAATTATTAAAAAGAAGTAAATAAGTACTTAAAAAGGTGTGAACTTTGTTGGAAAAGAAAGTATTATTTCTTCGTGACCCACTGACCTGTCAAAGTCAAATCCTCCCAACCATGCAGGCGTACTATGCGCTTTTAGTAAACGTTGGAATGCGTTTCTTTGCCAATTAGAAGTATTTCAGATCAATGACCTATTGACTAAAACGATACGCGCAACTGTCCTGCACAAATTTTGATTTCCGCGTGAGTACCACAACAATTTTTTAATTTATATTTCTAACAAATGATTGAAAAAATAAATTTGAATTTGTGCTCATATAGGATTAAATATTTGAAGCCATTGATAAAATTATTTGTGGATTAGTCACATGATTAAGAACTAAAATAGAGTAAGGCCATATAGGTATATTTTACTTAGTCAAAAGTCAAAATATTCATATTAATTTTAGAAATGATCGAGCCTATTTTTTAAAATCATATGATCAATAATGCAAGTAATTGAACTTATGAGACAGATTAAATTTTTGAATTTAATGAATATATCTATTAAAAAATGATTAAACTTAAATCCTAAAAGAGATTTATTTTAAGACTGACTAATGTCAAATTGACAAGATAAAAAATTTTTATAAGTGACTCTTTTATATTGGCACCTCTTAAGATTTTACTTATCTTTAATTTTTTTTACCAATATCACTAAACAATAATATTGGTTGTTAAATTTTCTTACTTAATATTATTATTTAGTAATATTAGCTTAAAAAATAACAGTTTATAAGGTTTGACATAAATAAAAGAACTATTATTTTTATTAAAATAAATAAAGAAAGACCAAGCAGTTATATCAAAATTAAAAATATTCTCTCTCTCTCTCTCTCTCTCTCTCTCTCTCTCTCTCTCTCTCTCTCTATATATATATATATATATATATATATATATATATATATATATATATAAGCAGGCAGAAAGCACCGTCAAATGAAGCCCAAATAGTTAGTATAAGCTTCGGCTGATGGTGCAACATACTGTACTCCTCTCCGCCAAGATTGCATACCACTGGAGTGTGTTGAAGGGCCTACAAACTAATTTTTGGACTCAATCTGCTAAAAAAATTCACTGTAATTTGGTTAAATAATATGCTCCTTGCCCAAACATCACCAATATCTGAATCAATATCTATTAATTAAAATAAAAAATAATATCTGAATCATACAAAACATAACTTCGCATACAGTATCTAAGTTTGTTATAATTGATTTTGAAGTGAAGGTATTGTTAACATGATTATTTCATCCACCATTTCTATCAAAAAAAATTCATGCAATTCTTGTTTATAAGTGTGGTAGTAATTTTATTTTGATCTCATATAGTAGAAAATTGCATTCGAGCTAACTCTATCGGTTTGAATTTACTTGATTTTGAGTTGCCTTCAACTTGAAAATATGATTTTTTTTTTATCACATATATAAATGCATCATGCTTGTTAAAAACGTTCTTGTGATGCAAAATGAAGTACGAGTAAAGGTTATGTTCACCTTATATTGGTGCAATTCCTACACACAAAGTGGTTTGTTTTGTGCTATCAAGCACTTGCATATGAACAATGTGAAGCAAAGTTGTATTGGCTTGCCTTGATATTGTTGATTTAGAGTTTAAAAATATGCTTTGTTCATGATTTTAATCAGTATATTTACTAATATAAGGTTCAAAGATCATTCATTGAGGCTTGTGCTCAACAACCTTCATCCTCAATATGCAATAGTCGTGAACTTCTTTCTCTCAGCAATGCCCAAGAGCTTAAACGCTACACCTATAACCATGACCAACCAACTCGAGCTCTAGCCAGACCATATATATTTATGTCTAATATCTAAAAAAAAGTATTTACATACATACCACACATTTTTTATATATTTATATATCTAATATCTAAAATTTGACATTTACATTCATGACATTCAAATCTTTAACATCACATTACAAATATCACTATTATTACTTTAAAAGTGAATATACTTTTTTAAGTATAAATATTAAATTTTAAGTAGGCAAAATTTTTAAACTAAGCATAATTAAAACCTTAATTAGCGGAATAATCACGTTTTTAAAAAAATTTAGAAATAGTACGCCCATTTAACGGGCGATCAAAATCAATTTTTTTTAAAAGCAAACCGAGAGATGGGATCTCTCTGACTTCTTTCGTTCCTAGTTACTCTCCGCCGCGACTGATCGACGCTCACGTCCGGTCGCCGCATTATCACCAATCGCCAATCGATCCCGGCCGCTGATCCCGCCGCCCGATCCCCGCCGTACCACCGATCAAGTTTGGCCGGAAAAAGGTATTTTCTTTTTCTTTTTTCAAAATAAACGAGTGATATGCATTTGTGATATGTATTTTAGTATTTTTAGGTATATATATTGTGGATCTAACTTATTTTGTATATCTCGTTAAATTCTATTTGCTTTGATTCAGCTTTTAGTTATCACCTTTTGATTGTAGAGGATCTTTTCCTTGTCTCGTAATAACCAGAATAGATTTTTGGTTTTTTTTATCTTGCATAGATTTTCGATGAATATGTTGACATAATTAGTAAATGTTATTGAAAATTTATTAAATGTTTTCGAAGAATCGGTCTCCGACGCTGTTAAATCCAGTAAACTTAATGCTTTCTCTTATTGCTTAGAAATAATTTCTTTGGAGTTAAATGTACGACATGATCACTTGTGAATTGGTAATTCAGGGAATAAAGTGAATAGTTTTGGGTTTAGGGTAGTGTGTTTTGTTGTTATTTTTTATTTTTGTTGTTGTTGTTGTTGTTATCATATAATTTTATTCTTCATTTTGTTTATGTTACTTTTTCTTTCATTTTGTTTTATGATTGTATGATCAGTATATTTAAACTAGGGAGTAGAGCCCATGTAAGTGTAAATATGGTTGAGTGTAAAGAACAGCAAGACAAATCAAATGCACGGAAGTTTCACTATTCCATAGCATAATTTTAAGAATTGAGTGAATCTTTTGTTCTCCAGTATTTTTTTCCTTGAATTTTAAATGGAAATGTGGAATTGAATCAGGTATATCTTTGTTAAGGCTCATAAGTCGCATTTTGCATTTCTACCTTTGTAAGGCCTTTCATGCTTAGGAGGGTTTAAATAAGCCGAGCTGACAAGTTGGATGCCAATCTATTGGATTTCTAAAGTGTGCTTTTCTTGATGTAAGAAACATGTGTTATTTAAAACTTAATTGGTAAATTATGTTGAATCTTAGTTCTTTGTAATTCTGAATTGGCTTGCAGTTGACTCTTTAAAACAATTGGAAAATGTAAAAATTATTAGGGCATGGGATGGAACGATGGATGTCGAATGATTTTTGAAGTGTTGTATGGTATCATTTATTTTTTAAAATTAATGCAAATGTTTAATTTTGTCATTGGAATTGTAGGAATATGTTGATGGTTTTGTGAGTGGGAATATTTATCGCTATTATCCAAAGAAGTCGTAAACTTATTTTGAATTTAGTGTTTGAGGGAAAAAAAATTTTTGGTTAGGGATGTTTTTTGCTGATTTGGTTGGGATGGGTTTAATGTTTTAAACATATTTAACATTGAAATGCTTTAAAGGGTAACCAAAATTAGGTGACCAAAATTTAATCAAAGCAAATAGAATTTAAATAGAAATAAAAAATAAGGTTTCTATTAATGCATGTTTAAATAGAAAATGTCAGCTAGCAAACAATCAGTCGGTAGAATTAAGCATGATGCTAATTGGCTTTAGAAAGATTGATCATAGACAAATCACAAACGCCTATGCTCTTCTCATCAATTCTAACTTGCCTATCATTTTACAGAGAATCAAATATCATTTGGGCTCGATGCCATCTAAATTATTTGAAAGGCATCATAAATTATTTGTCATTTCTATTTTACAAGATAACCATTAATTTAACTAAAACAGTCTCGCTATTCAAGATTTCCACTTCGTGTACAAATATTTGATTCAAAATGAGTTCACAAGATGTCTGTGTATTATGGTGGCGAACTTACGTGATGATTTCTTCCCTACGTATACTAGCGAAAAAAATCGTCATATATTAATTTCTCGCCGGGCTAATTTTAACAGTGTTCAAGATCGAATCATGCGGTCACTAAACGTTGATTCAACCCGGTTCAGGATCAATCTCATATGTAGGTTTCCTGTTGGTGCCAGTTTCATTGCTACACCACTAGATGATGACGAAGTCTGCGAGTCGGTCATCAATGTAGCAACTGCGCACCCTATTGTCGTATATGTTGAAATTGAAATGAAACAAATTGTCGATACCGAAGCGCATGATTATGTTGCAGATGAATTCCAGGCAATTGAAACTTCTCAACACCACTTACCGCCACGAGGACCACATCATAGGTAATTTGTTTGAACTGTTTGTTTATCTTCAAACTTTCACATTAACCTAAAACACTACATTTATATGTGCAGCAGTGAAGATGTAGACATATCAGCACCTCCTATCCGGGCTACTCATATTGCTTCAACTTCCGTAAACATGGATAAGTACCATTCTGAAGAGGTGGCTCCTCTAGAAATCGGGGATGAGGGATACGAAACAATGCCCAACGAGTTCGCATAATGTGATGATAGCGAGGGTGAGATAGGTGAAGAAAATTATCCAAATGCTACAACCAGTCAGATATTAAGAGATTACTCTAACAAAATAGTGACCTTTGAGGAACACATGTTTAGTAACAATGAATACGTCCAAACTTGTCAATCAACTCAACAATGGGATGAAGAACTAAACTTTGATGGTCTCCCATCAAATTCTATTTTCTTGGAAGATAATTTTATTCCGGCAGACCTACTTGAGGGAATGTGTTTCCATGACAAGAGACACCTCAAATTTACAGTGCAGGGTTGGTCAATCACAAATAACGTGGAATATGTCACATGTGATTCTAATAAGTCGAGGTTCATGATACGTTGCATTCATAGCAATAATCCTAACAGGCCATGTTTGTGGTGTCTGCATGCTTGAGCAAGCAAGAGGCTTGGTGGTGCTTGGTATAAGTTTGTCGTACACACATGTTCACATTCAATGTTGAGCACCGCATAGCAATGCACCTCCCAATTTATTAGTTACTACATCCAGCCTGTTATCAGATGTCAGTTGGACTTGAAACCTAGGGAAATCATTGGTCGAATGGATTCAAAATTTGATATTAGAGTTGCATATATGAAAGCATGGGATGCACGCAAGAAGGCCATACAAAGTATATTTGGCAGTTGGGAAGAGTCGTATCGTTTGCTGGATTAGTTTATGGTTGTCTTATGTTCAGTTATCCCTGGCACTATGTATCGAATTCAGGCAAGCATTCAGGGTCTTATGTTGATTATCCTCGCATGTGTTGGATTGATGGACCTCTTATAGGTTCACAGCTGGAGTGGGTAGACGATGGCGCATATGGTGGATTGGCACGAGCGAGGGAGACATCCCGAACCCGATGTACTATACCACGATCCCATTCAGCCACATCTGACATCGACGTTTTGTATGGGGCAAGCACACGCCATGACCTGCATGCTGTTACGCTTCGCGTTGGACATTCTTCGTGGATTCATATTTGGATATGTCGATGTTGAGTTTTGGATGCATGTCGAGGCATATACTATTCATATGGATGCTTCTCATGCCGCATGACGTCGTCGTGAGGTACATCTCGATTACCATTATTAGAGGATCTTACATTATTTAGCAAGTTCAGCATTGGATCAGCCGTGTTGGCACACTTATATAGAGAGCTGAATGAGGCAACAAGACCAAAGTGGACGAACATGGCAGGATGTCTACACTTACTGTAGGTATGGTCCTGGGAGCATTTACACGTTGGTCGACCCACATTGCAGGTTCCCTACCCAGTTAAGTTGGAGTGTTTGAGTGTTGGTTGCAGATGGAATGAGACTTACCATAGGGAGATGAAACCTGCTCATGTCGATCGGATGAGCTTGCTTGTTTCAAAGCCGTATGACCATTTGCACTTTTGGTTATCATTTTTTTAATTTCATACATAAAAAATTATTATATGACTACGTAGGTGATATGGAACCTTATGGCCAACAGATCCACACCGAGTGGCGATGTTACTCCGGGTGAGATATGGCGGTTCCATTGATCCGTTAGAAGATCGAAAGTGGTATCTCCCCGATCGCGTTCTCGCATAGCCGAGCTATCACCTAGAGTTGATGCCGATCCCATAGATCCTTCATTTCGCCGAGTCGATGGACGGGAAACGATGTTGACCGGTTTGTTTACCACCGCCTTACATATTATAGTGGGAGGCCGCGATGCCATTGTTCTGTGTGCCCACTGCAGTTGACCCAGTGAGTGGTATGAGGTGGTATCGATCCTGGGCCTCGTTATACATGCTCAGGGCTCCTACCATACCGCCGACCACCTACTATCCTCGTGCTCCTGGAGAGAGACTGATGGTAAGTGTTAAAAAAAATTTATGCTATTCATAAATTTATATGCTTAATATACAACATAATTTTTTTTCTCCACAGAGGGAACATATCTTGGACACACAGGATATATTCTCGGCTTATTTTGGGAGAGATATGGACACGATTTCCAAAGATTCGATCAATACTTACGAATTATGCAGAAACCTAATAAGGACATGCACATATCGATAGCGGTATAGAGATGCATCTAAGTAGTTTTCGCGTCAATACGCTCACCACATGCTACAGGATTCGATGCAGGTCCATCGTCCATGCCAGACGTCGGTCCATACACTTACCCCTATAGCACACCAATCACCGGAAGGCATGTTCACCATTTCACCATGGCGTGCAGCTCTTCCATGTATCCTCACCCATCCGTGATACATGTCACGAGATACATCCAGTGTACCCCATAGTAATTTTCAGACCATCGCAGAAGATACCAGATGTTACACCTCGATGACACCGAAAGGTATAATCGACCAGCCGGCGATGATGTGCGTATTAGCAAGATCACTTGCGCCATCCCCCGGACTCACCGCATTACACACCAGAAAGTGACGCACTTCCACCACGCATAACGCCAGATATGATGTACTCTAGCATACTCAGAATAGATTATATGTTACCTTGATGTACTTGTTCTAAAGATATTATTTTAAGTACTATAGCCACATTTCTTTATTTAATAAATTTATGGGATCAATAGTATCTTATAGGTGATCATAACCAACATATTATTTTAAAAATATTTGTAATTTTTTTTACAATTTTATATTTTAAAAAAAATAGTCTAAATATTTAAATATCACTAAGATAACGAACAAGCACATCAAAATTCTCCAATATGCAAACTGCTAAGCATTCAAAATTCAATAATTCACTCTATAAAAAAATGCAAAAAAAAATATAAAATTAAAAATAAGCATCCATCACATTTATTTTTCTATTTTTAATATGATCAAAGTCTACTAATAAAACAAGATAATTCATTCGACATCAAAAAAAAAAAAAAAATACTCCTTATATAAAAATTAATATAGTCATTATCTTCATATAAAATATACATAATACAAAATTATGTAAAACTTCTAGAGAATCATAAATTATCCTTTAAGAGTTTTCTTTTGTTTTACAAATAGCTTATATATATAGTTCCTTTGCATATATATATATAAATTTAAATCATAAATGCAACTAAACTCGAGATACATCAAAATTTCTTATGTAAGATGTCACAATCTCAATTCCGGTCAACATGAAAATCGTAATAACTTCGATTCAAACGATACTAAGTGAATTCGATAACAAAACCATCGATACGATCAAAATATGCAGCTTCTCAAAATTTTTTTATTTAATAAATTAGTCGCTTAACAAGTAACGGCCAATTAGATTGTAAATACCAGTCACCCGCTAAACGGGCGACTGTATTTCTAAATTTTTTTAAAAACGTGCTTATTCCGCTAATTAAGGTTTTAATCATGCTTAGTTTAAAAATTTTGCCTTTTAAGTATTAGATATTTAAATACATAGAAATTATATGATATATATGAAAAGCTTTCTAAAACAAATAATAAATAATATAAATGTTTTTCTTTTAAACTTCACTTTTGATCATTATAAAAGCTTTGTTCATAATTTTTTTTTTACTTTAATTTTCAAGAATTAGCTTAAATAGTTTTAATTTGAAAAAAAATGAGGGAAGAAAAGCACTATATAGGACATGATAGTCAATATCTTAGATACTGAATAAAATAAAATATATGCGAGAAGAAGGTCAAATATAAAGGAGATGGCCATATTGATCAACCTCATCTCCTTAACGGCAAACTGAAATAATTAATGGCAACAACTTTGACGCATGGCTAAGTAGGGCTGTCAAAAGCTTGTTCACAAAAGCTGTTCGACTGTTATATAGCTGGTTCGCTCGCTCGTTAACTAAACAAGTCAACACTAATGTATTTCATTTCGATATATAAATAACACGAACAATCATTGTTCGATCGCTCGATTCTGAAATAAATAAAAATTATATTATTATTATTATTATTATTATTATTATTATTATTATTATTATTATTATTATTATTATTATTATTATTATTATTATTATTATTATTATTATTTTTATTTATTACTATTATTTATTACATAAATGCAAGCATGACTTAGTGGTTAAAACTTTTGTTATACAAAAGATTGACCCAAGTTCGAATCTTCCCTCATATATCAAAAGCCGTGTGCTCAAAACAAAATTGCTTAGCTCATTTAGTTAAAAATAACACTAACAGACATTTCAAGCTCGATATATGTGAAATAACACAACAAAATTTCAAACGAACACCTAACAAGAGTTCGTCACAAGCTCGCTACTTTTACAATGGCTAAGTACTTACTTTTTGCAACATGAAGCGCCAAACAATGGGCATACATCTCACATCATGAATCAATTATTCAATAGGAATTCATCATAACTGGAAATCCTTTTCACACCATCTTCTTGTCAGCAAGATCAGTGAATTTTGGTTGCTTCAAATGATACTCATAAGGATAAATTTGAATAAAATTAAATTCAAATATTGTGTGTTGAAATATTGTGAAAATGTATCGTTTTTTAATTTTAGAAGTTGATTTTGGAAAGAGTAAAAAAGTGAAAATGCAACGTGCATAAAACATGTAATTTCTTATGTATAAATTTTAAAAGCCAAAAAAAAAAAAACTTAGTTTTAGTCTTATATTATGGAAGGTCATTTATTCTTATGATTGGATAAGTCGTCATTAAAATATAAAAGGCTTAAATTGTAAAAAATAACTCCCAATGAAGGTGATGAAAGGAGTGCAGAGATACTAGTATGTATGGATTAGTGTTGTACGATAATCACGATGATTTCTTGTTCTGAATAATGGAAGGGAGCGGATGTTTAGAAGAAAGTAGGTAATAATTGGAATAGTCCCTCTACTACAAAGACAAAAAATTAGATGACCGATAGTCAAATAGTCATTATAAGTGATGGAGGCATTCTCATTCTACTACAAAGAGAGTAAACTAGTTGACCTATATTTAGTGAGGTGGCATAAATTTTAGGCTAATAGTAGTGAGTGACTATCAACTTAGGTGTTGCTTTAAGCTTTAAATTCCTCTATGCTTCCAAGACTTCTTCTTGGTTTTATACTAACTATAGATGTCTAGGATATTTACAATTATATTCCTTTTATAAATTTTAAGAGGGATAACTTTGTACTTTTATGATAATCTATAAAATGTGCCAGCAACATAAGTTTTTTTTATTGTTATTATTTTGTGGAGCTTGACTGCACTGATCAATCACTATCGGTGATGTATTATCGACTCAGCTCTCAATTTTGCCAATTAAGCTAAGTGGTGAGCTCACTAGGAAGTTGCAAAAGGACAACACTCCCCCTACTGGAGGATTCATGGGCAAAGCTCTAAAAAAAATATTTTCCAGTATATGAGGGCTATGATATATTGATTTTAATTTTTGAGACAGTGAAGTAGTGCATCTACCTTAGGAGGACAATGCTTAGAAAGCCAATAGTAGGTCAAGGCCTTGGCACTATAGCAGGCATCACTAGGATCCGGACACTTATTCCACAATATAGAGAGGCAAACACCTTGGTGCTATAGCAGCAGTGCCGCAATGCTTGAACTTGTGCCAAGAAGCTAGAAGAATAGTGGTGCCAACGGTTAGGCGCCAGAGTCATGTTACTACGATGATACGAAACGACATAATTCATATTTAGATTTTTTTTTTTTTTTTTTTTTTTGTAATTTTTTATGTATCTCATTTGATTTCTCTCTTGAAAAGAAGTGAAGAGTGTATATCCTAGAGTGTGATCAGTGTGGAGAGATTTGAGTGAAATAAAAATTATATATTCTCTTCATTTTTTCATAATGAATTTCTTGATTCAGTGTGACTTTATAATTTTTTTTTTCTATTCACAAATTTTCCACATTAGATATGATGTCATTGTGATTTTGTATTTTATTCGCTTCTATTTAAAATTTTCCTGTAGATCTCTCAAATATATTTCCACCTTATAATCTCTCAAATATATTTCCACCTTATAATTTCCCAAAATGGCCAATCCCAACCACCCAAAGTCCACTGGTAGGCCAAGATTTCTTTGATAATTAGGGAGGGTCTTTATACGGAGACCTGCATATCCTCTTTTAAATAGTGGGATTTTATTGGTATACCATCACAAACTACTCCAATTATATGTTTAGCTTGCCAAAGAAGATGAAGTGCCAATGACTGCACACAAGATTAATCACATATGCAAGTGCAAGGTATGCCATCAAAATCAAAATAGCAAGAGAGACGGAGTCGGATGTTCGAAGCGAAGGGATTAGGGCTTTCTTCTTGGCTTTTCCTGCTCCTGGCGGCATCTTGGGTTAGTTCTTTCATGGTTTGAGGTACATTTTCCCTCTCGTGTGTGGCCTCCGGCTTTGTGCCAGAGATTCCCCTATCCCTCCCTCTCCCCTTTTCTTTTCTTTTTACTCTTTTTCATGTCTACCGACCAGATTTTTTCCTCAAACTTCCCTCTCCTTTCTTCCTCCAACTCTAGCTCCCTTTTTGGGGCTGCTCCCGTAAATCATAGACATCATGCTCCAACTTTCTCCTGTAATTGGAAAGAGCTTTTGAGCTCTCAAAGTGACAAAAGTAAGTCTGTAGCCCTATCCTTTGTTCTTCCTGTCTCTGATGAAGTATGTTGTTCTGAAACTGAACTCATGGAAGGACAAAAAGATTGAGATCTTTCTTTAGTCGGCCACGCCATCGGTAAACGTCCATTTTATGGTGCTCTTCTTGCTGCTGTCAATAAGAAATGGAAATTTAAAGGAGATATGGAATTACTTACTTTGGAAGGGGATTTTTTTCTGTTTAAATTTGCATGTCAAGAAGACTATGACTTAGTATAGAATCATGGAGCTTGTTTTCTTAATGGAAGACCCTTTATTTTTCAAAAATGTTCTTGGATTTTAGGCCATCTAAAGAACATATTTTAGATATCCCATTGTGGATCAAACTGTCGAACTTTCCTTTATGCTGTTGGAATGATTCAGGATTCTCTAAAGTGGAAAGTATGGCAGGAATTCCGCTTGCAATGGATAATCTTACTACCTCTAAGTCCAGGATCACATTTGCCAGGGTTTGGGTTCAGGTAAATCCTACTTCACCATTACCAGATTCAGTCTCACTTAACTTAAACGATCGAAAGTTTCATCAGGAGATTATATATGATTGGAAACCTAAGGCGTGTACCATATGTAATTATTTTTCTCATGAAGATGCATCATGTCCTCTAAACCCAGCTAAAAGGTCAACCGTTCGAGGTAGGAGTCGAAATCATCCTCCCTGTCAACCCTTTAAAGCTCCTCCCCCCAATCCCTCTACTGAAGTTATTACAACTTCAAATCCTTTGATTCTACCCTCTAATCTTAACCCCTCCTCTGGTCCTGAGAACTAGAATCTGGTATCAAATCTAGCTTTAAATGATTTGAATCAAATGCCAGCCCTTTCACCTTCTTTGGAGAAGACTCCAGATACCATTGAAAATGTCTTACCTGCAGACAATGCCATTCCTTCTCATTTTGAACCTTTCGGCTCTACAACCAAGGGAGTCATGACTCGATCCTCTGCTGCTTCTCCAACCCGTTCTCAATCTCAAAAAGCCTTGGAACATGTCACTAAAACTCCGAGCAAAGGTTCTTCTTCTAATGATGCTTCTAAAGCCTCCTTGAATCAAAATGGGAGCTTCAAGGCCAATTCTAAAAAGATGGGTAAATATCCCTCCCTCATTCCAGTTTCATGATCAATCATAGACTTGGGTGTTGGAATGTGCATGGTCTTCTTGCTGATGGAAGACTGAATGACTGTAAAAGGATTATCAAGGACTTTAATCTTGATCTCCTCTATCTTTTAGAAACCAAACTCTCTTCTTCATTCTTGGAGGATAACCTTCTTCTCAATAAACTATGCCTGTTTAAGCCCGAAGATAGCTCAAATAACTTTGAATGTAGCCCAGAAGGTAGAATTTGGATTAAGTGGAATCCTAACTTGCTTTCTTTCAGGACTATCTCAAAGGGTCCTCAGTATATTCATGGATCTGTTTGCCTTACTGGTTCTTTTTTTCTTTTTATAACCTTCATTTATGGTCACAATGACCCCTACTACAGGCCGAATCTCTTGAATTCCATTCGTGAAATCCCTTCATTTATGAATACGCCATGGCTAATATTGGGGGACTTCAACTATATTATTTCAAGTAAGGAAAAATTGGGTGGCAACCCCATTCCGGTTAGTAGACTACAGGATTTCAGAGATTGCATCTATGATTGTGGCCTTTTGGATCTCCCTAGCTCAGGGCTATTTTATACTTGGTCCAATCAACAAACAGATTGCCCAATTTTTACAAAAATTGATAGAATCTTATGTCAATCTAATTGGATTGAACAATTCCCTTCTTCTTGTTATAGGGTTGATGCTCCGTTGTCTTCTGATCATTCTCCACTTATTCTACATCTTGACAACATATCTCTAGCACCTTCTAGATTTATGTTTAGAAATTATTGAGCCAATTATGATGATTTTCTTGAAGTTATTAGTTCTGCTTGGAAGACCTTCTTTCATGGAGATCCTATATATGTCCTTTCTAAGAAACTTCAGCTTTCTTGAACTCTCCTTAAGTAGAAAAAATGAGCCTCATCCTCAATTAACCATCAAATTAATGCACTCAGAAAATATCAAGAAGACATCCTTTTTAGCCTTGAAAAAGATCCTTACATTAACAATCTCTTAAAGGAGGTTAAAGATATTAAATCTATATATGCAGAGCTTATTAAAAATGAAAGCTTATATCAAATGCCTAAAGACCGGCTTACTAATTCTGATGATGATCTTCAATTTTTGTACACCTCTATTAAGGAAAGACAAAATTTTAACTGTTTAAGATGTCTTCAAACTTCAAGTGGTTATATTTATGAGCCTAGCTCTATAGCTGAGAAAATTTGCAATTCTTTCTCTGAACTCTTCAACTGTAAAGGCTTTTTTGATCCTTCTAAGCACAACTTACTGATTGGCCATAGTGTTTCTATTGAGCATGCTTCTATGTTGGAAGCCAATATTTCTGATCAAGAAATTATTGATGCTTTACGCAGTTTCAGGGAGAACAAATCACCGGGTCCTGATGGATTCAATGTCAATTTCTTTACCTCTTGTTGGGAGATTATAGGGAAGCAATTTTTATTGGCGGCGCATCATTTCTTTAAAGTTGAAAAACTGCCCAAAGTCTTTAAGCACATTTTAATCACTCTTATACCAAAAATTAAGCATTCAAAATCCCTCTCCGATTATAGGCCAATATCCCTATGTAGCTTTTTTTATAAAGTGGTTGCTAAAGTACTTACAAATAGATTGAAGCATGTTCTTCCTACTATCATTCATAATGCTTAATCTACCTTTATTAAAGGAAGGGACATTTCAGATAATATCTCATTGGCTCATGAGATTGGGTTTGATTTCTCGGCTAAAATTTTTCCTGAATATTTCTTAGTAAAGGTTGACCTTAGAAAGGCTTTCAATTTGATTAACTGTTAAACATTGCTTCATAGAGTGACTAAAAAAGGCTTTCCCCAAGGTTTATGCGCTGGATTGATGCTTGCATAAGTGACATTCCTTTTTCCATTATACTTAATGGAGAGATAAAAGGGTTTTTCCACTCCTCTAATGGTCTCACGCAAGGCTGCCCTCTCTCCCCCTTTCTTTTTACAATTGCAATGGATTCTTTCTCTTGTCTAACTGATGAACGGGTTAATTTAAAGAACTTCTTACCTATTATTTTGGGTGGCAGTTCTACTTCTCACTTATTATTTGCTGATGACCTTTTGGTGACAGGTTTGACTTGTTCTAGCTTTATGAAAGCTTTAAAAGGTGTTTTGGATACATTGGAAGATTATATGGGAATGGAAGTCAACGGAGACAAATCCATGATCTGTTTCTCTAGATCTAAACCAAATTGTGATTTATTTGGGGATATGCTTAACATCAAAATTAGGTCTTTTCCCTTTAAATATTTGGGCCTTCCACTTACTTCAGGTAAACTTAAATCCAACCATTTTAGCCCTCTATTTGACAAACTTTACCTTTGGTTGGCTGGCTGGAAAAGCAAATTATTCTCTTATGGAGGTAGGTTCCAGCTTCTTAGAGCTACTATAAATAATTACCTTTCTTATTGGCTAAGGTCGATCTCCTTTCCTAAATGTATCCTTAAAAGAATTTCATCTCTTATGGCAAATTTCTTTTATTATAATGGGGAGTCTAGAAAATTGCATTTAATCTCTTAGGTGGATAAGGCTATTCCTAGGGGCAGAGGGTGAATTGGGTTGCACTCTATTTCTACTCTTAACACTTTGTGCAAAGTTAAAAGTATGTGGAGGATCTTCAAACTATCATCTCCTTTTTCTTTGTGGTGTCCCAGCAAGCATGGCTCCTTATAGAATAGAAATGTTGGCCAACTTTCTCCTTTATGGAAGGAATTAAAATCTTTTGCTTCTCTCTTTCGGAAGAAAATATCATTGCATCCAGGTGATGGCTCTTCTGTATCTCTTTTTTACGACCCCTGGTGCAATGGCTTATCTCTATTTGAAATATTGAGGAATGAATATTTTTCCCTTTTTAATAGATCTGTAGATGCTACTTTAAACTCAATATTCTATAATGGAACAGTGTGTATTCCTGATGGTTTACATTCTAAATCTGCTACTTGTTATAATTATCTGGTTGACCTTACACCAAGTCAGAATTATGATGTCTTTCTTTGGGATACCTCTCATAAGCTGACTTCAAAGAACATTCTGAATTCATTATTTGAGCAGTTCCCTAAGGTTAATTGGGATAATGGAATCTGGTTTAAAGGTTATGCACTTAACCATGCTTTTTTGTTGGATAGCTTTCTATAAGGGTTTAAAAACTTCAGATTTATTCACAGCTAGAGGCTTGGGTAATACATATTTGTGCAGAATACGATGTGAATCTCACTCTCATCTTTTTTTTTGAATGTAATGATTCTATGAGGCTTATTCAGAGGATACTATCCTGTGGAAATTTCTTATTGATGTCTACCACTCTTTCTCAAGTGTTGAGTGATATTAGCAATCTCCATCATAAAGCTTTAGCTAGGCTATGCTGTTTAATTATCTCTATTTCGGTTACTTCTATCTAGAAAGAAAGAAATAGGAGGCTCCATTCTCAAACTTCAAACTCATCAGATTGGTTGGAAAGTCAGATCCGATCTATTGTAGCTCATAAACTTAGACGATGGACGTTCAAAGACCATTGGCCTGATGATGTTTTACGCACTCTGCAATGCTGGAAATTTTCTGGAAACTGAAACTATGCGCTCTCTCTTTGTTGCCCTTCATATTCTTCTTCGGATGTTTTTTTCTTCCTTCATATTTGGAGCAGGACAATGATGATCACCTTGGCAACTTTTTGATTTCGAGGCTATTGGATATTTGCCTTTCAACTGACAGTCATTGCTGCAACCAAGGAAGTTATTTCATTGATCAATTTTGCATTCTGATGTTCCCTCAAAGATCCTTTGGATGACAGCTGTGTCTACCGCTATCGACTTTTTAGTTGTTGCTTCATTCAACTGTGGTTGATTAATTCTGATTATTGATCTGAGTCGCTGGTCTCCTCGTTTTGGTTTTTGCTATTTTCCAGTTTGTTATTTATGGTTTTTACCTATTCTTCTTTCCTGTCTTTTTGCTTTCATTCAATCTCCTTGGGATTACTGTAACCATAGCTTTGTAATTTCTTTACACTTGGAATGAAATTGGGCTCTCGCCCTTAAATTTTTCCAAAAAAAACTGCTCCAATTACAAAGTTAAGATCTAAGCAATGAAATTTGTAAGATAGATATGATTTACATAATGGATTAGGTTTGGTATAGCTTAATTGCTCTTACAGACGTAAATTTATAAAAATTAAATTCAATAAATACTATTATCCGGTTTAAATTAAAAATTAAAAACGGAAGGATGAAGACAATAAATAAGTGCTTCGACTGTTTGGAGAACAATCAGACAGTGAGACTGAAACAGCCTAGCATTTCGCCTTAATAGTTTAAGAGCTAAGCAGTACTATAATCATCCAATATTCTACTTTCAATGAAGGCAAGACAGATGAAGACGTGATTAGTAAATGAAAATTCGAACGTCTTCACATATAATAGTTTCTCGATGTAGTAATATGTATGGATAATGTTGTACGATAATCATGATGATTTCTTCATCTGAATAATGGAAGAGAGCTGATGTTTAGAATGAAGTCGGTAATAGTTGGAGTAGTCCCTCTATTACAAGGACATAAATTAAAAATTTGTAACAGCTTCATCACTATTTTTTAAGATAATTTTAAATTCATCAAATATCAATATATATATATATATATATATATATATATATATATATATATATATATATATATATAATCAAAATACGAATTATTTGGGTGGAAGTATCAAATAACTATGCCTTTAAAAATTTCTCCGCAAAAAAATCGACCAGAGCAGTTGAATCGGTTAAATGGATTGTTTTTTGACGAACAAGTGGATTCTAATACTAATAAAATTTTTAATTTTTTTATTTTAATTAGATAATTGTAAATATAATATTTAAATTAAAAATAGATAAAATAATTTAAATATTGTCCTAATATTTTGATTTAAGTAATATTCAATAATAAATTGAACTAAATGTAAATATTATATATTAAATTGATGAAATTATAATATTGTATTGTTATTATATTATTTAAATCCTATTCAAATTATGTTAATATTTATTACGTTATATTACGTTATTTAAGTCATATTATATCATTTTTTTATTTAATATTTGATCTCATTCTCAAAATTATAGGATCTGCCTAGGACAACTATAATAGTATGAAAACACTAATAAAATTATTATTTTAAAAACTATAGCAATTAAATCGTAGTATGAAATTATAAATTTTTTTTATTCTAAATAAGAGCTTTTTGCAGCCACCAAACTCTATCCTATGAGGCATTAAAATGCAACTTCCCATCATAACTTTTCTAAAATACAATTACCCAAAGAGCAACTGCTATGTATTTTGACACTGCACCACATCACACGACCGCCCCAAATAAAATCTTACCCTCCCTATCACCTCTTTTATTTGGCAAGTAATACCATTGTTCAATTAAACCAATAATGTGTTACTTACCCTTTACCTTAAAATTGTTACAGCTAATAAAATATATATAATTATAAGGTTATAACTTATAACATTAATATTAATATTATTAAATTAATATTATAATATATATTATAAATTAAATAAATATAAATAAATTTATAAAATTTTAATTTAACTTAGCAACCATTAAAGACTACAAATCATAAATAGTGATATAATATTTTGCTCTCATCTTTCACTTATAAATGCATGAAAATATGAGGTTGAATGGTATGAGAAAAATTCTGAATACTATTGATATGACCCTAAAAATTCCTCTAAATAAGACGAATCTTGATGAAAAGCAAGTCGATCGAAATTGAAACTGGTCGAGATCAAGCACTTAAAATATTATTGGAAACTTTGAGACATCAGTTAAATTCTTAAAAAGCTCTCAAATATAAAGTTTTTATAGTCAAATCGAGCGTCTCGACGAGCCGGTTCCAACAAGCCAAAGATCTTACAATTCTGACTTCATTTGAGCATTCAAATGCACAAAATACATCATATGATTAAGGGGATCATTTTGAGCCGTCCGATGAAGTAGAGTGGTACGGGTTTTGTATGTATTTACAGAAACGCCACTCCTCCAATCTATAAATAGCCCTGCATTCCTCATATGAGGGGAGGCCAAGTGAAGGAGAAAGAGGTGAAGCAAGAGAGAGGAGAGAGCTCTAAAGATCCTCCAACAATCGCACGCACTGACGGTGCCAACCACCGCCGTCCGCCGGCCCGCCGTTGATCCTTGTCATCAATCTCGTGATCTTCATCATGAGGACTTCTACCGATTGTTCCTCAGATTGCCAAGAAATTGTTCTCGATTTCTACCGGTGATTGCTCCGCACAGTTCACCATCATCTGCTACTACTAACAACTATTACGACCTGATTCGTTGTCACATAGCTGTTGTTCCTTTCTCATATACAATTATGTAATCCCGGTATCGGGAAGATCTTGTACTTTGAAACAGATACATAGTGGAAGCTTTTTACTGGGCTAGGCCCCGTGGTTTTTCCCTCTTTTCGAGATTTTTCACGTAAAAATTCTGGAGTTTTATTGTTCACTCTTTAAATACCTGTGTGTGTGCTGGATTTCACAACGAAGTTAAAACGAATATTTTACTCTACCACAACTGGTTTTCTAGCACGCAACAACTATATTTTTCTTTCACCACTCACTTCCCTTCTTTTCATTTTGTTCATTTCATTTTATGGGCAATAAGAAACACGTGATTAGTTTGAAGTTTTGTCAATCAGTCGTTCTACATGTGCGATCAAGATAAGGGAACAGTTTGTATCTCATAGTATAAGAGAGAGCTAAAATAGTGCACCTAAGGTTTAGAGCCCATTTGGAACAGTTGCAGTTGTGAAGCTACTGCAGAAGAAGCTGGTGGCAGGAAGTTGCTGTTACTAAAGTTGTGATTTTGTTTGAAAAACTCTGTTTAGAATCTGCTGTGTTGCAACTATTTATGCAGAAAAGACTAAAATATCCTTATGAGCAATGAGCTGAATAATATGAAATAGAATAAAGAAAAATATGATAACTAATACTCATTTGTAGTATTAAGTCAACTAAATTATTTTAAGAGATTATACATCACTTAATAGATAACAGTAATATTAAATTTATAAGTGCAACAACTAGTGCGATCAAAATATTAAGTGTGTTATCCTATTGATCAAATCTTTTTAAACAAACTATCTTCAATTCTACCCTCCAAGCATGATCATTGTTTGAAGTGTTACCCTCGTATTCGTCAACCAATCTGAAATAGTTCCAATCATCTCATGTTCCATTTCTTTGACACCTAAAAAATCTTCTCCCATAATTTTCTTCCCTACGTCAAGTGAATACATAACATTGTAAATCGCAGTTGCAATACACAGCTCTGGAGACAGTAGAGATCATTGAACTCATATTTTATGAGATAAATTTGTATTAGTAATAAAAATATTATGTATGAGGATGGGTGATGTTGCAAAATAATTTGAAAATGATAGTTAAGGAGTTATTTATAAAAAAAAAATATGAGATAAGATTTGAAACAATAAAGATAACTTAAAGGGGAAACAGATAACTCTCTAAAGCTTAATATTTTTTTCCACAAAAACTTGGAAATTTTACTACCAGAAAAAGAAGATACACAATCCTTCAAGGGGAAAAAATCTCAAAGCTAATGCTCCTAAGAGCTACAATAATCCTAATGAAGAAATTCCCCTAATTAATAAAAAATAGAATAAAGAAAAAAACAAAAGCGAAAATCAACAACAACACTAATCCCCTCATGAGAAAAGAACAAAACTACTGCAAGGCTCCACCCTATAAAAATACTTGGAAGAAGCTCAAAATGGAAATAAGCAAGTGTATGAAGAGACATTAAAGAAAAATAAGGAAGACTCAGGCTCAGTCAAAATCCATCCCAATGAGCAACACCATATGTGAGCATCCAAATCAAAAAGAATGGTTACAATCACATAAAATGCTACCAACTCTAAAGATAGAAAGAAAAATATCAATGACATCACAACCAAAACACCAATTAGAGAGAATCAGCCACCAAGTACTAGGACCAGATACCACACAGTAGGACACAGTGCTAGCACAACCAACCAGATACAAACCACCATCAGCAATCAGAAAAGCAACAAGTCCATGCACTAAAATAAGATAACATAAGCACTAGACTAGAGTAAACCAGCTAGGAAAAAAACAAAAGCAGTAGGCCAACCTAGAGCAAGCCACAAACAGGAATAATAGAGTAATCATCCAACCAACAGGAAAATAAAGAAGTACCAGCCCAGATCAGGCCACAAACAGGAACATCAGCACAATCACCCAGCCAACCAAGAAATATAAGATAACACCAGTTAAGATCAGGCCACAAACAACAACAACGGGCCAATCACCCAGCCAACAGAAAAACAAAGAAGCACCAGCCCAAATCAGGCCACAAATAGCAACAACAGGCCAATCACCCAGGCAATAGAAAAACAAAGAAGCACCAGCCCAGATCAGGCCACAAACAACAACAACAACATGCCAATCATCCAGCCTAAAGCTGATTCAACATATGGTCATTTCCACCACTCCATTCAAGTACAAAAGGAACTTAATAAAATAATTGTGTTATACAACTCAACATAAATAAAAATTCATTAACCCAATAGCCTATATTAGCAAAAGGGAAACAACAAGAAGTACTAAAAGCCAGTCAGTTCAACACTAAATATTGACCAAGGCATTTGTAATTTGCTCTCTTAATAGTTTCATCTCCGCAGCTCCTCCATCATGAGGCTCTTATTCTATATTTTTATAATTGAGATCTAACATTGATTGTCCTATTCAAAACTCATACGCCTCCAGTGGGACATAAGATAAATCTTCATCTACAATATTAAAATTGACAAAATCTCGCAAATGTTGTCGTCTGATGAAATTATATAGAACCATTGTAGCTACAACTATTTTAACCTATTTTTTGAAAAAAATACGTGGACATATCACATAGTATGACCCACTTTTTCTTCCAAATACCAAAAGCTCGTTCAATGATACCACGTAGTGATGAGTGTCGCTTATTAAACATCTCATTCTTCCCATGAATCACATTACTGCTCTTCTCAAAATCAGGCATATGATACTTTATATTGGGATATGGCTTAAGGAACCCACATTGCATTGGATATCCAACATCAACAAGGTAGTATTTGCCTGTTTCATATAGTAACAATATTGATTGTGGTATATTCTCATTTATTAATTAAGAAGTGCAATTACAACTAACCTGGAGGAGACATTGAGAACTTATATTGCAGATGCTGTGTTACAAATTGAAATATATGACTATCATATGCATTACCTTCCCATCTGGCCATAACAAATGTGACGCACATGTTAAAATCACATGCTTCCATTATATTCTGAATGGGGGACCTGCAACGACCAATGTATGCAATCTTTTCATTATTTCGAACACAAGCATCAATGTGTGTCCCATCTATAGCTCCAATACAATCTTGTATCAAGTTATCATCTCATAGTCTCATTTACATAAATATAATTCATTGGAAATGTAACTTAGAAAATTACCTTAAAGTATGGCATATACCGATAGTCATTACATATCTCTCTCATTGTATTTTGAAAGGATGAATCCACTAGCTTCACAATTTTAAAAGATAAACTAACAAGTGCTTCTAGGTCAACCAAGAAATATCTACTTATTGTTTCAGATAAATGTTGGAATCTCTCACTCATAGCTCTGATAAATTCATTGTGTGATAAAATGTAGAGTGTCAAGGCCAACACTTCTTTTGTTGTTGTCTTAGAGGATCCATGAAGCCCATGGAAGCTTTCCAATTAAGAAAGAGATCTAGAAAGATAGGCTGTGACATACGAAACATGTTATGAAATATACCGAGATGGTCGTTTAGAAGTTCAGTGATCCACTTTTCACCAATTAAAGCGGATGTCATGTAAGGTGTCTTTCTAATATAATTCTCATAATACTCATTAATTAAACATATAGTTGCAAATATTCAGAAAGTCATCACACTTAAGTGCACAAATACAAAAATACAAGTAAAGAGGCTATTGAGTAACAAAAAGGTACTTCAGAAGACATCAAGATAACAATACATCACAAGTGTTTGTTAAGCATAAATTCTAAGCAAAACACTAAGAACACATCCATCTAGCAATGTCACATAATACGATTCTCGAAGTAATGATGCAAATACTAAATCCTTCATTCAGGCACCATAGCCATGAAAATCTCTCTCTTGTTAACATCCTCAAGTAATTTGGTAGAGTGTAAGTAAAGAGGCAGATCATCAATCACTTCCTTAATTTGATCTAGCACAATGATAGCATATGAAAAAGAGGGTGATGTATGAGATATGTTAGATGTAAATATCATAGTAATGCATGCAAATACTAATTGAGCAATCTAATTTCGTAAAAATCCTGCACTAGAATTCTTTTTCTGACAAACTTTTAGGACACAATAGCTATTGATTCTTGGTCTAGGTTGATTCAGCATGTGCATCAGAAAATTGGGTTGATGCATCAGCACGGTCATCTAAATTATCAAGATGGTCAAAGTTGGTAGGGATTTCTTCATGGACCTCCTCATTTTGAGTCCATGTATGAGCACTAGTTGCAACAATACCACCAAACATCTGATCTAGTTTTCCCTCCAATTTCGGATCAATTCCACAATATCAAAACGTTCTAGCATTGGGCACCACCTATAATTGAACATATATAACTTTCAATGGTTTTACACTTACATATGAGTAAAAGTACACAATACATATGATGAAAATTATAACAAAAAGCTTACCTGTAACTTCTCCTGCCATCACTCATCAGAGGCATCGATAGTCTTTTTTCTAGCATCCCAACCTAACCTCATTGCTCCTTGTCTTATCTCTTTCCATAATTTTCAGTCTTTCTTCAGCTGATCCCATTTATTTTTTAGTTGTGTCATATCATACTCTCTTCCAGTAATCTCTCTAAATTTATTTGTTATGTTTGTTCAACCCCCTATTAAAGTGAGTTGTAGGTCAGTTTCCTAATTCAACCTCCGCTAGACATAGGCCACAAAATATCATTTTGACATCTCACTCCCAAGTGGCACTCAAACCACCATCTCTAGAGACACCCATCTTGGGTTTCTAAACAAAACAAAAGAAGAAAGACAAATTACCAAATGAAATGTAAAGCAACGACAAAAAAAGTTCTAACATCCCAACGTAGTGAGCTAAAAATGTAGGCATTGAAATATAATAAATTCATATGAATCAGACCAATTGTCGCTTCAACTTAGTGATCTTGTAACAAACACCAAGCCCTTAATCTCATTCATAGACTTTCTTATCAACAAACACTAACATAAGCTTCCACTCTACCAGTCAAAGTCCAATTTCTCTCAATAACATATAAATGCAAGAAGTTCATCAATTTACATACAACAATTGCATATTAAACTTGTTTGTGAGAAAAAAGTATTGTTACCAGTTGTAAGGTACAAGAAATCCATCCGGCCTATAAATAGGCAATATTCCAAAAGTACTAAACGAGAACGAGCTTGCCATAATATGAAGAAGCTAAACACAGTGAGGATAGGTGTTATGAAGAAGTGAGAAAATGGGAACCAGAACCAACGGCCTTGTCACAAATAGGCAAAGTTCTAAGCTACCATCGAAAATGGAGATAGTATAAATACACAATGTTTTAATGAAACTAAAGAAAAATATTAACCAGATCCAACTAGCATTAGATGAAGCATGTTGCAATCACCCTAAACCCACTAAGAAGATATGAAGTATGTAGAGCTCTCAAATCAAGATTTTATAGCTCAGCCCATAATAATGAAATCCAAAAACAGAAACAAAAAGGGTACCACCTATAGTAAACATTAACCAGATCCAAATGGCCTAGATGAAGCATGCTGCAATCACCCTTAAACCAATAAAGAAGATATTGAAGTATGCAGAGTTCTCAAATTCGGAGTTCATAGCTCAGCCCATAGTAGGAAAACCCAAAACCAGAAATGAAATAAGGACTTTATCCCATAAACCATGCTTTAATTAAACTTTAAAAAGACATTCACCATATCCAAATGAGATCGGTAATAAGCATGTTCTATTCACTACAAACCCATAAAGAATGCAGATCCCCCAAATCCACTGAAAAAATCTCGGCCTGATAACAACTAATAGAAATGGTAAATGAAATAGGCAGTGCTCACTTGATAATTAGTATAATAGACAGAAAAGAAAAGAAGAAGACTCATTTCACTAGGAACCACAAAGAATGCAAATCCCCTAAACCCACTGAAAAAGCTCTACATGATAATAGCTAATAGAAATTGTAAATGAAATAGATAGTGCTCATTTGATAACAACTGCAATATAGGAGAAAGAAGAGAAGAAACTTAGTTTACTAAGAACGACAAATGTAGGGCGAAACCGAGGAAACGACGACATAGAACACATCATAGAAATAAAATAATTTAGAAAGAAGGAAGTCACAGATCATAGGTGATACCGTAAAGAATTGAAAATGATGGGTAGAACATACTTGCTTGAGGGATGAAAGACGGTGTAAGCAAATGCAGCGAGGAGATGATCAAAATTTTAGAGCTAACGGGTTTGAGGAGAGGCCAATCCTGTGGGATAAAAAGTGAACACGTCAGAGGTCCTCAGTTAGAAAACCCCATTTTTGAATTGGAAGCGGAGTCGAAAGCGGCACTACTGCACTAAACAAATGCTATCGCATCACGTTTAGCGACGTGATAGACCCATGATGCGGCCCTAAACGGGCCCTTAATATACTATAATAATAGTATCATCGACATGCCTCCCTCCTAGATTATTTCAATTGTTGACCTTCATGTATGCTACATTAGTCGAATCGAGCCTACAAGCCAAATTCGACGGACTTTGGATGCAAGAGTGCGCAAATCATAGTTGAAATATACTAGGCATCCCTGAAATCAGTTGAAATGACCTTCGATCAATGAACGGACTTCGTCAACGCATTTAGAATATCGAAATTAATCAAAATATATATTGCATAATTTGACGGTCGACCGATCAAGAAAGAAATTCATTGACACACTAACGCGTATATCAGAGTCGGGAGGCTGTGATGATGCCCAAATGATCTCCGTTCATAAAATTGATCACGTCATTAGCATCAAAATGCTGAAACCTATCAAATGAGACTATTTGCGCTCAATTCGGATGAGTCCGATAATATCGAATGCGAAGACGATATACATTTTGAACCAAATCAATTCATTCGACGCTAACTTGAGCCAAACTCCGCTAAAAAAGTACTACGTCATTACGCCCAAAACATCAATAACTTTAAATCATATATATATATATATATATATATATATATATATATATATATATATATATATATATATATATTATAATAGCGTCATCACAAAAATCAAAATTCAGGTTTATTTTCACTCAAATAAGATATGTCCTATAAATACATATCAATAACTAACCCTAAGAGGAGTCCACTATTCACAACGCTCGATTCCTATTCAGTGGTGCAAGTCTTCTCCCGTTCCTTTCTCCTTGCTGATCGAATGAGCCTTTCTCGTTCTCTTCTATTTCCTTGCTCCGAACTGGACGAAAGCCTCCCAGTTCTATCCAGTCGCACGTCTCTCCCATCCTAAGCTGCACAAGGGAGCTCTCTCGCAATCCTCTATATGGAAACCCCAGCCGAATGAGTGAAGGTCCTTGTTCATCTGTCTCTGCCACCAAACGGAGATTCCTCCCTTGCAACTCCCTCTTTCTCCTGTTCGAACGATCTCCTTTCTCGCTCTCTCCCGATCAAGCAACTGCTGAGGCCTCCCAACCCTATTGTTCTTCCACTCCAATTGACCGAGCCAAACACCATCCCAAATTGACCCCTTCCACTTTGCTGCTGCTTGAAAAAGAGAAGGGGGACATCGCGAAGGTTACCATCATCTTTCTTCCCACCTTCCTTTGTGCATTTTTGCTCGTCTAAATCCACCTACCAACAGGATTTGGAAGACCCGAGTTTAACCTTGTAAAAGCGGCTCTAACGGATTACACAGTTTTTTTTTAGACAATTAGAAGTGTGAAGGCTTAAATCCTGTAACCAAATAGCCCCAAAGGCTTCCAAAGCTTCCTCTTGTTTTATCTAGTATCCAGTCCTCTGAGCTTCTTTCCCGTCAACATCCTCACTTCACAACCTATTACAATAACGGCTTAATTTTAAAATTAGATCAATTTATAAACTTAATTAGGTGATTATCCATTTTAAAAAAAATTTAAAAATGGCCTCACCAGCACTGCCTGCCTTTAATTTTTTTAAAAAAATTTAAAAAATTAAATTTTTATTCGATCATTAGTGATTTTGATGCATATTATTTGGAAAGATAATAAAAAATTCTACAACTTTATGTTAACAACTTTCAACGAATCTTGTCGAGGGAGCGATAACGATGAATTCTAAAGTTACAAAAATTGAAGATATTAATGCATCCCTCGCTTTTTGGTTATATCAGACTCATTAGATGTTAGATTTTGGCGTGGTTAGTATCATTGGAAAGATAATAAAAAATTCTACAACTTATGTCAATAACTGAATCCCGACGAAATGCTTTTATAAATGTAGTAAAAAAAATTAAATATATTATGAGGCGTGTTTTTTTTTTTTTGTCATGATACACGGATATATTATTTTTTGGTAATATCAAACACTCTCATTATATTTTATATATAAATTGAGTTTGAATTTTTATGTAATTCCCAGTTGAATCTTTCCTCTTCGTAGAGGTAATATCAAACACTCTCATTATATTCTATATATAAATTAAGTTTTTGCTTGCGAAGAGAAAAGATTCAACTAGAAATTACATAAAGATTCAAAATAAATTTATATATAGAATATAATGAGAGTGTTTGATATTACCAAAAAATAATATATCCTTGTATCATGGCAAAAAAAAAAAAGGGGTTGTCACAATATATTTAATTTTGTCACTCGTAAGTCACACAAAAACTGCCACCAGTGAGATTCGTCAAAAGTTGTCAACATAGAAGTTATATAATTTTTCATTATCTTTCCAACGATACCAACCATACCAAAACCCGATATCTAATAAGCCTGATATGGCCAAATAACAAGGGCTGCATCAATATCTTCAATTTTTACAACTTCAGAAGTTGTACATTTGCAAACACTTCGGCTCACTGGACGAGATTCGTCAAAAGTTATTAACATAAAAGTTGTAGAATTTTTTATTATCTTTCTAAAGATACTAAGCACGCCAAAATCTGACACCAGATGAGTCAGATATGGCCACAAAATTTAACTTATTTTTTTTTTTAAAAAAATTAAAGGTAATGGAGTCGCCTAATCGATACCACCATTGACGGCGACTAGGCCTATTTTTAATTTTTTTTTAAAATGGCTAATCACCTAATTAAGTTTATAAAATGGCCTAATTTAAAAATTAAGCCTTACTATAACTGCTGCTCCTTCCCGAATGCTCTCTTCCTTCACCTTTCCATTTTTATTTTCCTTTCAAAGCTCACGGTAATGGAGTCTATATGCTGCCCACCTCATTTTTTTATCTCTTCTGCTTCATCTTACAACTTAAGAGGTGTAATGGGCTTTATAAATTCAAGCTGATTTAAGCCCATTATCCATATTCAATTGAAACTATATCTTGAAATAGAATATACAAAAAATAAAAATCCCAAAAATATTTTTTATGCTTAGATAATATAAGTCCATATTGTATTTTGTATTCAAATGGCCTTTCTATTTTTGGATTAAAGTGGAATAGATGAGAGATGAGATTCAAGGAGTTTAACATCGGCATTCCCATTGCTTTGTAGAATTTAAGTTAATCTAACTCAAATCCTATTATTGAAATCAGCCACCTTTTTATTCATTCTCAATCTTTTCTCTAAAATTCAATGCTTTATCCAAATCCCAATTGCCGCGCATTTGACGCGATGAGCGGAACATGTACGCGCTCTTTGTAGCACGACGGAGAAAACTCGTAGGTGACACTCGCGATGCGACGGAAAAAATTATATGATTTATTTTGTGCAGGTAGTCTATACACGCTCTTTGTAGCGTGGTAGGAAAAAAGATACATTGATCATGATTTATACCACTCATACGCGCTCTTTGTAGCACGATGAGCGGAGAACTCCTCGACGCATCTGGGGGCGATGTGGAGGTTCTTTGAAATTTTATTAGAATTTCACACTTATAAAGGATTCAAATGAGGACTAAATGTGATCATTTAAATCATCATAATCTATTTAAACAAACTTAAATTAAAATTCAAGAAAAAGTTATCCTACAAATGATGAATGAAAGGAATTGAAGGACTTTGCTTGAAATGTAAGTAGAACCCTCCTCAGATGCTTTGAGCTTGCAAGAATTCACAAGCACATCCGAACAAGTGATGATGTTTGTTTGAAGAGAAAGAAATCCCTTCTATTTATAGGCATGAACCAACCCTTATGTGGACTCCACCATAACTGATGATAATTTCAATCAAATATTTGATGAATCATGAAATCAAGAGGCCATTAATGATATGTTATCAAGATGATAAAACTCATTAAGGAAGTTATGAATATGGGTGGTTTTGAATAAGCTTCTTGTGCATATCATAATATAACATCCAACTCCAATTCAAGCACTTCATTAATTCATGTGAAGTTCTAAAGGATTGAACTCCCTTTGTGAATATTATAAATCCATCTTATACCTGAGTCTATTGCTCTAAGATACATGCGAACACTCTTGATGCATATGTCTTGAAATTCACATAATGTATCAAAGAGGCAGATCTTTATATATGTGATGAGGCGACCATTAACTCAACTCAAATGTTTAGAAGTACATGCAAATATTTTAATGAAGTGAATTGAACATAGACATACATTAAGAGGCGACATTTTATCCAATTCAAGTGTTTCATTGATATGTGCAAATGCTCAAATGAAAAATAAATTCATATAAACTTGTATCTGGTTCAAATACTCCAATGCTTGCATAAATTTTCAAATGAATGAATGAGATGCTTACATGCATTACAAGGTGATCATATGTTCAATCCTGATGCATCAAGATGTGTATAAATCACTTGAATGATGAAGCACTGCACTCATTACAAAGCAACATCACCTCTGGATTTGATGTTTTAGAATGAGATGTCCACATACATTGTTAAGGAGCTTATTAAACTTGATTTCAAATGCCTTGAAATACATACAAGTACTTGTTGACCTAATTTTTAGGATGAGCTCTCAACCCCTCCATCTTAGACATAGGTCTCCTCTTAGACTTTAAGAGATCCTTAGCCTTAAGACACATCTAGTGATTAGCTGGACACTCAACCTAGCCCTAGAGACTTAGAAGAGTTAGCCATAAGAATAGGTCATACCTTAGGGGTGTTAGAAAAATTTGTCTACCCTATAGCTTGAGCCACATTCCTCCCTTCCTTCCTTCAAGTCAAACTCCAAATCAAATCAACATCAAACCTAAATCAATTCCAGCCTAATTGATTTTCAACAAACTCAAATCAATGCCACATGATTGAAACCCATGATTGAAATTCTTAATTCAGAAACCTTCTTAAGTCCTTAATTCCCTCTTAAGGACTTAGCCTAAGTCATCTTCAAATCAATTCAAACTCATAAAATTTTCTCACAACTCATTTATATTCTCATTTATATTCACATGTATAAATAAAATATAAATTCAAATCAATCAAATCAAATGCCAATTCAAATCCTTCTTAAGTCTTTAATTCCCTCTTAAGTAGTTAGCCTAAATAATCTTCAAATCAATTCAAATTCATAAAATTTTCTCATAACTCATTTATATTCACATATATAAATGAAATATAAATTCAAATCAATCAAACTAAATCCAAAAGTCAAATTCAAAATCATAAATCTTTCCTAAGTCACTTTGATTCTCTCTTAAGGACTTAGCCTAGATCATGTTAAAATCACTTCAAATTCATGAAATTTTCTTATAACCCATTTATATTCTCGTTTATATTCACATATATAAATGAAATATAAATTCAAACAACCAAAACTAACTCCAAAAATCAAACTCAAATTCAATCAAAATCCAACCTAAGCCTTTAAAGTCAAATTCTTGAGCTTAGCCAAATCAACTTCAAATCAAGCCAAACTCTTGATTTTTCTTCATGATTCAATCAATCCTTTAATCATGAATCCAAATATAAATATAAACTTCAATCACTTAACCAAAACTCAATTCAAAAATCAAGCCAAAATTTATTTCATGTTTACCCTTTGAACTTGAAATTGTCAAATGAATCAAAACTCATTTGTCTTCAACTCACTTACAAATGGATTTATATTTCAATCATAAGTCTATATATGAGTTCAATCAAACTCAAATCAAGCTTTGACCAAGCCATTTGACCCACTTAGGCTCACTTGACCCAAAGTGAGCTCAAGTACCTTTATGAGCCAAATTCTAATCCTAATCAAATTGGATTAAATCAAACTCACCTAAACCTCTCGTCATGATCAACAATCATCATGAGATAATCAATCACTCAAATTGGGTCAAATCAAGTCAAACCTAAGAGTTGACCAAGTCAACACTTAGCCAAAATGAAACCCAACATAGCCAAAATCCACCATAGGCCAAATTGATTGAAACAATTGAACTAAGTTCATTCATGATCAATGTTTGAACTTGACCGAGTTAACATTTGAGCCTAACCTAACCCAATTGACAACTTGACCTAAAAAGTTAAAATCTGTCAAAACTTGATCTAAGCCAAATTGATTGAAACCAATGAGTCAAGTTCATTCCAAAATGATTATTGAACTTGACCAAAGCCCCAATTGGCTAACTAGACCCAACCTAGCCTAATTAACCATAAACCCAACTTGACCTAAAGGGTCAAATTGAGCCAAATTCAAACTTAACCAAAATTGATTGGAAACAAAGATACCAATCCCTTTCATATGACCAGCCAAACCTAAACCTACCCATGACCTAGCTCAAATAGGTCAAATGGGCCAAATTGGTCAACTTGAACCATTTGACCTAAATGAAATCATATGAACCAAATTCAAACCTAAACCAAATTGAATCAAACCAAAGCCATCAAAACATTTCAAATGGTCATATGAACTTGACCCAACCCTTGGTTTGACCAAATTTGGCCATTTGGTCAACTTGACCCAAGTTGACCCATTTTGACCTAAATGGGTCAACATGAGCCAAATCACATCAAACCAACTCCAAATCTGATGAAACTTTACCAAACCTATTTTTTCATCATATCAAACATACCTAAATTGAAATCAAGGTCAAATGACCATTTTACTTCTAGGCCATAGGGTAAATTTTAGCCAAATCCATTTGGAATTTGGTTAAATCCTCTCCATAACAACTTGGAACCCTCTTAGTAATTTAAGTGAACACTAGGGAGGGTAGAGCACCCAACCCAATGGGTTTGGGTCAGCCCAACCTAGCCCAATGGCCAAACTGACCACTCCCCATGAAATGGCCACATGGGAATCATGCCTCCACTTGTTTTGAGCACATGGGGAGTTCATCATTCCACTCCTCTGGCCAAACCAAATTCAATGACTCATCTAATAGCCTAACAAACCCACTAAATCAAGGCAATTGATCAAAAATGGCAAGCTCTTGTTCGATCATCTGATTGCTAAAGAGGGAGATATACTCCCCCTAATTCAATTCAAACTACACTTTCCTTAATTCGATTGAACCTAGGAAAGTCAGAGGAGCAATTCCTCAGCCTCCCCAAGCTTCCTGGAGTGAAATCAAACTTCATCTTCTCGATTTTCATAATGTGAAAATAGGGGAGCTCCACCGAAAACCAAATTCACTCCACCCTTAAAACCAGTGCGATTCCCTTTGCACACTCCCTCAAGGACCCCAATCGAATTCACCCAAGCTCTCTCCTAAGTTCCTAAGGCAAGGGAGGAGCCATCTTGATCAAGATCGAGCTCAAGGCAAAGGGGAGTTTTTCCATAGAAGCATCCACTCAATTTCAAGAGCTCAAACCTTCAGCAAAGCTTCGTCTCAACCAGACGAAGCTTCTCCAAGGGAATCGAGCACAGGTGATCACCTCTGGCAAGGTTAGCCATTTTTTGAGCTTAATCTAGCTATGGTTTAGAGCTTTGTGAAGTGAATGTTAAAACCATAGAATTTTAACTATTAGATGTGATCTAAATTGCATGTTGATGGTGTAGGTTGAGTTTCATTCCAATCTGAGCTCAATCGAGCTCGGATCATGGCTTCAAACATTGATGGTCTCCATGGCTCACAAAGAGCGGCAGGGATGAATCTCTGGCCGTCCATCCGCATGTTTTGGATGGACGGCCGAGATTAAAATGCATAATATCCATATTTTCCTCCCTCAGATCTGTAGCTTTAATCTCAGCCGTCCAATCCTTGATCGAACGGAAGAGGAGAAAGCACATAGCGTCCTCGCCACACGGCGCTATAATGCGATGGATTAAGTACCCAATCCCGTCGTGCCATGTGTAATGCACATGTCACGTCAGTGGCACACATGGCATCGATGGATTAAATAATTGCTAATTAATCACAAAGCCTTCTAAAATTCATATCTAAGTGTAGAAAAATCAAAAAAATATGAAATGAATTCCATATGAAAGATAATTGAACATAGAATGTTCTAAAAGTAATATCAATAGATTTTGAATAGTATTTTTCTCTGAATTTAGGTATTATTGGGAATGTCAATTTGCTAATTATCCTTTAATTACTTCTTTGATTGATCCCAAACTTTTTATGCTTAATTATGGGATGACTCCTACCTCCCCTAATTTTCTTAGGATTTATTGGCGGTTTAATTAGGAGAATTGCTAGTTCATTCCTTAATCACTTCCTTAATGTAATTAAACTTAATTAAGGGCATAATTAGTGGTTTAACCCTCTGATTGAGATAATTAAGTTTTGATTAAATGAATGTGAGGTTTAAGGAATAATTTTGGGATACTTTCCTTGAGATATTCCCTAAACCCCCTTTTTATTACTTAATCCATCCTTAATTAAGGGTTAATTCACTAATTACCCAATTAATTAATTTCATAAAGTTCTAAAACTTTTTAGAACTTAATTAATCTATCTTGGATAGATGCTTAGGTGTTCAAGAGCCTAAGTATATTAAGGAATCAAAACCCAACTCACATGTGTGAGAAGGGTTATGAAATTACTTAAGTTAAAACCCCTTAATTTAATTAATCATTAGTCATGAGACAAATTACATTAGGCTTTTTCTTCCTAGGTGCATTGCAGATTTAAATTTCTAGTGAGGTTTTATGTCATCTCATTGGCTCATGAATATGTGGTTAAAAATGATAAGGTGGTATAAGTAAGGGGTAATTAATGCACTTAATTCATACCTTAACCTAATCAAAATATAAAATGGATCTAATCATCTAAAAATTAAACTTAAATATCATACACATGTGGGAATGGGTTAAGAATAGCAAACTCATCTCACATTTCTCAAATTAAATTAAACTCAAAATAAAACCAAACCTTCTTTAAAAATTAATTTGATTTGCTTTAAACTTTCTTATTTCATAAGATTATCATTAGGAATTAATTAGGGTGAATGTGTTTACATATTTTCATCATTTTAGTTCCTTCCCAACATGCTAAATGTGTATGTAATATGAATTTCATGCATTCATTCTTTTCAAAAATCAAAATCAAAATGAAATGTTTCTTTTATGTCAAATTACATGTTTTTGCTAAAATAAAAATATGAGTAGCTATTATCACTATTAAATCCAATTTATTTTCAAAATATATGAATCAATTATCAAAACTGAAGGTGTGTGTGGTGAAATTTTTATAGAATTTTTAGAAGGTAATATATACTTCCATCTTCACTCTATGTGGAATAAAATGAAGATAGAAATATACATCTCCTTTTTATGCATTTTTGACATCACGTAGATCCACATATGTTCTTATTGAGGTTGATCGGGTACGACATTGACAAGAGGTGTACTATCTCTAAAGATAGAAGTCACCACCCTACAATGAACCTAATCACCTCAATAACGACTCCTAAGGACAATGGGTCCGCATGTGTACCAAAGATTCTTCCCCTACTTTATATGGAAAAGTAAAGTATGATTTATTTTAAACCGAGTTTGTTAAATTCCCTACAGGGGTGAGCCCCCATAGTTAATTACATCCTAAGGAATGAGATCCCTTATGAATACTCTCGATTAAGGTAAATGATCATTGTCTTCGTAGATTTTAATAGGTAGGACTATCAATTGATTAGTTTTTTTCAGAAGATCAAATGGGATTGATCAAAGAGAGGGAGTTATTATCGAAGCCAAAGGAAGACAAGTAAGAGATGTTCACGATGCTAGGAAACTAACCAGGCATCTCAAACTATCCTATGATTGGGCTTTATATTTTTGAAATTGAATTATTTATTTGAGTTAACTTTTTAATAGAAATTTAGGGCTTATGATTTCACAACACAAGATTATGGAAATGCCTAAACGGTGAGAATTTATACTTTTTCCCCATAAGAGAGAGAAGCAATCTTAGAACCTAAATCTAGGATTTATACCTTTTCCCCATAGGAGCTTTGGCGAGGGCCAAAAGCATGACCTAAATTTAAGGTGATAATGGGTATTTGGTTTGCCTCCACAAGAGAGAACAAACCACTCGACTGCTTAGACTTACAACTGCCTGGGGGTGGCTGCCAACTAACTCCTCCTAAGATTTTAAATTCATGTAGGCAAGTCATATGCTTTATGCAAGATTGCTAGGCTATTATTTATTTAGAAAGAGACTAAGTCCTTAAACTCACTCCCTAAAGAGACTAGATCATATAAAGGGCATGCTTCAAATGACCTAAATCTAATGCAAATGATATTACCATTTTATTTTTATTTTTGGACAATCATTTGACTCAGGCTTATAGGATTCATATGCCTAATGCATGAGAAATAAGATTATTGGCCAAAATCAGCGAGAATAGAGGAGGTGTGTTTTCACCATGGCTCTCAAAGGTCAAGCCAAGTTTTTCTGGCAAAGGTGGAAGCCCTCCAATCAAAAGTGAAAATAATATGCATTTGTGCATGATGTTATAAAAGAAATACTCATCCAGCTAAGGGGTTGCTAATTCTTTTATCTTGATTTAGCCTAAGCTTTAGGTGAGGTTATAAGTTATTTATTTTTAATTTTGAATTGTTAAATTTGGTAGAAAATTTATTTTTTCCTTAAGAGCCTAATCCACATTCCAGGCTATACATCAAGCAAGGAAGAAATTAGAAAAAAGATGTCATCTTAATGCACAAGCTAAACAAATCATCAATCAATGTATAAAGCTAACGCAAAAGAATAAGAGGTCATTTGTGGTCGGGCACCACCGCACAAACCCAAAAAAATAAATTGGGTAGTCGAGCTCTACCCTTATACAACCTACATTACAAATGAATTAAGTACAACTAAGCAAAGAATTCATTGTTATGGGGTCTTCACGATTCATTTCTTCATTCTTCTTTTCTTCCTTCTTGTTCTTTTCTTCTTTCTTCTTTGGTTCCTTCTTTTGGATGGTTGGAAGATAGTTGCTGCAAAGGCTTCACATGGTACATAAGATGTAATCTTATGACCAATGCTCATTCTAATCTTCATAACATTCTATGATCCTAATTGCAAAATTACATGAAAAGGAAAAGTAAATCTACCTAACACCTGTAAAACATAGCTTAGTTAAACAAACAACACAAATCCCAAGAATGTATATTGGACTTATCACCCCACACATGGGTGACTAAGTCCACCTGGCCTATTGAATTATGCTTAGGGGTATAAGCACATGTACAGAAAAAGCATTTATATTTTTATTTATTATAGCGCCCCTTAAGCACAATCCCCTGCAGAAAATAATGATTAGACTAAATCGCCCTATCATTCATTCTACGCACATTCACCCTAACATCCAAACTAAAACATATGTCACAAAACAAAAATAAACATCAAACCATGTACCACCCTAACCTAAAGCTAGAAGTGAGGACTTAGTCTAAATGTGTGTGCTTTAGAAGGTTTGTGTGGTATGCTTAACTATGGCTTTAGGGTTTGTATTTTCAAAATGTGAAAGTGTTCAACTTAGAGGATGATTTCATTTAAGTTATTTTACTAATTTGGGTTGATTTTTATTTTATAATTTTATTTGGTTTGAATAAATCCTACAATTTAATTGCTAAGTTTTAAAGAGAGAGAAAAGAGAAGATAACTTCTCTTTCCTTCCCTACCTTTAGTAATTTTTAAAGTGGATTCATGTTTAGTTTTATTTAGTGAATGTTTTATTATGTGTTTTAATTAATCCTAAGTTTAGATCAATTCTAAATAAACGTATTCAAAAAGAAAGGAATTTTAAGATTAAGTAAAGTGAACTAAATCCAAAAAGCATACATCACTTTCATTCTTTCCTAATATGTATAACATGTGTATGAATAAACCCTAAGCATATCTATACATACAAATGAGAATGTTTAGCACACCTTATAATGAATGCTAAGTAGTTTACTTAAGAAAATTTGAATGCTTATGATGCATGATTTTTATTAAATAGAAAAGGTGTTTCTTATCCAATTTTTGCATGCACACATGAATGTATGAAAGCCATAAGTGAGTATGATGTAATTGTTAACCAGGGGGTGTAAGGTACAAGACCTACTTAGGGCTACTTAAAGCCTGGCAACCCTGGGGCTGTCCAAACTAATATACCACTTTCCTTAAATACAAGCATATGTATAAAAGAAATGAATGAAAAAGAAAGGATGCAAAAGTTTGTGTTGGTTGATTTATTTTTTTTTATGTAATTTATATGTACAAGTGTAGGTATCCTTCTTAAGTAATAGCATAGGAATGAATAGAAAATAAAATTAGGTAAGTATTAGGTTCTTTTCAAATGAACTAAACACTTTGTCCAATCCTATTCAAAACTATACTAAAAGAGAGGAGAAGGAAAACTACACTAAGCACATCCTTATATTTTACTCACATGCAAGCTTATAAATAAAATATAAGTAACACACTTTCAGTTTTGGTAATTGATTCATATATTTTGAAAATAATTTGAATTTAATAGTGATAATAGCCACTCATATTCCTATTTTAGCCAAAACATGTAATTTGACATAAAAGAAACATTTCACTTTCATATTGATTTTTGAAAGAATGCATGCATGAAATTCATATGGCATACACATTTAGCATGTTGGGAAGGAACTAAAATGATGAAAGCATTATTGACCTCATTTTTAGAATGAGCTCTCAACCTCTCCATCTTAGACATAGGACTCATCTTAGACTTTAAGAGGTCCTTAGTCTTAAGACACATCTAGATGGTGGACACTCAACCTAGCCCTAGAAGACTTAGAAGAGTTAGCCATAGGAATAGGTCATGCCTTAGGGGTACTAGGAAAACTTTCCTACCCTTAGCTTAAACCATTCCGCACTTTCCTTCCTTCAAGTCAAACTCCAAATTAATCTTAATTGATTTTCTCCAAACTCAAATCAACTCCATATGATTGAAATCTATGATTGGAATCTATGATTGAAACTCATGAATGAAATTCCTAAGTCCAAATCTCTCTAAGTCCTTAATCTTCCTCTTAAGGACTTAGCCAAAATCATGATCAAAACCAAATCAATTCTTTGAGATTTTCTCAAAATTAATTTATATTCTCATTTATATTCATATATATAAATGAAATATAAATTCAAACCATTCAAACTAAACTCAAAATTCAAACTCGATACATGAATTTTTATGAGTCCTTTAAGTTTTCCCTTATGGATTTTAGCCTAAATCATGATCAAACCAATTCAAACTCATGGAACTTTCTCATAATTCATTAATATTCTCATTTATATTCACATATATAAATGAAATATAAATATAAATCAATCAAACCAAATTCAAAAATTCAAACTCCAAACTCCAAAATTTTTTCAAGTCCTTTAAATCCTTCTTAATGGACTTAGCCTAAATCATGATCAAAGCACTTCAAATCAAGCCAAACTCTTAATTTTTCTCATGATTCAATCAACCCTATAATCATGAACCCATAGATAAATACAAATGTCAATCACTAGATCAAAAATCAATTCAAAAAACCAAACCCAAAATCCCTTCATATTTCTCCTTTGAATATGAAATTGTCAAATGAATCAAAACCCATTTGACTTCAAACCACTTGTAAATGGATTTATATTTCAATCATAAGTCCATATACATGATCAATCAAACTCAAATCAAGCTTTGACCAAGCCATTTGACCTACTTAGGCTCACTTGACCCAAAATGACCTAAAGTATCCTTATGAGTCAAATTCTAATCCTAACCAAATTGGATTGAACCAAACTCACCTATGCCTCTCATCATGATCAACAATCATCATGCGATGATCAATCAACCAAATTGGGTCAAACCAAGTCAAACCTAAGGGTTGACCAAGTCAACACTTATCCCAAAATGAAACCTAACATAGCCAAAATTCACCATAGGCCAAATTGATTTAAACTATTGACCTAAGTTCATTCATGTATGTTTGAACTTGACCAAGTCAACATTTGAGTCTAACCTAGCCCAATTAGCCACTTGACCCAAGTTAACCCAACTTAACCTAAAAAGTCAGAATGTGTCAAAACTTGATCTAAGCCAAATTGATTGAAACCAATGGGTCAAGTTCATTCCAAATCACTTGTTGAACTTGACCAAAGCCTCAATTGGCCAACTAGACCCAACCTAGCCCAATTGACCTTAGACCCAACTTAACCTAAAGGGTCATGTTGAGCCAAATTTGAACTTAACCAAAATTGATTGGAAACAAAGATACAAATCCACTCCATATGACTAACCAAACCTAAACTTACCCCCATGACCTAGCCCAAATTGGTCAAATTGGTCAACTTGACCCATTTGACCTAAATGAAGTCATATGAGCCAAATTTAAAACTAAACCCAATTGAACCAAACCAAAGCTACCTAAATATTTCAAATGGTCATATGAACTTGACCCAACCCTTAGTTTGACCCAATTTGACCAATTGGTCAACTTGACCTGAGTTGACACATTTTGTCCTAAATGGGTCAACATGAGCCAAACCTTATAAAATGAATTCCAAATCTCATGAAACTTGGTCAAACCTAGTTTCTCCACATACCCAACATATCCAAATTGAAAAACCAATAAAATGGTCATTCTACCCCTAAGCCATAGAACAAATTTTCACCAAATCCATGGGTAATTTGGTCATACCCTCTTCATATCAACTTGATGCCTTCCTAATAGCTCAAGTGGACCTAATGAAGAGTGGTGCACCCAACCCAATGGGTTTGGGTCAGCCCAAATAGGCCCATGGGTCAAATTGGCTAATTCAAAATCCTTCCTCCACCTAATTTGATACACATGGGAGGTTGGCAATCCACTCAAGGCCTCAAACTGACCATGTGCAAAGAGCTAACAGATCAAACAACACCTCCAATGTGGTCAATTGGATCAAAATGGCAAGATAGGTGTCAGTCGTCTGATTTTCATAGGGGGAGATATACTCCCCCTAATTCAATTTGAAATGATTATTCCCACATTCGATTGAAGCCTAAAGAGTGTTAAGAAAGATCAGAGAGCCATCCTAAGCTTTCTAAGAAGGATTTGAAAAGTGATCTTCTTGATTTTCTTCATTGAAAATCAGGGGAGCTCACTTGAACCTTCAACTTCCTCTATACTCAACCCCATCCCAATTCCTCTTGCACACTCCCTCAGTGGATCAAACCAAGTGCACTCAAGATCTCACTCGAGTTCCCAAGGCAAGGAGAGATGGAATTAAATCAAAGCTGCAAAGGAGATCAAGTGGTGTTGGTCCATAGAGCCATCCACTCAACCCCAAGGCCTGAAAATTTTAACAGGGCTTCGTCTCCACTAGATGAAGCTACCTCATCAAGCTCGAGCACCGGTGATCACCTTTGGTGAGGTATGAAATTTTCATACCACTTAGCTTAGGGGGTTTTGGTCTTTTGTGAAAGGAATTTTCAAGTCATGAGAAATCCACCATTGGATAACCTTCTCATTAGCTTTAGATGGTGTGGGATAATTTTGTTCCAATCCGAGCTCAATCAAGCTCAGATCTTCCCTAAGATCATGGAAGGCCTCTATTGAGCCTAAGAGAAGAACTGGGGAGATCTTGACCATCCATCCACACATTTTGGATGGACGGCCAAGATTATTCCCACATTTAGAAAATATTTTATCTTTTTTAAAACCGCGGGATAATCCCTGGCCATTCAATCCTTGATCGAACGGCAGGGATCAAAGCGCATCCCGCCATCACACCGCTATCTAGATTTGATGTTTAAGTATTAGGCTCACCATGCGGCGTGTGTAAAACATGCTGACCATCATCGTCGCGTGTCACGCTATGAGCTGAGAGATTAGTTAGGGAATTTAATTAATTATAATTAATCTCTTGATCTTCAAAAATTCATATCTCCCTCAATAAAATTCAAAAAAAATATAAAATAATTTCTATATAAAGATAATTTAACCTAGAATATTTTAAAAATAATTTCAATGGATTTTAAATTATCCTTTTCTTTGATTTTGGGTTTTATTGGATATCATATTTTACTAATTACTGCTTAATTAGACCTTTGATTAATCCCAAACTTCTTGGGTATGTTTTAGGGGATGACCTCTGCCTCCCCTAATTTTCTTGGGATTTATTGAAGGCTTAATTGGGAGAATTACAAATGTGTTTCCTAATTACCCTCCTTATGTAATTAAGGATAATTAGGATTTGGATTAGTGTTTTAATTCCTTATTAGAGTTGATTAAGGTTAGATCTGGTAGATAAGAGGTTTAGGGAATAATTTTAGGGCATTTCCCCTATGCTATTCCCTAAACTCCCTTTTCTTTCCTTAATCTTCTCTTAATTAAGGGTTAATTCATTAATTATTCATTTAATTAATTTCTAAAAATTCTAAAAAAACTTTCATAACTTAATTAATCTACTTTGGGTAGATGCTTAGGTGTTTAAGAGCCTAAGTTCAATTAAGGAAATCAAAACCCAATTCATATGTGTGAAGGGGTGTTTTGAAATTACTTAAGCTAAACCCCTTAGCTTAATTAACAATTAATCATGAGCCAAATTGCATTTGGCCCTTTCTTCCTAGGTGCATTACAAGTTTAAATTCCTTGTGAGTTTTTATGTCGTCTCATTGGCTCATAATTACTTAGTTAACTATGCTAAGGTGGTGAAGGTAAGAATTAATGAACTTGCTTAATTCATACCTTAACCTAATTAATACATAAAAAATGAATATAATCATCTAAAAATTAAACAAAAATATCAAACATATGTGAGAATGGGTTAGGAATAACAAACTCAACTCACCTTTTCAAAATTAAATCAAACTTAAAACTAAACAAAAATCAGATTGAATACACTTTGATTTATTTTAAACTTTCTTATTCCATAAGAATGTCTTAATGATTTAATTAAAGTGAATGTGTTTACATGCTTTCATTACTTTGATTCTTTCCCCAACATGTTAAATTTCATGTGGTTTTATGCATTCATATTTATTAAATTCAAGTTTAAAAATGATATTATTTACTTTATGTCAAATTTGCATATGTTAGCTAAAGTAGAAATATGAGTGGCTATTATCACTACTAAATTCAAGTTATTTTTAAAACATGTAAATCAAATATAAAATCTGAAAGTGTGCTACTTATATTTTAATTATAAGCTTGCATGTGAAAGAATATAAGGATGTGCTTAAAATAGATTTCCTTTCTCTCTTATGTTAGTATAGTTTTGAATAGGAGTTGGTAAGATGTATGGTTCATTTGAAATGAACCTAACACTTAACCTAATTTCATATCCTATTCATCCCTATTCTATCACATTAAGAAGGGTTACCTATGCTTGTACACATAAATGGCATAAACAAAATGAATCAATTAATACAACTTTTGCTTACTTTCTTTTCAATTCATTTATTTTTATACACATGTTTGTATTTAAGAAAAGTGGTATATTAGTCTAGACAACCGAGTTGAGGTTTTAAGTAAAGAAGTAGGTCTTGTACCTTACACCTCTAGTTAACAATGGCGTTGTACTCACTTATGTCTTTCTTACTTTCATGTGTGCATGTGAAAAAAAATGGGATAAAGAAACCCTTTTCTACTTAAGAAAAAACTTCATGCATATTAAACTTCCAAATTTACTTAAATAGATTACTTAGCATGCATCATAAAGTGTGTTGAATATTCTCAATTGTATGTATAGATATGCTTAGGACTCATTCATATGCATGATATACATCTTGGGAAAGAAATGAAGTAATGTGTGTTTTGTGAATTTGGTTCATTTTATTTAATCTTAAAATGCCTTTCTTTTTGAATGAGTTTGTTTAGAATTCATCTAAACTTAGAACTAATTAAAAGACTTAATCAAAACATTCACTAAATAAAACTAAAAATATGAATCTACTTTAGAAATTACTTAGGTAAGGGAAGGAAAGAAAAGTTCTCTTTTCTTTCTCTCTCTTCATAACTTAGTAATTAATTATAGGATTCACTTGAACTAAATCAAAATATAAAATAAAATCAATCATAAAATAATGAAACAACTTAAATGAAACCCTCCTCTCAGTTGAACATGTTTTCACACTTAGAAAATTCTAACTTAAAGCCATAGCTAAGCATATCACACAAACCTTCAAAGCACACACATTAGCCTAAGTCACCACTTCTAGCTTTAGGTTAGGGCGGTGCATGGTTCGATGTTTTGTTTTGTTTTGTTTTGTGATATATATTTTAGACTAGATGTTAGGGTGTATGCTCGTAGACTGAATGGTAGGACGCTCTTAGCCTAATCATTATTTTCTGTAGGGGATTGTGCTTAAAGGGTGCTATCATAAATAAAAATATAAATATTTTTGCTTGCAGGTGCTTTATACTCCTAAGCATAATCCAATAGGCTAAGTGGACTTAGTCACCCATGTGTGGGGTGATAAGTCCAATATACATGCTTGAGATTTGTATGATTTATCTTAGCTAATCTCTATTTTATAGGTGTCAGTTAGATTTTCATTCTTTTCCTTTTCATGTAAATTTGTGCAATTAGGATTTTGGAATGATTGTTATGGGGATTAAGATGAGCATTGGTCATAAGATCTCATCTTATGCACCATGTGAAGCGTTGGAGCACCTACCTTCCAACCATCTAAAAGAAGGAACCAAAGAAGAAAGAAGAAAAGAAGATGAAAGAAGAAATAAATCTTGACGATCCCCATAACAATGAATTCTTTGCTTAATTGTAACTTAATTCATTTATAATCCGGGTTGTATAAGGGTAGAGCTCGGCTATCCAATTTATTATTTTTGAGTTTGTGCGGTAGTGCCCAACCACAACGACCTTTTATTCTTTTTATAATTAGCTTTATAAATTGATTGATGATTTGTTTAGCTTTTACATTAAGTGGCATCTTGTCCTAGTTTCTTCATTGCTTTATGTATGGCCTGGATGTAGATTAGGCTCTTTAGGAAAAAATAAATCTTTTACCAAACTTAACAACTCAAATTAAAAATAAAAAACTCATAATCTCACCTAAAGCTTAGATTTAAAATCAAGATAAAAAAATTAGCAACCCTTTAGCTGGATAAGTATTTCTTTTAAAATATCATGCACAAATGCATCTTATTTCACTCATGATTAGAGGGCTTCCACCTTTACCAGAGGAACTTGGCTTGACCTTTGAGAGCCATAGTGAAAACTCACCTCCTCCCTTCTCGCTGATTTTGTCCAATAACTTTATTTCTCATGCATTAGGCATATGAATCCTATTAGCCTGAGTCAAAATAATTGTTTAAAAAAAATGAAAATAAAATGAAATTTGAATTGCATTAGATTTAGATCATTTGAAGCATTTCCCTACATGATTTAGCCTCTTCAGGGAGTAAGTTTAAGGACTTAGTCTCTTTCTAAATAAATAATAGCCTAGCTATCTTGCATAAGCATAATGACTTGCATATATATATTTAAAATCATAGGAGGAGTTAGTTGGCGACCACCCCTAGGCGGATGTAAGTCCAAGCTATCGGGTAGTTTGTCCTCTCTTGCGGAGGCAATCTAATTACCCATTTTTTGTCTTAGATTTAGGTTGTGCTTTCGGCCCTCGCCAAAGTTCCTTAAATTTAAGTTCTGAGATTGCTTCTCACTTTTATGGGTCATAAGCATAAATCCTCACATCTTAGGCATTTCCTTAATCTTGTGTTAATGGATCATAAGTCCTAAATTTCTAATGAAAATGTAACTCAAATAAATTAAATCAATTTCAAAAATGTAAAACCCAATTATAAGTTAGTTTGAGATGCTTGCTAGGTTTCCTAACATCGTGGGCATCTCCTACTTATCTTCCACTTTGGCTTCGATAATAACTCTCTCTCTCTTTGATCAATCCCATTTGATCTTTAAAAATGAACTAATCGAATGATAGTCCTTCACTATTGAAATTTTTGAAGACAATGATCATTTACCTTAATCGAGAGTTTTCTAAAGGATGTAATTAACTATGAGGGTTTGCCCCTATAGGGAACTTAATGAACCTAGTTTAAAATAAACCATACTTTACTTTTTCATGTAAAGTAGAGGAAGAATCTCTGGTACATATGCATACTCATCATCCTTATGAGTCCTTATTGAGGTGATTAGGTCTATTAAAGGGTAGTGACTTCTATCTCCCGAGGTAGTACACTATTCCTTGATGACTTACTCGATCACCTGAATATGCACATCTACGGATCTACGTGACATTCTAAAAAGATAAATTTTTATAGTCTTACCTTTCTTTTCTTCCCCATAGATTTGAAAGGCGACCCTTATAGAAATTTTTCTCCACAGATTTTTCTAGTGACTCCACTGGGGATGGTTCCTCTCTCCATCTTTGGTAAATGATCGTTGTCTTTGAGTATCGATAGTAGATTTGTACTTTGGTATGAATCTGAGACTATCTTTCTTTTCATTGGCACTTAGCTTATTTCATTCTTGAGTTGAGTTAGCTAACATCTTTAGGTTTTAGGATCTCACTCTGTGTTGGTCTTAAAACCCCCATTGGATTCTCCAATGGGTAAAGATAAAAAGATCTAAATAAAAAGAAAATATTTAAAGACTTTCTCCTTATAATTTTCATGATAAGGAAAGGTTCATTCTTAAATAATAAAGATAAAATAAATTTTCCATAAGAACTTTGCTTTTCAAAAATGCACTTAAATAAAATATTTTCCACAAAAATTTTATCACTCTCATTTAACAATTCTCGTAATTATTATATGTAGGAATTTTTCAAGAATAAAACTAACAATCTATTTTTCAAAAGTACAAATGAGCATCTTCTTTCAATTCATTTTGATGAAGATTTTATTTTAAAATAAACTGAGCAATCATCTTTCCAAATCAAGAATAAATTTTTTAAAATGCACACATGAACCTTTCCATTCAATACACTTATGCATATTGAATGGAAGTTCCATTTTCAAACAAAATAAAAAATTTTCAAAAACACATATGAACATCTTCATTTAATATACTCAAATTTATTAAATGAAGATTTCATTTCCAACTAAAAATAACATCATTTGGAAATCCCACTTAAACATATCCCATGTATTATTAGGTTGGAATTCCCTCTTTTCAAAAAGCAATAATCACATACAAAATAAAAATTTTCACATTTCAAAAATAAGATTGATCCCCATTCCTACATACCCAAATTTGTTAAATGGGAGTCCTCTTTTAAAAAATTAAAACTTAAACAATCATGCTATCAAAATTCTAAACACATTTAGAACTTCATTTAACATACCCAAATTTGTTAAGTACCCAAATCCAAAATTTAAAATTTTTCAAACACATTTGGAACCTCATTTAGCATACTCAAATTTACTAAGTGAAGTTTTCAAATCCAAAATCAAAAATCAACAATCATAAATCAAAATTTTTCAAACAACTTTTTGGAACTTCATTTAGCATACTCAAATTTGCTAAGTGAAGTCTCCAAATCCAAAACCAAAATTCTCAAACACCTTTGGAAATTTTTTCCTTAACATACCAAATTTGCTAAAGAGGAGTTTCCATTTTCAAAATCAAAACAAATCAAAAATTTTGAACACATCCTTTAGAATTTCATTTTGCATACTCAAATTTGCTAAGTGAAATTTTCATTTCACAAAACTAAGTGGGCCTTCATCTTTAGCATACTAAATTTGCTAAAGTAAAGTCTCCACTTTCAATCAAACCAAAACAAAATGAAACACCTTAGGATTCCTTTAACATACCTAAATTTTTTGAGGATCCTACCTTTTCAAAAATCAAAACATCAAAATAAAAATGAAAGACTTAGGATTTTCTTAGCATACTTAAATTTTCTAAGAATCCTATTTCCAAAAAAAAAAAAAAGCACACTTGGGTCCTTCACTTAGCATACCTAAATTTTCTAGGTGAGAATTCCAAATTTTCCAAAATTAAAACCAAAATTCACGAAAGAAACAATTACTTTCTCAAACACTTCACTTAGCATACCAAAATTTGCTGAGTAAGTGAAATTCCAAAATCAATCAAACAAAAATAAAATCAATTGACCCTTACTTTAACATACCCAAATTTGTTAAAGGAAAGGGTCCCCAAATAAAAAATTCAAATTCAAACAAACTTGAACCTATGAAAGCATCCTTATCAAAATTTTGAATCCATATTTTAACATACCTAAATTTGTTGAAGTTGGATTCATATTCAAAATTCCTCTTTCAATCAAATTCTCAAATCTATTTGAACCCCACTTAACACTTCCAAGTTGTTGGATGTGGGTTCAAATTTTCAATTCAAATTCAAACAAAAATCTATAAATACAAAAATCTAATACAAACTCATTTCTCATTGCATATTCTCGATAAGCTCAATTTTAGTCTTTTACAATATGAGATGCTTCACGAAGTTTGTTTTACTTTCCCCATGGTATGGATTTGGCTTGACCAAACCAACTTCCTCTAGACCATATGCATCCATTCACTTTGGTAGGGATTGAGAGCTAGGATTACTTGAGGGCACTCCCCTCACAACCAATGGACCGCAAGGTCCATCGTGATTTACTTACCCTCTATTCTCGATGTCTCACAAAGAGGAAAGTGGTGGTAGTCCACACTTGCTTGTGACATTGCCGAGCATAGATTTCAAGATGCAGAGTTTCTCATGCTGCCCTAGTGAGGGATAACACCATCTCATCTATACCCTCTAAGGGTAAGGCTCCCCTGATCTCAGGGTTTGCCTCCCCTACCTTTGAGTATGGGTCTATCTCTTACTCCTCCCATCCTGCCCGAACACAGCATAGGAATAAGAACTGCATGATCAAGCGATACCACACCAGGATCACTAGGGACATGGAGGCAGCAGCCCATTCAACTATCAAGGAGTTCCCCATTGTTACTTCACCACCTTATAGAAACCATTTCATCCTCTCTCTGGTCCAGAGGATGGAGGATTTGCTCATCACCTCCTCCGTGGTGCAATATCGCCAGCAGTGAGGAGCAGACGTCAATCCTACGCCGTGAGCTTATGGAATCTTAGAGTCTGGAGCTCAATTTGGTCTCTGATCCATCATCCCCTGTAGCATGGTGAAGCATATCTGCCAGGAGAGGGCCCAAAAGGCCCATATAGCACATATTACTAGCAGGGAGAGGCGGAGGTTCAGCCATCAGTCGACAGCATCCGCTCTTATTGATTTTCCAGCTTGGCACGCTACTTGCGCCGACCATACTGATAGTATCCTTCTTATTGGGACTAGACACCATAGGAGGGCAGTTTCTGTGCATAGAGAGTCAGTGGTGTCTCCACCACCTCACCCCTCATCCATCCATCACCAGTCACGGCCTCCAGTTCCATCTAAGGCCATGAAGGTCATATTTGGGGAGAAGCGCACCCCATTGGTGATTTGGCTATGGCCAAGGGATCCTACCCCTTCTACACCATTATGGGAGGTGAGCTCTCCTGCCGACCTTCCAATAGTGATGCGGGAGTGGCGACCCAAGCATCGTGGTCATCCTTCACCAACCCGCCAATACAACAGATGTGGAGATGGTGACAACATTTCGATAATATGGCGTGATGACAATCCAGATGGTAGTGGAACATCCTAGATTATTAACCCTCTCAGCGAGTGAGATTCATCCAAGGAATACAATCCACATAGATTGATTCTCCGGGAGGTGCCTCGTACATGTGATCACACCGGTCAGCTTAGATTATTTGTACTTACTCAGATGGATCGTTCTTTAGATGAGATAGTCACACATTATTTCATGAAAAAGAATGAGATTTTGGGATATGAGAAAGTCAGCTTTGATCCCAACGAAGATGACTTATTGAGAGACTCAGCTGGAGTCTGCATGGTTGAGACTAAAGGATCTCTTCTTAGGGAACAACAAGCCATCAAAGTGATGAGGTTGATCAGGAGGACATCGCAGCATTAGCCCAACACCTCTGACATCAGTTAAGGTAGAAGGATGAGCAAATTGATAGGATGTCATGCGAAAGGACTTACAAGTACTGAGCAAGCTTTGGTTCATCCTACTATGACATCGATTGAGTTAGTGCATGTCTTGGACCCATTCAAGACTCTACCTCCTGTTGAGCAAGGTAGCACTAGCATGTATAGGAAGGTAGTGGAAAGTACCTCCATATAAAAAAAAGATCTAAAATCCATGGTTGAGCAGCAAGTGCAGGAAGCTTTGGCTCAAGTCCGGGGAGGATCATCAATTCCAAAAGATAGACCCTACTTAGAGGAATTTGATGCTATACAATATCCTAAGGGTTTCATGCTTCCTCCCTTCAAAAGTTTTGTTGGCAGTAGAAACCCAAGGCAGCACATAGCACATTTTAGGGCCAGTTACTGCAACACAGGTGGCAATGACGCTTTGTTTTTCCACCTCTTCATTAGTTTGGGTACTTTGATTGGTGAACTATCCAATAGTTTAAGAAAGACATTTAGTTAAAGTAAACTCTTCATCAAGAGGTTTGTTGAGCAAAGGGTTATCAGAGGTGATCTTGTAGAACAATAACACCGTGAGTCCCTTGTTGATTATATTCTCGATGGCATACTTGAGTATGAAGTGTGAACGAGTCAACAGATGCCATTGAGATTATTTTGAAGAATATCCATGGTCTAGTTGCCTTCATGCTTAAGGGATTCACTATCAAGACATTTGAGAAGCTAATTAGCAAGGCGGCTAGTCTACAAGGAGAGGGAAAATAGTTGCCTTTCAAGATTAGTTGCAAGAAGCACGAAGGTCTATGAGAAAAGGTGGAGCGAGCATTGATAAGGGGAAGCAGCCGTAGAGATCGGTCGAGAGACCATGACCTCACTCCACCTTTTTCCACCACCGAGGCAGCCCTACCGCCTCCACGACCTCCATGGCCAACACCCACCTTAACCATACCACCACCATCGACGCATATCCGCTGTGTAGCTATGGTCCACCTACTCTTTTAGATAAGTTAAACAAATCTTATTCTTTTAAGATGGAGGTAATTAGAAAGATCTTTAAGAATCTCTTAAAGAAGCCTGATTTTCAGCTACCCGAGCCTAGGAGACTGAAGGAAGTAAGTAAAAATCATGATCCAAAATTTTACCCTTACCACCATATGCTAGGCCACATTTTGTAGGATTGCTTCACATTCAAGGACTGGCTTGAACATAGTTTCAAGATCGGTGATATAGTTATCCCAAAGGAATACCTTGTGGAACAACCTTCCAGTTCCATCAAGGTAATCCTTGGGGATACATGTAATCCTACCAAAATTAAAGAAGGTTGGGATATTTCTCTATCCAGAACCTCTAAGAAGATCATCTATAAGATGAAGAAGCTTTCCCAGTGTTCTCAAACCTCCAACTTGCAAAGGTCAACTGTAGGAAAGGAGAGCAGGAAGAGTGTGTCACCCAGATACCAACCATGTCTTCCTCCACAATCGATACAGACTTCTTCCACAGCTAATTCTTCTTCTTTCTTCTACTAGAACTCTTATAAGATAAGGCATCAAATCCTTACTCACTCTTACTTGATTTCTACTTTGTACCTCCAAATACCAAGAAATTGAAGAATAAAGCTAGAATTATATATGTCACGATGGGTTGTCTTCTATTCTAATAACTCTTCAAGTCAAAATAACTATAACAATTTTGATCATCCTCTTTCTGATTCAGAGTTGGGACTTTCTAACCCTAAATACTACAGGTTTACCTCTTGAGATAGACTTGGAATCATCTGATTCTGAGGGTCCCATAGGAGAAGCTATAGGTGAGCCTGAGTGTAGAACCTTCCATTACCACCACAAGAGATCACCGTCAACCTGTAGTGGCAATATTTCTACCTCCTAGGCACCTCAAGATAGGGAAAACAAGTCATTGGTACCAAGATCAAGAAGCCCTCCATGAAGATGCTCCACCTGGATATGCTTGTGGAAGACCAACCAAGGTGGACTACAATATCCTTTCTCATCTAAGAAAGCCATCTAAGCTAAGCATATATGATGCCCTTGTCTTATCCAAAGAGATGAGGAATCACTAATCAAGGCTCTCCTTGATCTAAATATGCTTAGCTCAGCCACTATAGGTGAGGAAGCACATTATGCAAAAAAGAAGCCCAAGGGATCACCTTCACGGATGAAGACCTTCTAGGGGACTTGGAGCACAACCATCCCCTCTACATCACGACATGGACAGTTCATACAGTGGTTCTCGTGGATTCAGGTGCATCGGTGAACATTATGAGTCTAAAGACCCTTGCCTACTTGAGAATCGACATCTCCACAAGAGATCGGATGATGTTGAGAGGATTCAATGACCAAGGTGAGCGGGCTTTGGGTTCTATAGTGTTACCTTTAGAGATAGGTGACTGGAAGACTAAAACCAAATTTTACATCATTGATTCGAATACTTTGTTCACTGATTTGCTTAGTAGGCCTTGGATACATCAGAACAAGATCATTCCATCTTCCCTTCATCAGTGTATCAAGTTCAAAAAAGATGGAATTGAATACCTTATCAACGGAGATGAAAAGCCATTTTCAGTTAGAGAGGTTGAGATTTATGAGGATGTGACCTATTATCTTCCTCAAAACACCCTTTCTCATGAACTTGGACAAAATTCAAATGCAAAAATAAAATAAAAGAAAATGAAGAAAGAGAAAAGATAAATAAAAGTCCAAGTGAACAAGAAAGGCGAATTGAAGAAGAAGTAGATCCGCACATCACATTCCACCCACAGTTCATTCCATCATATGGACATGTGGGTAGGATGGCTCAACCTCCACCAGTGAGAGATAGAAATAAAGGCAGAGGTGGGAGACCCTAGTTGGCCATTAGCCAATAGAGGTCATGTTCCAGTTCATAGAGTACCCCTACTATTCACATAGACTTGGAATCCATGAGGATGAGTCTAATGTGATTAGTATACCAGCCCCCCTCTCGGGTTCCATTGGAGGTGACTTTGATCCAGAGACGAAGATGCCTCCAAGAAAAGCAAAGTATTTGAATCTGGTTTATGTGAAACTATTGGGCAGCAGTTGGGAACCTTAGCTCTTACCTCACTTACATCTCAGAAAGTTGAAGGTTTAGTAGTTACAAAAGTCCCTAAGTCTTCTAGTGACATGAAGCATAAGAGATTCTTTTTGGGATCATCATCCTCAAGCCCTGAAGTTGATATAAAGCTTGAGGAGGATACTTTTAAAGAATTAATGGAATTACCTTTTGACTTTTACTCTCCTTCTGTTCAAAATCTTATACAAAAAGATTTAGTTCCTCACACATGGTCCAAGCATAGTACTTGAAGCTATGGAACAATACAGTGGGAAGCATAATGAGCAGGTGACTAGGATTCATCAATCGTGATGATAAGACATTGCCTAGTTGTTACCAATCATTTGGATTCGGATAGTTTCTTCTCACACAACCCCAACTCTTATGAGAATGTGTGTTTAGAAATCTCAGATGATCTCCAAGTCAAAGAGGCACCGCCAGAATTTGAAGAGGAATTTCATTCAACAATCTACAAGCTTAAAGATATCAACCTCATGATAGAAGAAAATCCACGCCATCAGTTCGTTATTGAATGAAGAATAAACCAATGACTTAGTTAGGCTATTGACTGAGTTTAAAGACTGCTTCGCATGGAGTTATAAAGAAATGCCTGGATTATCTCCTAACGTAGCATTCCATAAGCTAGCAATAGATCCTAACGCTACTCCTATTAAGCAAGCTCCTAGATGCATGCGATTAGAAATTGAACAATAGGTCATTTCTGAAGTCAAGAAATTGATCAATGCTGGTTTCATCAGGGAAGAAAAATATCCTACTGGTTATGTCATCAGTTAAGAAGAAGAATGGCCAAATTCGCATTTGCATCGATTTTAGGGACTTAAATAAAGCATGTCCTAAGGATGAGTTTTCTCTTCCTATACCAAAATTAATGGTGGACATTGCCTCATCTCATGCAGTCTTCTCTTTCATGGATAGGTCATCTGGCTATAACCAAATCAAGATGTCTCCTGAAGATAAAAGAAACACTGCTTTTCAAACCCCAATCAGAATCTTCTATTATAGGGTCATGCTTTCGGCCTTAAAAATGGTGGTGCTACATACTAATGGGCCATGACTCAGATCTTCAATGAACTCATCCATCATTAGGTTGAGTGCTACATTGATGATCTAGTAGTCAAGAGTGGAGAAAAGAAAGACCGTCTCTTTGATTTGAGAGTAGTTTTCAAATGGTTAAGACAAAATAACCTCAAAATGGATCCCCTGAAGTGTGCATTCGGAGTAGCTTCAGGAAAATTCCTTGGATTTATTGTTTGACACCGGGGAATAGAAATAGATCCTGAAAAGATTAAAGCTATCTTAGAAATATCACCTCCTGAGAGTTTAACTCAACTTAGATCCTTTCAAGGACGGTTAGAGTATCTAAGATGCTTTATCTCAAACCTATCGGGAAGATGCAAGTCATTTTCTGCACTTGTGAAAAAGGATGTCAAGTTCAAGTGGGATGACAAGTGTCAGCATGCCCTCGAAGACATCAAGCAATATTTGGTGAAGCCGCCAGTTCAAGCAGTCCCTATCCCGGGCAGGCCACTCATCCTCTATACTGCTGCATTGGATGACTCTCTTGGCGCTTTGTTGGCCTAAGCCAATGACGAAGAGAAGGAAAGCGCTCTCTATTATCTTAGTCATCGTCTGATTCCTACCAAAGTGAACTATCCACTTATTGAGAAACATTGCCTAGCTATAATCTTTGCTTCCCAAAAGCTACAGCACTACATGCTTTCTCATAAAGTGATCTTGATCTCCAGAATGAATTCACTGTAGTACCTCATGACACGGCCAATGCTATCCAGACATTTGGCTCATTGGTCTATGATTCTCTCGTAATTTGATATCACATTTGTATCCCTCAAAGATAAAGGATGGCAAGGATTTCTTAGAAGACACCCACTTCCCCGATTCTTAGTGATGATCTCGATGAACAAATCATGAACTTAGGGGATGCCGGCAACTGCCGATGGGAGATTTATTTTGATGGTGTTGCTTCTTTTCTTAAAGGTAAAGCATAATGATCTATTCTCCCAGGAAAGACAGGGGTAGGAATAGTTCTTCTACCACCAAACCGTGATGTGATGAGATTCTCATACTGTCTTTCCAACCCCTACACCAATAACAAAGCCGAGTATGAGGCTTTGATTGCCGGTCTGGAATTAGCCATCACTATCAATGTCAAGAGCATCAACATCTTTGGGGATTCTCAGTTGGTCATCAACCAAGTCCTGGGTTCACAAACCCAAGCTTCTTCATTACTACAGTATACCATGAAGCGGCCTAAATTCTCAAGTCACCATCTGGATCCCAGCAGAGAACGAATATTAGATGCTTGGCCAAACTTCCAAAGAATTGGCATCCGGAAGATGAGTCCATTTCAATAAGGGTCCAAAATCAAGTCATCCCTATTGATGGAACTCATCGAGACTTTCTCTTGAAGGGGAGATTGCCAAATGGACAAGGAGCGGATTGAGGCAACCTTCATAGATTACTTGAACACCGAAACTACCTCAAGAAAAGTCACAAGCCCATCGTCAAAGAGCTCTCTCTACGCCTTGTTGATGGCACCTGTACCGTCCTTTGACCAAATGTGGTTACTTGTTTAGACAAACATGAAGCTGGCATTATAATCAGGTACAATCTCATGGAGCACATCAATCCCAAAAAGATGACAAAGATCAAGAGATTATGATACTACCGCCTTCAATGATTATAGATGCATGGATGTAGAGATGCCATCAATGTCGCACGGTGTAGTCCTCCACCAACCACCCAATATTCTACATACATTGGCCTCATGGCCATTTGAGTGTGTCACAGGGTCCAATCCTCCTTCTTCCAAGGTGCATCGGTTCATCTTACCGCCACCAACTTTTTTTTCAAGTGGAAGCCATCCCACTCAAAGAGTCACTACATGTGCTCTTTTTCGGAACCATATCATATATAGGTTCGGGGTGCCTCGATGAATTATATCAAATAATGGGATCAATAGCTTTGCCAGAAGACACGGTATAGATTTGAGGTACTCCACCATCTACTACCTAGAGAGAATAGCTTAGCAGAAGCATTCAACAAAACTCTCATCCAAATACTGAAGAAGACTCTTGATGACAATAAATGACAGTGGAACGAGCAGTTGGTTGAAGCTTTTGTGCCTAGCACATACATTCCAACGCCTACCATTTTCCTGAGGGTTCAAGACATTCTTCCTTTAGAAGTTCAACTTCCATCACTAAGGATAGCATTGAGTAACAAGATCACTATAGAGCATAATGCAAAGTTACAGTTAGAAGAGCTCGAAGGTTTAGAGGAGCATCACCTATGGGCGTGCCAAAATCTCGAATTGTACAAAGCCAAAATGATTGAAGCACACAACAAGCTGGTCCGCCCTAGGTCTTTTCGAGTAGGAGAACTTGTGTTAGTCCTAAGGATACTATATTATTTCCCATTGAAAGATGGGAGGCAAGTTTGAACCCACTTGGGAAGGCCCCTATGTCATAAAGAAGGCCTACAAAGGAGGATCGTATCAGCTTATTGATTGTAAAGGGGAACACCCGATACTTTCAATTAATGGGCTCTATCCAAAGAAATATTACCCATGAAACAAATCATGTTTAAAAATAATTATTAAAAAAAAGAACAAAAATCTGATTCCATTCATCAAATCTTCTCTTCTTTCGAAGTGTTGTTTGTTTGTCTTATGAATTTGTTGTGATGTGTTTAGGGTAAGTGTAAGAATCCCCCGGTGGCATCCTATCCCTCTTTCACAACACAAACATAATCTCCCAATGCTATTAGAATAGGTGTGAAAGAACCTGAGAAGCATCCTATTTTAATTAGCATAATTAAGATAGGTGTGAGAGAACCCAAGCGGTATTATTTCTTAGTGTGAAATCCTTTTGCCATCCGTGGCACCATTCCATCAAACCCTTAATGTGTTTATGATAGGTGTAAGAGTCCCCAGAGGCATCCTATTCCTTTTAACACATACACAACAACAAACGCAAACCTTTTGTCTCGAGCTATTTGATGTGGGACTAAGCCCCCTATAGGAGTAAGCCTCGGCACTCACTCATTAATGCTCTAGGGTCATATGCTACCTCACAAGTATGTCACCCAGGGTCATTTGTTGAAGGATGTGAGTCCCCAACTTTCTTCCTAACTTGATCATTGTACCAAAGCTTGTTAGTATGGTAGTCTTCACTACCTTCTGCAATATATCATGTTGACTTTGTTAAGAAGATGTGACCCCTTGCTTTCTTGAACTAGCCATCATGCTCTAACTAAGTTGAGTATATTGAGGTTTAGGATAAGTCAAAGGCTCCTTTCCTCTTAATAACTTTTGAGTTGATATAAGTCCCCCAGTGGAATTCACTCAATAGTCATCCTAGGTCGGATAGCACCTGTCGAGCAGAAGACAGACTATCTCAGCAGTCAATTCCACTATAGAAGGATGTAAGTCATCGAGCTTTCTTCCTAGGCTAATTGTTGTAAACCAACGGGCACCTTAGGTTGGTTGATGTTCACTATGCTGACAGTGACTCATCCGATGGATACACCACTCTTAGCAAATATGAGTCCTCACACTTTCTCCTTAAGTTGGCCACCGAATACCTATTGGATATATGACTAGCCATGTCATCTTCTCTGGTGTGGATTAAGCCCTCTCCCCATCTGGACACTCTATTTGGATCATGTCCTTTGTGACCCCATTTAGACACTACCTAGGTTACTCTTGGATTGGACAGTCCCCCTTTCCTAGTAACTGCACCTATGGTTGGAGAATTTGTTCAACAAATGCATGTGATTCTTTAGTAAGAATCGAGATAGGTCTAAGGATATAAGCTCCTTCATCCTCTAAACTAATAGGGTCCATGATAAAATAAACAAACAAATAAACAAAATATTCGCTTGTTGATTAGGAATTGAAGCCCCCAAAGGGCCCCTTCTCCCAAGCAGGCATCCTATTTTTAAGGCAATGTTAGCAGAACTCCATATAGGAATTGTTTGACAACCTAAGTTGAGATAAATCCCCGGGCCAGTACTCACTACGTAGTCGCCCTTTTAAGTCGGGTTCAATCTATTTTTTCATAAGTAGGTTACCCTGACAGTCATTCCACTTTGAAAGATCTAAGACTATGACACATTCTTTCTAGCATAATTATTGCAAACTGACGAGTAGCCCTAGGTCGGGTTCGATTTGTTGCCCAAAGCAGCCGATCACCCCAGTGGTCTTTTGTAGTAGAAGATGTGAGTCCCTGAGCTTTCTTCCCTTGAATTGATCATTACAAATCGCTCCTTTGGTCGGATAGTTCTCCCATCAGCCAGCAAGCTACTCCCATTGGTTCAATAAATCTAAGATAGGTCTAGGCTAATATGAGCTCCTTCTTAGTGTGATCCATCGCAAACCAATGGAATCCATCAAAATAAATAAATCTAAAAATGAAATTAATCTTGACTATATTTGAGTTGATCTAAGTCCCCCAATGGCATTCACTCAATAGTCAGCCCTAGGTCGAGTTTGATTTATTTCCCAAAGCAACCAATCATCCTAGTGATTTCTTGTTATGGAAGATGTGAGTCCCCATGCTTTCTTCCTAACTTGACCATTATATACCAAAAGATATTTCCCTTTGGTCGGATAGTCCTATCGTGTGGTTGGTAGACTACTCCCTTTGGATTGGTAAATCTGAGTTAGGTATAGGCCTCCATGGCCCCTATTTAGTACGGTTCATCGCAAACCTATGGGATTCATCATAATCAAAATAAACAAATCTAAAAAATAAAATTAATCTTGACTATCTTTGAGTTGATCTAAGTCCCCTAGCAGCATTCAGTCAATAACCATGGGAAATCAAAGGACTTAGGCAAGATTTGGAATTTGGAATTTCAACTTGGGATTTTATTTGAATTTATATTTCATTTATATATATGAATATAAATGAGAATATAAATGGGTTATGGGAAAATTCATGAATTTGAATTGAAAGATGATTTTGGTTAAATCCTTAAGAGGAAATTAAACTTAGAAATATTTGAGTTTGGAATTTCAATCATGGGTTTCAATCATGGATTTCAATCATGCTCAATCATGAAATTTACTTGTTTGGAGAAAACCAAAAATTGATTTAGGTTTTATGTCGATTTGATTTGAGTTTGACTAAGGAATAAGTAAAACTCTCATAGGGATTTTTCTAACAAAGGCATGACCTATTCCTATGGCTAACTCTTCTAAGTCTCCTGTGTTTAGTCACCACCTAATCACTATGTGTCTTAAGACTAAGGATTCAAAGTCCAAGAGAAGCCCTATGTTCAAGATGGATTGAGAGCTCATCCTGAGGTCAACAAACACAATAGTCTAACTTGATAAGGAACACCACATGTATGGTGTTAACCAAATGATAACCCCAAATGATCACAAACTAATGAGATGATCTACTCTAACCCTGTAAGAATCCACTTATAATGTGGATCTACCTATGTCAAATATAAAACAAAATCACTAAATGAGTATGTGAATCTTCAACTAGGGAAGTAGGTTCAAGTCATCCACAAGGAGGTGAGAGGTTTGATTTGACTTGAGTTCTGCTAGGGAGAAATTTGATTTGTTTAATTAAGTCCCTCTGGGGAAGAAGGTTGAATTTGTTTCAATTTTTAGATTTAGATTTTTTTTTTAGATGAATCATGTTGGTTTGCGATGGAATACACTGAGTAAGAGCCATGGAGGCCTAGACCTAATTCAAATTTACCAATCCAAAGGGGTGGCCTACAAACACATAGTAGGACAAGCCAAATCAAAATTTTCTCAACAATCATAAAGAAATGGTAGACTTATATCCTCCAAATTACAATTGTCAGTAATCTATTCAAACAACAACCCAACCATCACTATTGAGTGAATGTCAAAGACTTCAAATCAAATATAGTCAAGATTAGTTTTATTTAGATTTGTTTGATAGATTTTGTTATTTCATATGGATCAATGAGAATGAGAAAGACATAATTTATTCAACCAAAGCAATAGCTTCATGGGAGAACTATTCAACCAAATTTTTCTTCAAATGATCAATTGAAAAGAAATCAACTCACATCTTAAAGACCATTGATCGATTTCTTTGGGCAACAAATCAAGACTCATCCCTCCCCAGATAATCATGCTAGAAAGAATGCATCATACTTTGCATCTTCCAAAGTGGAATGACCTTAACCTACCAAACAAAATAGATTGAACACCTAATCTACTTGAAAGAGTGCCAACCGATGACTTATCTCATTTAGTTGACAATTTCATAGGGAGTTCTCAACCTCCTTCAAAGATTGTTTTCATTTTTAGAATGAGTTCTCAACCCCTCAATCTTTGACTTTAAGAGATCCTTAGTCCTAAGACACATCTGGTGATTAGGTGGACACTCAACCTAACCCTAAAGAATTAGAAGAGTTAGCCATAGGAGTAGGTCATGCCTTAGGGGTGTTAGGAAAATCTTTCTACCCTATTGCTTGAACCACTTTCCTTACTTCCTTCCTTCAAGTCAAACTCCAAATCAAATCAACATGAAACCTAAATCAATTATAGCCTAATTGATTTTTCCCAAACTCAAATCAATGCCATAGGATTGAAACCCATGATTGAAATCATGATTGAAACCCAATTGAAATTCCAAATTCAAAAATCCTAAGTCCTTAATTCCTTCCTAAGAGTTAGCCTAAAATCATCTTCAAATCAATTCAAATTCATGAATTTTTCCATAACCCATTTATATTCTCATTTATATGCATATATATAAACGAAATATAAATTCAAATCAAATTCCAAGTTGAAATTCTAAATTCCAAATCTTGCCTAAGTCCTTTGATTTCCCTTCAATGACCTAGCCTAAAAATCATCTTTAAAACACTTCAAATGCATGAACTTTTCTCATAACTCATTATATTCTCATTTATATTCACATATATAAATGAAATATAAAATCAATCAATCAAATCCAAAATTCAAATTCCAATCTAAAATTTCTAAGTCCTTAATCTCTTAAGGACTTAGCCTAAAATCATCTTCAAATTTCAAATTCATAAATTTTTCTAAACTCATTTATATTCTCATTTATATTCAAATATATAAATGAAATATAAATTCAAATCAATCAAACTAAAAAAATTCAAATCAATTCACAAATCTTTCCTAAGTCACCTTGATTTTCTCTTAAATTTCATCATGTTCAAATCACTTCAAACTCATGAAATTTTCTCATGACCATTTATATTGTCATTTATATTCACATATATAAATGAAATATAAATTCAAACAACCAAAACCAACTCCAAAATTCAAGTTCAAATTCAATCAAAATCCAACCTAAGCCTTTCAAATAAAATTCTTGAACTTGGTCAAATTAACTTCAAATCAAGCCAAACTCTTGATTTTTCTTCATGATTTAATCAATCCTTCAATCATGAATCCAAATATAAATACAAACTTCAATCACTTAATCAAAAATCAATTCAAAAATCAAGCCAAAATCCATTTCATGTTCACCCTTTTGAACTTAAAATTGTCAAATGAATCAAAACCCATTTGACTTCAAACCACTTGCAAATGGATTTATATTTCAATCATAAGTCCATAAGCTCAATCAAACTCAAATCAAGCTTTGATCCATTTGACCCACTTGGTTCACTTGACCCAAAGTGACCTAAAATACCCTTATGAGCCAAATTCGAATCCTAACCAAATTAGATTGAATCAAACTCACCTAAGCTCTCATCATGAGATGATCAATCACTCAAATTGGGTCAAACTAAGTCAAACTTGGTTTCCAAGTCAACACTAGCCAAAATGAAATTCAACATAGCCAAAATCCATCATAACCAAATTGAAAAACCAATGATCTAAGTTCATTCATGATCAATGTTTTAAACTTGACCAAGTCAAGATTTGAGCCTAAATAAATTGTCCACTTGACCCAAGTTGACCCAACTTGACCTAAAAAGTTAAAATGTGTCAAAACTTGATCTAAGTCAAATTGATTGAAACCAATGGACCAAGTTCATTCTAAATCACTTGTTGAACTTGGCCAAAGTCTCAATTGGCCAACTAGACCTAACCTAGCCAATTGACCTTGAACCCAACGTGATCTAAAGGGTCATATTGAGCCAAATTCAAACTTAACCAAAATTGATTGGAAACAAAGATACTAATCTACTTCATATGACCAACCAAACCTAAACGTATTCATGACCTAGCTCAAATAGGTCAAATGGGTCAAATTGGTCAACTTGACCCATTTGACCTAAATGAAGTAATATATATCAAATTCAAACCTAAACCAAATTGAATCAAACTAAAGCCACCAAAACATTTCAAATGGTCATATGAACTTGGCCGAACCCTTGGTTTGACCAGATTTGACCACTTGGTCAACTTGACCCAAGTTGACCCATTTTGACCTAAATGAGTCAACATAAGTCAAATCACATCAAACTAACTCCAAATTCAATGAAACTCGACCAAACCTATTTTCTCATCATATCAAGCATACTCAAACTAAAATCAAGGTCAAATGACCATTTTACCCCTAGTCCATAGAATACTTGGAATTTGGTCAAATCCTCTTCATACCCACTTGGCACTCTCCTAATGGATCAAGTGAACACTAGCGAGGGTGGTGCACCCAACCCAATGGGTTTGGGTCAGCCCAACCTAGCCCAATGGCCAAACTGAGCACATGCTTTAAAATGGCCACATGGGAATCCTTCTTACACTCAATTTGAGCACATGGCCACTTCACCATTCCACTCCCTAGCCAAAACGAATTCAAGGACATCCTAAACGACCTAACCAACTCATTGCATGAGCTGAATTGGATCAAAATGGCAAGGAGGCTTGCGACTGTCCGATTGCCAAAGGGGGAGATATACTCCCCCTAATTTGATTTGATTTCAAGATTCTTGAACTAGAAGCCATAGAGCTTTTGCCAAGTGATCCCTAGCATCCAGAGTGAAATAAAAATCCCATTCTCTTTTCCTTAAGAAAAAAAATAGGGAACTCCACTAAAATTCCAACTTGCTCACACCTCAAACCAACAATTCTTCTTCAAGCATCATCAGAGGACCAAGTCAAGCACACCTAAACTCTTTCCCAAGCTCCAAAGGCAAAGGAAGGGTGCCCTAGACCAAAGCCGAGCTCAAGGAAAAGGGGAGTTGGTCCATAGAAACATCCACTCAATTTCAAGAGCTCAAACCTTCAACAGAGCTTCGTCTCAACCAGGCATAGCTTCTCCAAAGGAATCGAGTGCCAGTGATCACCTCTGGCGAGGTTAGCCATTTTTTCGAGCTTAATTTTAATGTGTATTGGTCCTTTGTGAAAGAAATTTTAATCTCATGGAATTTTAGCCATTAGATGTGCTTGTCATTAGATTTAGATGGTGTAGGCTAAATTTTAGCCCAATCCGAGCTCAATCGAGCTCGAATCTTACCCTAGAACATGGACGACCTCCATTGCTCACAGGGGATAATAGGGATGGATCTCTGGTCGTCCATCCGTGCATTTTGGATGGGCGGTCGAGACTAAAATGTGTAATATATATATATTTTCCTCCTTAATGGCTTTAATCAATCGTCGATCCTTGACCAATTAGAGAAAGCGTAGACCGCCGCCAATGACGATGATGTGATGAAAATACCTAATCCATGCCACATGTAAAGTATAGCATGCTCACATTAGGGATTAATAATATAATTAAGCTTTAAATAATTCTTAATTAATCACCAAACCTTCTAAAATCCATATCTAAGTGTAGAAAAATTAGAAAAATATGAAATAAATTACATATGAATAATAATTGAACATAGAATATTTAAAATTAATTTTAATGAATTTTGAATTGTATTTTTCTCTGAATTTGGGTTTTATTGGGAATGTTAATTTGTTAATTACCCTTTAATTACTCCTTTAATTAATCCCAAACATTTTGTGCTTAATTAGTGGGATGACTCCTACCTCCCCTAATTTTCTTGATATTTATTAGTGGCTTAATTAGGAAAATTTCTAGTTCATTCCTTAATTACTCCCTTAATATAATTAAGCTTAATTAAGGATATAATTAGTTATTTAACCCTCTGATTGAGTCAATTAAGTTTTTATTAAGTGGATGTTAGGTTTGGGGATTAATTTTAAGATACTTTTCTTGAGATATTCCCTAAACCCCATTTTCTTCTTTAATCCATCTTTAATTAAGGGTTAATTTACTAAATACCCCCTTAGTTAATTTAATAAAATTATAAAACCTTCCATAACTTAATTAATCTATCTTGGATAGATGCTTAAGTGTTTAAGAGCATAAGTACATTAAGGAAATCAAAATCTAACTCACATGTGTGAGAGGGGTTATGAAATTACTCAAGTTAAATACCTTAGTTTAATTAATCATTAATCATGAACCAAATTGCATTAGGCCTTTTCTTCCTAGGTGCATTGCAAATTTAAATTTCTTGTGAGATTTTATGTCATCTCATTGGCTCATAATTATTTGATTAAATATACTAAGGTATTATAAGTAAGGGGTAATTAATGCACTTAATTCATACCTTAACCTAATCAAAATATAAAATGGATCTAATTATTTAAAATTTGAACTTAAATATCATACACATGTGGGAATGGGTTGAAAACAACAAACTCTCCTCACATTTCTCAAATTAAATCAAACTCAAAACAAAACCAAACCTTCTTTAAAAATAATTTGATTTGCTAAGCTTTCTTATTTCATAATATTATCTTTAGGAATTAATTAAGATGAATGTGTTTACATGCTTTCATCATTTTAGTTCCTTCTCAACATGCAAAATGTGTATATCATATGAATTTCATGCATTCAATCTTTTCAAAAAAATCAAAATGAAAGTGAAATATTTTCTTTTATATCAAATTGCATGTTTTGACAAAAATAGAAATATGAGTGGCTATTATCATTATTAAATCCAAATTATTTTCAAAATATATGAATCAATTCCAAAACTGAAAGTGTGTTACTTATATTTTATTTATGAGCTTGCATGTGAGTAAAATATAAGGATGTGCTTGTTGTAGTCTTCCTTCTCCTCTTTGTATAGTTTTGAATAGATTTGCAAAGTGTTTAGTTCATTTGAAAAGAATCTAACACTTGCCTAATTTCATCTCCTATTCATTCATATGCTATTACTTAAGAAGGATAGCCACACTTGTACATATACATTGCATAAACAAAAATAAATCAACCAACACAAACTTTGGCTTCCTTTCTTTTTCATTCATTTCTTTTGTACATATGCTTCTTCTTCTTTTTTCTTCTTTTTTTCTTTTGTACATATGCTTGTATTTAAGAAAAGTGGTATATTAGTCTGGATAATCACGGGGTTCCGAGGCTTTAAGTAGCCCTAAGTAAGTCTTGTACCTTACACCCCTAGTTAACAATGACATCATACTCACTTATGCCTTTCATACATTCATATGTGCTTGTCAAAATTGGGTAAGAAATCCCTTTGCTACTTAATGAAAATCATGCATCATAAGCATTACAATTTTCCTTAAGTGAATTACTTAGCATTCATTATAAGGTGTGCTAAATATTCTCATTTGTATGTATAGATATGCTTAGGATTCATCCATATGCATGTTATATATGTTGGGAAAGAAATGAAGTAATGTGTATTTTATGAATTTAGTTCACTTTACTTAATCTTAAAATGCCTTTATTTTTTAATAAGTTTGTTTAGAATTGATCTAAACTTAGAATTAATTAAAACATATAAAAAAATACTCACTAAACAAAATTAAACATAAATCCACTTTAGAAATTACTTAAGGTAGGGAAGGAAAGAGAAGTTCTCTTCTCTCTTCCCTCTCTTTAAAACTTAGTAATTAATTTTATGATTCATTCAAACCAAATAAAAATACAAAATAAAATCAACCCAAATCAATAAAATAACTTAAATAAAACCATCCTCCAAGTTGAACACTTTCACATTTAGAAAATACAAACCCTAAAGCCATAATTAAGCATACCACACAAACCTTCTAAAGCACACATATTTAGACTAAGTCACAACTTCTAGCTTTAGGTTAGGGTGGTGCATGGTTTGATGTTTGCTTTTATTTTATGATATATATTTTAGTATGGATATTAGGGTAAATGTGCATAGAATTAATGATAGGATGATTTAGTCTAATCATTATTTTCTGCAGGGGATTCTGCTTAAGGGGCGTTGTAGTAAATAAAAATATAAATGCTTTTGTTGTGCAGGTGCTTATACCCCAAAGCATAATCCAATAGGCCAGGTGGACTTAGTCACTCATGTGTGGGGTGCTAAGTCCACTATACATGCTTTAGATTTGTGTAATTTGTTTAGCTAATCTATATTTTGCAAGTGTTAGCTAGATTTACATTTCCTTTTAATGTAATTTTTGTAATTAGAATTTTGGAATAATTATTATGGGGATTAGGGTGAGCATTGGTCATTAGATTACATCATATGTACCATGTGAAGCCTTTGGAGCAACCACCTTCCAATCATCTAAAAGAAGGAACCAAAGAAGAAAGAAGAAAAGAAGAATGAAGAAATGAAGCTTGAAGACCCTTATAACAATGAATTCCTTGCTTAATTCTACTTAATTCATTTGTAATCCGGGTTGTTTAAGGGTAGAGCTCGGCTACCCAATTTAATTTTGGATTTGTGCGGTGGTGCCCGACCACAAATGATCTCATATTCTTTTTCGTTAGATTTATAAATTGATTGATGACTTGTTTAGCTTGTGCATTAAGATGGCATCCTTTCCTAGTTTCTTCCTTGCTTTATGTATGGCCTGGATGTGGATTAGGCTCTCAGTGAAAAATAAATCTTCTACCAAATTTAACAATTCAAAATTAAAATAAAGAACTCATAACCTCACCTAAAGCTTAGGCTAAAATCAAGATAAAAGAATTAGCAACCCCTTAGCTGGATGAGTATTTTTTTTACAACATCATGCACAAATGCATATTATTTTCACTCTTGATTGGAGGGCTTCCACCTTTGCCAGAAAAACTTGGCTTGACCTTTGAGAGCCATGGTAGAAATACACCTCCTTCTTCTCATTGATTTTGGCCAATAATCTTACTTCTCATGCATTAAGCATATGAATCCTATAAACTTGAGTCAAATGATTGTCTAAAAATGAAAATAACATGTAATATGATTGTGGTGTTTACTTTTAGGATGTGGGACACCACATAGATCTTAGAAGGTACTTATTGAAGTTATCAGCTATGACATTAAGGAATGATGTACTATCTTGAAAGATAGAAATCACCACCCTATAATGGACCTAATCACCTAATAATGACTCCTAAAGCATGATGAGTCTTCAAATATACCAAAGATCTTTCCCCTACTTTATATGAAAAAGTAAAATAGGATTTATTTTAAGCCAAGTTCGTTAAGTTCCCTATGGAGACAAGCTCTCATAATTAATTACATAAGGAATGAGAATTCCTTAAGAATACTCTCGATTAAAGTAGACAATTAGGGTCTCCAAAGATTTCAAGGTTAAGACTATCAAAGGAATGGCTATTTTAGAAAATCAAATGGGATAGATCAAGGAGAAGACTTATTTTTAGAACCCAAAGAGAAAAAATAGGAAATGCTCATGATACTATGAAGCCTAGTGAGCATTCCAATTTACCCTATAATTGGGCTTTATATTTTTGAAATTAAAAAGGGTTAATTATTTGACTTGAAAGTTTATTAGAATACTAGGACCTATAATCCCACAATATAAGATTGTGAAAATGCTTAAGAGGTGAAGATTTATTCTTGTAGCCCGAAAGAAATAACTACCTCAGATCCTAAATCTATGGAGCTTTGGCGAGGGCCAAAGTATGACCTAAATCTAAGGAAAACATGGGTATATGGTTTACCTCCACAAGAGAGAATAAACCACCTGACTACTAGACTTATTACCACTTAGAGTGGTAGCCAACTAGGTCTTCTTATGCTTTAAATCCATATAGGCAAGTCTTATGCTTTGCAAGATGGTTAGGTTGTTGTTTATTTAGAAAGGAGACTAAATCCTTAAACTCACTCCCTAAGAGATTAGAGCATGAGTAGTATGAATTCATGACTCAATCAAATGCAAATTTTATCAAATTTATTTGATTCTTTTGAACTCTTTGTTTTGACACAAACTACGGGATTTTGTATACATAAATGCATGAGAATTTGATTATAGGCCAAATCAAGAGAGAAATGGGTGTTATTTCATCAAATGCTCTCACAGATTAAGCCTTCATTCTCTGGCATAGATGGAAGCCCCCTCTTAACAAAAGTGGAAGAATATGACATGCATGATATTATACATTCATTCATCCAGCTAAGGGTTTGCTAAAAATTTTATTATCTTGATTTAATTCCTAAGCTTTTATGTGAGGTTATGAGTTATTTTAAAATTTTAGTTATGAGTTATTAGTGTTATAAAAAATTTAATTTTATCCTAAGAGCCTACAACATCCAGGCCACACATTCAAGCATCAATCATAAAGAAACTATGAAAAGTATGTTATTTTAGTGCATAATCTAAACACAACATTAAACAATTTTATAGACTATCGTAAAAGAATAAAAGGTCGTGCGGTCGGGTTCTATCGTACACCCTAAAAAGAGAAAAGGAAATAGGTAGCCGAGCTCTATCCTTATACAACCCGAATTATAAAAATAATACATGTTATGGGGGTCTTCTTTTCTTCATTCCTTTCTTTTCTTTTTTTTTAATTGATTTGCTCCAAAGGCATCATAGGGCACCAGACTAAATTCTTTCATCATAATCCCCCATAACACTAATCCTAATTTCTAAAGTAAAATTACATTAAAAATATGAAAAGTAAATCTAGCTACACGTGCAAAATAAATGTTAGCTAAACACACCATACAACCAATGCAGTTGTATGAATAGTTTGGACTTAACACCCCACACATGCTTAACCATGCCCACTTGTCCTAACATGGGTGCTTAGCTAAGTAATGCAACAAAGCATTTATATTTTATTTGTAACTTAATATGAGAAAATATAATTAAATTTAATCATCTTTAGTCTGAAACATACATCCTAACATCCAGTCTAAAATATTACATCACAAAACAAAATATATAAAATCATACATACAATGCCTAACTTAGCAAAAGTGGTGACTTAGTATTTAATGTGTGTGCTTAAGCTGTGTGACAAGACTTTACTAGGCTTCTTTAGTTTAAGTTTTAATTTGGAGTTTGAATTTATTTAAATTTTACCTTTGGGTGATTTCAATTTAAATGATTTAATAATTTATTTTTTATTTTTATTTCACTTTTATTTGGTTAAAATAATGTTTAAGTTTTCAAGAATGAAGAGAGAATGAACATTCTATTGTAGAACTCACCTTATTCTACATCCTAACTCCTAAATAGTCTAACTAAGGTCCTTAAGTATCTTAATTAGCCCATTTGAATTTGTGTAATTCATTTGATTTGATTTATTTAATTTGATTTAGAATTTAGAATTTGAGTTTGTTTAAGTATTTGATTGATTGATTTTGGATTACATGTTTTGGTTTAATTACATCTTGATAATTCGACATCCTTAATATCTAATGAAGTTTAAGATTGTTTATATTCATGTGTTTTTGATTAATTAATTTTAGATTAGATATTTTATTTTAATTAATTATTGATAATTCAATATCCTTTTAAATTAATATCTATTTTTTTCTTTGATTATGGTTATGTGACTTAACTTCATGTTTACTTGATTTGATTATAGTTCATTTATTTGTAGCTTGATAAGATTAGATTAATTGATATTTTATTTTGATTTTAGTTGAGTTTGATTCTTTGTAATTAGGATTTTATTTTTAATCTCATCCATTTATCATGTTTATCAAAGTTTGGTTTTTATTTTGATTTCAAACATTAGATAATTAACTAGTTTATCTTATTTAAGTAGGTTGAATGAGATTTGATTTGATTACATATTACATTGATGAGAGTCTTTCTTAATTTAATTTAATTTGATTTAATTTGATTTGATTAGCTTTATTAGTCTATGAGTTTGCTTAGGTTCAATGAGATTATGTGATTAGTTTAATTAAGAAGTGTATTTATATTAATTATAAAGATTTGTTTAATTTTCAATTTGATTTTATATTTGTTTAAGTTAATGATGTAATTAATGACTTAATAATTTAGGTTTAATTTAAGTTTTGATTAGTATTTAATTGCATTTATTTTTGATTAAATTTAAGTTTAATATGATTAATTTGATTATCTTAATTATCTTATTTAAGATGTGTGATCAAATTAATTAGTAGATAATTAGTGTTTGATTTGAATTTGATTTAAAAAAAAAATTTGGTTCATTAAGATGATGATTAATTGAGGTTTGCATTAATTGGTGTTTATTCAATTGGATTAGCTTAAGGGTAATTAATTTAATTAAGAAGTGTATTTAAGTTAATTATTAAATTAAATGAGGATTTATTTAATTTTTAATTTAGTTTTATATTTATTTAGGTTAATGATGTAATTAATGACTTAATGATTTATGTTTAATTTAGGATTTGATTGGTATTTAATTGCATTTTGATTATATTTGATTAATCTTAAGTTTAATATGATTAATTTGATTAACTTAATTAGCTTACTTGAGGGGTGTGATTAATTATTAAATTTAATTAGGGGGTTGATTTAAGCTTAATTTTAGAGTTATTTTGTAACTTATTTAAAAATTTAATTAATTAGGATGATAAATTAATTCATTAAGTTTGCATTAATTATATGTTTGATTAATAAAGTTTGATTAATTAAATTTTTAATTAAATTTAATTAAGGGTTTGTTTAATTAGATTTCAATTTTCCACATGTAGTGATTTGATTTAGTTAAGTTTTTTACTTAAGTTTGATTTGATTAAAAGATTATTGTTATTACCATCATTATTATTAATTGAATTAATTGTTTATTTCATTTCAATTAAATTTGATTATTTATGATTTAGAATTTTATTTGATTTGATTCATTTATTATGTTTGTTTGATTTCATTAACATGTTTAATTTAATTATTAGGTTAAAATATTTAATGGTTAATTAATTATCTTATTCCAAATGGATGTGATTTAATCATATGTTAATTAAGTTTACTTTAACTTTATTTGGTTTAATTCGATTAGTATTAAATGATTATGTTGGATTTGTTTATTAATCAATTTGATTATTTATTTTATTTAATGATTAATTAATTTTAGTTTATTTATACTCATTAAGGAGTTTCATATGATTAAGATTCCATGCTTAGTGTAGGTTTAGTTATAGTTTAATGTTAAAGTTTTGATTTGTTTAATTTTAAGTTTGATTTAATATTTAATCATTTAATTGAGTTTATTAACTTAAATAGGTTTAATCATATTTAATTTAATTTCCTCTAAGGATGATATTTTTCTAATTTGAGGTTTGATTAATGATTGCTTAAGTGCTATTTCATTTCTGATTTTAATTTGATATTTAAATTATTTTTAAATTATATTTTAATTAACTACTTAATTGATTAAACTTTAATCTTAAGTGTTTCTTTGGGGTTTATTAGGATTCAGAAAATCACATTATTTTCTTAAGAGTCCTAGATGTCAATTCAAGTGATTTAAGTCATTTTGAAGATTTTTGAAAATGTCTGAATTTTTATTGATTTATTTTATTAAAATGGACAATCTAAACTTCAAAATTTAATTTCTCCCAATCCACAAGTCCTTTTCACTTAAAATTTTAATGATATGTGTGTTTTAACTTTAATTTCAATCCCTGAAAATTTCAACTTAATATGACAATATTTTCAATTTAATTGATAAAAATTTATTTTCACTATAACTCAAATTAAGCTCAAAATATTCAGTGCAATTTGGGAATTTTGGGTTTATTGGATTCCTCTCGGAAAGATAACTCCCACGAGCCCTTGTCTGCAATTTTTGGTTAAGTATTTTATTTTTTATGATTTTTTAAGTTTTGGGTGATTTAAATTAATTTTTTAAATTAGAAATATCCGTATGCTAAGTGACATTTGGTGAAGGCAGGTCAAGTGGAGCAACCCACAGTTAAGCTGACCATCTGATCAAATTCTATTTTCTAATTGGAATGATTTAAAGTAAAAATGCAGGATTATCTACAAGAAATTTCTAAAATCGCAAGAAAATTAACACAAAATGTGAGAAATCCTAATGACTTGGTTTGGTAAAATTTACCTGGAGGGATGGTTTGGCGTGAAGATCAGCTGCTAGGTATAGGGAAGCTTTGGAATGATTTTTAACCTTAACCTCTCTTCAAAATGTCATCTTCTCCGATGTTTAACGTCACCTCGCCGAAAAAATAACTATTTATATTTTTGAGCTCAAAAATGGCTCAAAGAGGTGGGAGATGGGTTCCTTTTTGCTTTGGGGAGCTCTTGGGGCACAATGGTGTGGGAGGAAGATGAAGCCTCATTTATAATGGCCAAAATACATTCTTTTGAACTTTTTTGGCTCCAAATTGATTATCATCTTGCTTGGGGTGGTTGGGATGGATGATTTGATTGAGGACTTTGGATTTTTTGAAGTCCTCTCTTCTTGTCATGATCAACTCTATTAAATGCAAATGTTGGGGATGAGTTAAGTGCATGTGATCGGGGAGAATTAAATGAGGTTGGGTGAAATCCTATGTTGAGGAGGATCCATGAGAGATTTAAATAGGTTGGGTTGATTTTGGATTGATCTCAAATGAGTTTGGGTCCGGTTTGATCAGCCCCCAATGGGTCATGGCTTGGTTTCAAGAAATTTGGGTCATATGGGTCATATTGGGTCAAGTTGACCAATTTGACCAAAATTGGCCAAATTGGCTTGGGTTTGGGTTGATTCATGTTCAATTAGCTAATTGAAGATGAATGTGATCTTTGGTTTGAATTAATTTAGACTTAATTTAAATTTAGGCCAAATTGACCATTTGGGCCTATTTGGGCTTAATTACTCAATTGGGCTTGATTTATCAAATTGAGTTTAATTATGGTTTTGGTCAAGTTCAATAATCAATTTTTAATGAACTCGAGCCATTGGTTGTAATCAATTTGGGTTAGATCATGATTTGACCCAATTTGGTCCTTTAGGCCAATTTGGGTCAACTTGGATCAAATGGCCAATTGAGCTTGGTTTGGATCAAATGGCCAATTGGGCTTTGTCATATTTAAATATTTTGGGTTGATTCAAATCATTGGTTTTAATCAATTTGGTGTAGGATGAGTTTTGGTTAGTTTCAGTTCATTTAGGCAAAGGGTTGACTTGGTCAAATGACTAACTTAACTTGGTTTGACCCAATTGATTGCAATTGATCATTCTAGGGTGATCAACAATCATGGTGAAAGATTTTGGTGAACTTGGTTCAATCCAATTTGAGTTGGATTGGAAGTTGGCTCAAATGGGTCCTTTAGGTCACTTTGGGTAAGTGAACTAAGTGGGTCAATTGGTTTGATTTTACGATTCGGTTTTGAACTTATATATGAAACTAGATTGAAATATAAATTTAAGAATAATTGAATCAGGGATTTTGGCTCAATTGAAATTTTCAAGTCAAAAGGCAAGGTTGGGTTTTAGGTTGATTTGATTTTGATTGTAGGTTTCATTTATATTTGGGTAGATAATTGAATGAATGATTGATTCAAGAAAATTCATTAGTTTTGATGGATAGAATTTTAAGTCCAAAGAATTGACTTAACCTAGGTGAGTTTGAATTTGATTTTCGATATAGTTTTGGTCATTTGAATTTAGATTTTATTTATATTTGTGAATATAAATGAAGGAATAATTGATTTATAAAGAGATCAATTGAGTTTGATTTGATCTAAAGTGAGTTTTGGCTAAGCTTGTGATTGTGGTTCATATGGCTTAGGAAGGATCTTAGGATTTGAATTTGATTTTGGCTTTCAATTATTTGGAGTCAAATTTGAAATTAGATTTAGAATTTGAATTTGAATTTGAGATTTGATTTGAGAATTGAATCTGGGTTTGATTTGAGAAAGTGTATCTAGATTGGGTTTAGAGATAGATTAATTTCTTTAAGCAGGGCCTAATCTTATGATTAACACTACCAAGTCTCTAGGCTTATCTTAAGTGTTCACCTAAACACTAGAACTTATGACCAAAGTTCTAATAAAAAGAGTCCTAAGTCTAAGGATGAGAAATAATAATGATTTGCATTAGATTTAGGTCATTTGAAGCATGCCCTTTACATGATCTAGTCTCTTTAGGGAGTGAGTTTAAGAACTTAGTCTCTTTATAAATAAATAATAGCCTAACAATCTTACATAAAGCATATGACTTGCCTACATGAATTTAAAATTGTAGGAGGAGTTAGTTGGCGGCCACCCCAAGGAGGTTGTAAGTCCAAGCAGCCGGGTGGTTTGTCCTCTCTTGTGGAGGCAAACCAAATATCTATTGTCGACTTAGATTTAGGTCATGCTTTCAGCCCTCACCAAAGCTTCCTAGATTTAGGTTCTAATGTTGCTTCACCCTCCTATGGGCCATAAGCATAAATCCTCACCTCTTAGGCATTTCTATAATCCTGTGTTGTGGAATCATAAGCCCTAAACTTCTAATAAAAAGTCAACTCAAATGAATAATTCAATTTTAAAAATATAAAGCCCAACTATATGATAGTTTGAGATGCTTGCTAATTTTTCTAGCATCGTGAACATCTCCTACTTATCTTCCTTTGGCTTCGATAATAACTCCCTCTCTTTAATCAATCTCATTTGATCTCCTGAAACAAACTAATCGATTGATAGTCCTACCTATTGAAATCTTTGGAATAGCATCATTTACCTTAATGGTATTCATGAGGGATCTTATTCCTTGGGATGTAATTACAGGGCTTGCCTGTAAACAATGAACCCAGTTTAAAAAAAAAAACCCTACTTTATTTTTCCATGTAAAGTGAGGAAGAATCTTTGGTATACATGCAAACTCATTGTCCTTAGGAGTCCTTATTGAGGTGATTAGGTGCATTGTAGGGTGGTGATTTCTATCTTTAGAGATAGTACACCTCTCCTCAATGTTGTACCCTATCACCCTTAATAAGAACATCTCATCTACTTGTCAAAATTGCATAAAAGGAAATATTGATCTTCATTTTATCATAGAGTGAAGATGGAAGTATATTTCTATTTTAGAAATTTCATATATAAATTTCACAATAGAATGCAAAAAAAGGACCCTTTGGGGCTTGAATTCTAATCCACATAAATTAATTTATTTGTTTGGTTAGTTTGTTTTATCATGAACCTTTGGTTTGTGAGGATCAAACTAATAAGAAATATCGACCTAGATCTATCTATTCTTGAATCAAGGGAATCGCATCCATTGAAAAAATTCTCCAACCACAGGGGTGGCTACTATGAAAGGGGAACTGTCCAATCCAAAAGTAAACTGGGTAGCATCTAAATGGGGTCAAAAAGGACATGATCTAAATAGAATGCCCGCAGGGAGAGGGACCGCTAAGAGCTTAATCCAAAATGCTTCTCGGGTTCTCTTACACCTACTTTAAACATGCTTGGGGATTTTGATGGAACAGTGTCACAGATGGCAACCAGGAATTCCCACTAAGAAAGGATGCCACTTGGGTTCTCTTACACCTAACTTAATTGTGCTAATCGAAATTTGGATACCTCTCGGGTTCTCTTACACCTATTCTAATAGCACCGAGAGATTGTGTTTGTGTTGTGAAAGAGGGATAGGATGCCACTGGGGGACTCTTACACCTACCCTAAACACGTCAAGAAGGATTTGCAAGACAAACAAACAACACTTTGAAAGAAGAGAAGATTTTGATGAAATGGTATCAAATTTTTATTGATTGATAGAAATATTTTCAAACACAATTTTTATGGGTAATATTTCTTTAGATAGAGCTCATTAATTTGAAGCGTCGAGTGTTCCCCTTTACAATTAATAAGCTAATAAGATCCTCCTTGGTAGGTCTTCTCTATGACATAAGGGCCTTCCCAAGTGGGTTCAAACTTGCCTCCCATCTTTCGACAGGCAACAATTGGTCTACTTAGGACTAACACAAGTTCTCCTACTCAGAAAGACCTAGGGCGGACGAGCTTGTTGTGAGCTTGAATCATTTTGGCCTTGTACAACTCAAGGTTCTGGCACGCCCGTAGGCGACTCTCCTCTAATCCTTCGAGCTCTTCTAACTGCAACTTTCTATTATGCTATATCTTATTATTTAATGCTATCATTAGTGATGGGAGTTGAACTTCTAAAGGTAGAATGACTTCAGACTCATACACTAAGGAAAATGAGGTAGATTGAGTTGGAGTTCGGTATGTGGTGCGGTAGGCCCACAAGGCTTCAACCAACTGGTCATTTCACTATATTTTGTTATCATCAAGAGTCTTTTTTAGTATTTGGATGAGAGTTTTATTGAATGCTTCCGTAATCCATTTGCTCTAGGGTAGTAGATGATGGAGTATCTCCAATCTATATCATGTCTTCTAGCGAAGCTGTTGATCTTGGTGCTTTTGAATGCAGTACCATTATCGATATAATTCATCGAGACGAACTATATGATATGGTTCTTGAAAAATTGAAGCACATCTTTGAGTGACCTCTCGAGTGGGATTGCATCCCACTTGGAAAAATAGTGGTGGCGGTAAGATGAAGATGACCCTTATAAGAAGAAGGTCAAACCACATTAATTGAAACCTCGAATGGCCATGAAGCTAATATAGGGTGTAGAATATTGGGTGGTTGGTGGAGGACCACACTATATACTTGACACTAATCGCATCTCCTAGCTACATCTATGCAGTCTGTAATCATCGAAGATCAATAATATCTTAGTCTCTTGATCTTCGTCTTCATCTTCAGACTGGATTGATGAGCTCCAGATAGACTTGAATGTACTTTGGTTACAACGCCATGGGATTCGTGTTTGTATAAACAACGTAACCACATCTGGTCAAAGGACCGATGGTATAGGGTGCCATCAACGAGAGTATAGGAGAGAGCTCTCTGTTTCACCTGATGGAATTATGACTTTCTTGAGGTAGTTTGTCGATGTTCAAATAATCTATGATCAATTGCCTCCAATCCAACTCCTTGCCCATTTTGGCAACAGCAATCTCCCCTTCAAGAGAAAGTCTCTCGATGAGTCCAGCATCAATAAGGGATAGGACTTGTCTATTTTGGACCCTTATTGAAATGAACTCATCTTCCGGACATGCCAATTCTTTGGCAAGTTTAGCCAAAGCATCTACTACTGTGTTCTCTGCTCAAGGAACCTTGTAGATGGTGACTTCAGGGATTTGGACCAGCAACTTCATGGTATACTCGTGGTAATGACAAAGCTTGAGTTTGAGAACCTTATAGGACCCGACAATCTGGTTGATGACCAACTGAGAATCCCCAAAGATGTTAATGCTCTTGACACACACTATGATATCTAACTCTAGACCGGCAATCAAAGCCTCATACTCGACTTCATTATTGGTGTGGGGGTTGGAAAGATAGTATGAGAATCTCATCACATCGTGGTCTAGAGTTAGGAGAACTATTCCTACCCGCCTTTCCTGGAAGAGTAGATCGTGGTGCTTCCCTTTATGAAAGAAGTTGCACCATCAAATATATCTCCCATCGGTTGTCAACATCCTAAGTTCATGATTTGTTCATCGGGAGATCATCACTAAGAATCGGAGGAAGTGGGTCTGCTAAGAAATCCGCATGTGCTTGTCCTTTTATCTCATGGAAGGGTATGAATGTGATATCAAACTGCGAGAGGATCATGGACCATCATGCCAAACATTCAAATAGTGTTGGCCGTGTCATGAGATATTGTAGTGGATTGATTCTGGAGATCAAGTTCACCTTATGAGAAAGCATATAGTGTCGTAGCTTTTGAGATGCAAAGATCAAAACTAGGTAATGTTTCTCAATAGGTGGATAGTTTGCTTCAGTAGGAATAAGACGTCGGCTGAGGTAGTAGAGAGCATTCTCCTTCCCTTCATCATTGGCTTGGGCCAACAGGAGAGTCATCAATGCATGTAGAGGATGAGTGGCACCTGGGATAGAGCTAGAACTGGCTTCACCAAATTCTGGTTGATATCTTCAAAGGCATGCTAGCACTTATCATCCCACTTGAACTTGGCATCCTTTTTGACAAGTGCTAAAAATGGCTTGCATCTCCCTGATAGGTTGGAGATAAAACGTCTTAGGTACGCCAGCCGTCCTTGGAAGGATCTGAGTTAAGTTAAACTCTTATGAGGTGGCATTTCTAAGAGAGCTTTAATCTTTTATGGATCTATTTCTATTCCCTGATGTCAGACAAATAACCCAAGGAATTTCTCTAAAGCTACTCTGAATGCACACTTCAGGGGATTCATTTTGATGTTATATTGTCTTAACCGTTCGAAAACTACTCTCAATTCAAAGAGATGATCTTCCTATTCTTTGCTCTTGAATACTAGATCATCAACATAGCACTCAACTTGATGATGGATAAGCTCGTTGAAGATCTGAGTCATGGCCATTGGTATGTAGAACAGCATTTTAAGGAAAGGCATGACCCTATATAAAATTCTCGGGGTTTGAAAGCGTGTTTCTTTCATCTTGAGGAGACATCTTGATTTGGTTAGCGATGATCCATCCATGAAAGAAAATTGCATGAGATGAGGCGATGTCCACCATTAATTCTGGTATAGGAAGAGGAAACTCATCCTTAGGACATGCCTTGTTTAAGATCCTGAAATCGAAGCATATGTGAATCTGGCCATTCTTCTTCTTAACTAGGATGCCACTGGCTAACTAAGTAGAATATTTTTCTTTCTTGATGAAACTAGCATCGATCAATTTCTTGACTTTAGAAATGACCTTTTGTTAAATTTCTAATCGCATGCGTCTAGGAGCTTGCTTACTAGGGGTAGCGTTAGGATCTATTGCTAGCTTGTGGACTACTACATCAGAAGATAATCCGGGCATCTCTTCATAACTCCATGTGAAGCAGTCTTTAAACTCAGTCAATGGCATAATTAAGTCATTAGTTTCTTCTTCATTCAGCAACGAACTGATGTACATCGGGCATGAATTTTCTTCAATCCCAAGATTGATTTCTTTAAGCTCGTCAATTGTTGAATGGATCTCCTCTTCAAATTATGGAGGTGCATCCTTGATTTGGAGATCATATAGATCATCTGAGGTTTCTAAATACACATTCTCATAAGATTTGGTGTTGTGTGAAAAGAACCTATCAAACTCTAAATGATTGGTAACAGTTAAATAGTAATCATCGTCATCGACCAGACCCACTGTACTAAATCCTAGTCCTGCTCTTGATTATGGTTCCTTGCCTATATTGTTCCATAGCTTTTCAAAATACTCTGACCTGTGTCTAGACTATGCATGAGGAACCAAACCTTTCTGTATAATATTATGAACATAAGGTGAGTAAAAGTCAAATGATAATTCCATTAATTCTTTAAATGTATCCTCCTCAAGTTCTACATCAACTTCAGGACTTGAGGATGATGATCCCAAAAGAATCTCTTGACTTCTATCAGAAGACTTGGGGACTTCCTACTAAACCTTTAACTTTAGATGTAAGTGAGGTTAAAGCTAAGGTTCCCGCTTCTAATAGTCTCACATAAACTGATTGAATACTTTGCTTTTTGAGGCTGTCTTCATCTCTATTTGGATCAAAGTCACCTCCAATGGAACTTGAGAGGGTTGGTGGTATGCCAATTAGACTCATCCTCCTCAGATTCCAAGTCTATGTGAATAGTAGGGTACTCATGAACTAGAACATGACCTCTGTTGGTAATGGCCAACTGGGGTCTTCCACTCTAGACGCCTATTTGCCTCTCCTCACGTGGAGGTTGAGTCATTCTACCCACATGTCCATATGATGGAATGAACTGTGGGTGAAATGTGATATGTAGATCTACTTCTTCGTCAATTCCCATTTCTTATTCACTTGGATTTCCATTTTTCTTTTCTTTTTCTTTTGCCTTTTATTTTTCTTCATTTTCTTTTTCTTTTCAATTTGAGTTTTATCAAAGTTCACGAGAAAGGGTGCTTTAAGGAAAATAGTAGGTCACATCCTCATAAATCTCAACCTCTCTAATTGAAAATGGTTTTTCATCTCCATTAGCACGATATTCAATCTCATCCTTTCTGAACTTGATGCACTGATGGAGGGAGGATGGAATTATCTTGTTCTAATGTATCCAAGGCCTACCGAGAAAAGCAGTGAACGAAGTATTCGAATCAATGATGTAAAACTTGGTTTCAGTCTTCCAGTCACTATCTCCAAAGGTAACACTATGGAACCTAAAGCCCACTCACCTTTTTCATTGAATCCTCTCAACATCATCTGATCTCCCCGAAGTGTGGAGATGTCGATCCTCAAATAGGCAAGGGTCTTTAGACTCATAATGTTCGTCAATGCACCTGGATCAACAAGAACTCTGGCAAGTCTGAATTTTCTCATGTAAACTATGATGTAGAGGGGACGGTTGTGCTCCAAGTCCCCTAGAAGAAGGTCTTCATCTGTGAAAGTGATCCCCTGGGCTTCTTTTGTGTAATGTGTCTCCTCACCTATAGCGATCAAGGAGAGCCTTGATTAATGAATCCCTCATCTCTTTGGATAAGACAAGGGCATCGTAGATGCTTAGCTTAGATGGCAATTTTATTAGATGAGAGAGGACATTGTAGTCCACCTTGGGTTGATCCTCCACAAGCATATCTAAGGGTGGAGCATCCTGTGGAGGGGCTTCTCGAAACTCTGTACCAATGACTTGTTTCCCTCTATCTTGAGGTGCTACCCTAAGAGGTAGAACCTTGCCACTACGGAGGTTGACTTCGGTGATCTCTTATGGCAGGGTAATGGAAGGTTCTACCTGCACATCAAGCTCACCTACAGCTTCTCCTATGAAACCCTCAGAATCGGATGATTCCAAGTTTATCTCAAAAGATGAACCCGTAGCATTCAGAGTAGGAAAGTCCAACTCTAAATCAAAAAGAGGAAGATCAAAATTGTTATAGTTATTTTGACTTGAAATGTTATCATTAAGAATAGAAGTAAACAACCTATTAGAAGTGACAGATGTAATTCAAGCTAGCTTTATTCTTCAATTTCTTTGATTTGATAGGAGATACAAAGTAGAAATCAAGTAAAGTAAGTGGGGTAAGGGATTTGATGCCCTTATCCACCGATACAAGAGTTCTACTAGTAGAAGAAGAACTAGCTGAAATAGAGGAAGTCATAGATGTGGTAGCTACAATGGTAGACTGGAGGCTGGACTCAGTCGGTGGTTGCGCTACTGGGCTATCCTGGGCTGACACATGTTGTTGTTGCTGTTGAGCTCCCCCTTTCCTCGAGTTGGCACTGGCAACTTGTAAACCTTCCATGATGTTGGAGGTTTGAGCTGACTCAAGCACCTGCAAGGAAAGTTTCTTGATCTTCTGAACGATCTTTTTAGAGGTTTTGGATAAAGAGATATCCCAACCTTCTTTGGTTTTAGAATGATCACAAGAATCCCCAAGAATTACCCTAATGAAACTAGATGGTTATTCCACAAGGTATTCCTTCGGGATAACTACAGTACCGATCTTGAAGCTATGTTCAAACCAGTCCTTAAATGTGAAGCAATCCTCCAAAACATGACCTAGCATATAGTGGTAGGGGCAAAAGTTAGGATCATGGCTTTTGCCCACTTCCTCCGATCTCCTGGGCTCGGGTAGCTGAAAATTAGGCTTCTTTAAGAGATTCTTAAAGATTTTCTTGATTACCTCCCTCTTAAATGAATAAGGTTTGTTAAGCTTATCTAAAGAGTAGGTGGACCATAACTACTGGCGGGTATGTGTCGCTCTTGATGGTATGGTGAGAGGAGGTGGCGATCGGCCATGGAGGCTCTTGTGAGGCGGTAGGGCTACCTGGTGGTGGTAAAGAAGGTGGAAGTGAAGGCTCGAGGTCATGGTCTCTGATCTTAGTTGTTTCCCTTCACTCTTGTCACGCCACGGCTTCTTCTCATAAACCTTCTCTGGCATTGCTTTGGGCAACTGGTCTTGAAAAGGTAATTGTTTAGTCTCTCCTTGTAAACTAGCTGCCTTATTGATTAGCTTCTCAAAAATTTTGATGGTGAAGCCCTTAAGCATGAAGGCGACCAAGCCATGGATATTCTTTAGAAAAATTTCAATGGCATGTTGCTCAAATAGCTGTGGCTCGCATTTCATACTTAGGTTACGCCATCTGAGAATATAGTCAATAAGGGACTCACTTGGGTGTTGTTGTGCTACAATGAGGTCACCAACAATAACCCTTTGTTGAGCTCCAGTAAACCTCCTGATAAAGAGTTGCTCCAACTCAGTAAATATCTTTACTGAACCATTGAGAAGTTTAGCATATCAATCGAAAGCTATCCCTGCTAGCTCTTGACAAGAGGTAGAATAGTAAAGTGTCTGCATTGCAAGCGGCCACAAGTGTGAAATATGCTACCTCGGGTTTCACTGCCATCAAAACTCTTGAAGGAAGGTGGCACGAAACCCTTAGGATATTGGATTGCATTAAATTCCTCCGACCAGGGTCTATCCTTTGGAACTGATGATCCTCCCCGGGCTTATGCCAATGCTTCCTTCACTTGCTGCTCAACCATAGATCTGATGTATTTCTCCTATATGGAGGTACTTTCCACAACCTTCCTATACATGCTAGTGCTACCTTGCTCAACGGTAGGTAAGGTCTTGGCTGGGTCCAGGACATGCTCTAACTCTGGCTGACTAATCTCAGTTGTAGTAGGATGAACTGTTGGGGCTTATTTCTGAAGTACTGAGACTACTGCTAATAAGTCCTCAAGCTGCCTCACCATCATATATATTTGTTCGTCTTTCTACTTTAACTGATATCAGAGGTGTTGAGCTGATTGAGCTGTGTCTTCATGCTCAACCTCATCACCTTCCATAGTCTGCTGCTCTCTGAGGAGGGATACCCTGGTATCTACCATGCAAACCCTGGCTGAGTCTCCCAACAAATCATCTTCATTGGGATCAAAGCTAGCCTTCTCCTCATCAGACCAATCATACCCCAGAATTTCTTTCTTTTATATAAGATAATGTGCCACTATGTCCTCAAGAGAACGATCAATCTGAATGGCACAAACAATTTTGGTTGACCAGTGTGATCATTGTCATGCTTGAGGCACCCACCTCCCTGCTGAGAATCAATCTTATGAGGGGACTTACTCAATAGAGACACACTCCTGACTATCACTGACTAAGGGGTGACACTCCTAGGAGGTTCTACTATCATGGGTGCAACTGGGCTATCATCTGCTCCCTCTACAATAGCTGCCACCATCTCTGTGTCCTGCTGAACTGGTGGTGTTGGTGAAGGGACAACCACTATGCTTCGGGGTCACCATTCCCTCCGTACCACAACTGGGGTAGAAGGTCAAGCAAAAGAGCTCAGCTTCGCCATAGTAGGCAGTGTAAATGGAATTGTATCCCTCGGCCATAGTTGGATCACCAATGGGGTATGCTTCTCCCCATGGCCTTCATGCCTTCATAGCGGAGATCTGAGCGTGAGCAGTGGCGGCGGTGGGGGGTAGAGCATTGTGGTGGAGACACCACCGACTATCTTGGGATAGGGTCCCTCTTCCTATGATGGGTCGTTCCTATAAGCTAAATATTATTTGTGTGATCGACGCGGGTAGCGCGCCGATCAGAGAAATCAATGAGTGCGGAGGCCGCTGACTACCGACCAAACCTCCACCTCTCTCTGCTAGTGATCTGTACTAAAGTGCGGGCCTCTCTGGCCCTCTCCTACCATAGGTGTTTCCCCATGTTGCAGGGGATAACAAATCTCAAATCGAATTGAGCTCCGGACTCAGAACGTTCGTAAGCTCCACCAACTGGCGTAGAAGGAGGCGGCCCCTCCTACTAAATGGGGACTCATATCCTCTAGCATCCTCTCACACCAGAGAGAGGATGAAATGGGTTCACTATAACCGGCGAGAAAATCAAAGTGGACACCGCCTCCACAACTGACTACGTAGAAGCCTCCATCTCCTTGGTAATACGTGTATGATACCTCTTAATCATGTGATTTTTATTCCTCCTCTGAGTCCTAATAGAGTGAGTGGAGTAAGAACTAGACTCAACCTCAAAGTGAGGCAATCCTAGGATCAAAGGAGCTTACCCTTAGGGGTGCCGATGAGTGCTAGCCACTTGCGGGCAAGATACAGGGCGCCCATACTGTCACTGCACTACTGCTACCATGGAACTACCATTGCTTTCCTCTTTGGTGAGGATGTCGATCGATGATCGATCTAAATGATCAACCTCAGCCCTTGATCTTACTAATAGTTATGAGGGGAGTGCCCCACAGTGATCCTCAACCTTGAAACCTCTCAAATGGATAAGGTGTGTGATCGGAGGAGATTGGCGATCAAGGCCAAGTCCATGTCGTAGGGGAAAGTAAACACAAACTTTTGTGAACTGCCATTATAGTTAAATGAAAATTAAAAAATTGAACTATAGCTGCAACTGAGACTGATGATTAGAATCTACAATGTTGGAAACAAGCTTGGATCATATTTTTATTTTATTGATTTTTGAATGAATTTTAAAATTTGAACCCACATCCAACATCTTGGAAGTATTAAGTGGGGTTCAAATGGATTTTGAGAAAATTTAGAGATTTGATTGGAAAGAGAAATTTTTGAATATGAATCCAATTTCAATAAATTTAGGTATATTGAAAATGGGTTCAAATATTTTTAGAAAGATGCTTCCATAAGTTCATATTTAAAATCAGATGTTGATTTAAGGACCCTTTCCTTTAACAAATTTGAGAATGTTAAAGTTTGGGTCAATTGATTTTATTTTCGATTAGGTATTTTGGAATTCACTTACTTAGCAAATTTGTATATGCTAAGTGAGGTGTTTGAAAATAATTATTTCTTTTTTTTTCTTTGTTTATTTTATCTTGTCAATTATTATTGATTTTGAAAATTGAAATTCCCATTTACCAAATTTAGGTATGCTAAATGAAGAACCCAAGTGTGTTTTATTTTTTTTATTTTTTTTTTAAAGATTTTTGAAAATTAGATTCTCAACAAATTTGAGTATGGTAAAAAAAATCCTAAAGTGTTTCATTTGTTCTGGATATTGACTTTTTTTGTGTAAAAATAGGATCCTTAGCAAATTTGGGTATGTTAAGAAAATCCTAATGTATTTCCTTTTTTATTTTGATTTATTTTTAATTGAAAGTAGAGACTTCACCTTAGCAAATATGGTATGCTAAAAAAATAAAGTTTCACTTAATTTTGTGAAATAAAAATTTTACTAAGCAAATTTGAGTATGCTAAATGAAATTCCAAAATATGTGTTTAAATTTTTTGTGTTTTGATTTTATTTTGAAAATGGAAGCTTCACTTTAGCAAATTTGGTATGCTAAAGAGTGAAGTTCCAAAAGTGCTTTTGGGAATTTTGTGAAGTGAAAATTTCATTTATCAAATTTGAGTATGCTAAATGAAATTCTAAAGGTGTTTCAAATTTTTGTTTTGGATTTTGAAAAAGGGAGACTTCATTTTAGCAAATGGAGTATGCTAAATTGAAGTTCCAAATATATTTTGAAAATTTTTGCGTAATGGATATTTCACTTGGAAAACTTGAGTATGCTAAATAAAATTTTCAAAAATGTGTTTCAAAATTTATTTTTGGAAATAAAAAAGAGAGAGAGAGAGAGACTTCATTTTAGCTAATGGGATATGCTAGAACAAAATTTCAAATGTATTTTGAAAATTTTTGTTTCTTATTGATTTTTGAAGAGGGAGATTTCCATTTAACAAATTTGGGCATGTAAAATGAAAATCAATTATATCTCATTTTTCAAAGATGCATATTTTGTGTGTGATTATTACTTTTTAAAAGAAGAAATCCCAAGTTAATCATATGTGGAATATGTTAAGTGGGATTTCAAAGTGGTGCCATTTTATTTGGAAATGAAATTTTCATTCAATAAATTTGGATATATTGAATGGAGATATTCATATGTGTTTTTTGAAAATATGAAAATCCCAACCTAACACATGTGGAATGTATTAGGTGAAAGTCCAAAGTAATGATTTTGCTTGAAGAGGCAATATCCATTCAATACAATTGGATGTATTTAATGGAAAGGCCCAGCTTCAAATTTTATACTTTTAAAAATATAATTGTTGGGATTTTATTTTTATAAAGATGATCTCACATATAACAACCATAAAGATTGTTAGATGAAGATAATTTAAGAAAAATTTGGGCAAACTATTTTATTAAGTGTAATTTTGAAAGAGTGCTTTTTGAAAAGCATGATTTTTTTATAAGAATTTATTTTGTCTTTATTATTTTAAAATGAACCTTTCCTTACCATAGAAATGATAAGAAGGAAGTCTTTAAATATTTTCTTTTTATTAGATCCTTTTATTTTTACCCATTGGACAAACCAACGGAGGTTTTAAGACCAACATGGGGTGAGGTCCTAAAACCTAAAGATATTGGCTAGCTTATCTTAAGAATGAAATAAACTAAGTGCCAACGAAATGAAAGATAATCTTAGATTCATACCAAAGTACAAACCCACTATCGATAGTTGAAGATAATGATCATTTACCAAAGATGGAGAGAGGAACCATCCCAGCGGAGTCGCCAAAAAAATCTGTGGTGAAATTTTTATAGAATTTCTAAAGGATAATATATACTTCCATCTTCACTCTATGCGAGATCAAATGAAGATAAAAATATACATCTCCTTTTTATGCATTTTTGATACCACATAGATCCACAGATGTTCTTATTGAAAGTGATCGAGTATGACATTGATGAGAGATGCACTATCTCTAAAGATAGAAGTTACCACCCTACAATGGACATAATCACCTCAACAAGGACTCCTAAGGACAGTAGGTATGCATGTGTACCAAAGATTCGTCCCCTACTTTATATGAAAAAGTAAAGTATGATTTATTTTTAACCGGGTTCGTTAAGTTCCCTACAGGGTTTGTGGAATTTGAAAAAGAATATTCATCAAAGTTATTTTAGGATATTTTTTATATATTGTTATGTGAAACTATTAAACTACTTTTTAAAGAACTTTGTACACCGGCTGTTCTTTTATTGGTTGGCTTGGTACTTCTCGATTAGCCTGCTTAATTGTGTTGTTATTCCAATTTATGTGGTATCCTGACCTGCTGCTTAGTGCCTGATTCTCTCTGATAGGGAAGGAAATGGTTGTGACGGCATTGATGTTATTCTTTCTATCATTAAGACTAGTAGCATTTTATGTGACTGTAACCCTTCTTTTTGAAATTTGGATGCTCACATACATTGCTGCTCCTTGAGATAGATTTTGACTGAGCCTGAGCCGTCCTTCTTATTTTCCTTTATTGTATCTTTCTACGCTTGCTTATGTATTTTTTGAACTTCTTGTAGGTATTTGTGCAGGTGGAGCATTTAGTTAATTACATCATAAGAAATGAGATCCCTCAGGAATACTCTCTATTAAGATAAATAATCGTTGTCTCCAAAGATTTCAATAAGTAGGACTATCAATCGATTAATTTATTTCAGAAGATCAAATGGGATTGATCAAAGAGAGGGAGTTATTATCGAAGCCAAAGGAAGATAAGTAGGAGATGTTCACGATGTTAGGAAATCTAGCGAGTATCTCAAAATATACTATGGTTGGGCTTTATATTTTTGAAATTGAATTATTTATTTGAGTTGACTTTTTAATAGAAATTTAGGGCTTATGATTTCACAACACAAGATTATGAAAATGCCTAAGATGTGATGATTTATGTTTATGGCCCATAGGAGGGAGAAGCTACCTCAGAACTAAAATCTATAGAGCTTTGGCGAGGGCCGAAAGCACGACCTAAATCTAAGGCGACAATAGGTATTTGGTTTGCCTCCACAAGAGAAGACAACCCGACTGCTTGGACTTACAACCGCCTGAGGGTGGCCATCAACTAACTCATATGATTTTAAATTCATGTAGGCAAGTCATATGCTTTATGCAAGATTACTAGGCTGTTATTTATTTAGAAAGAAACTAAATCCTTAAACTCACTCCCTAAAGAGACTAGATCATGTAAAGGGCATGCTTCAATGACCTAAATCTAATGCAAATCATATTATATTTTTATTTTTATTTTTAAACAATCATTTAACTCAAGTTTATAAAATTCATATGACAAATGCATTAGAATAAGATTATTGGCCAAAATCAACGAGAAGGGAGGAGGTGTGTTTCCACCATGGCTCTCAAAGGTCAAGCCAAGTTTATCTAGCAAAGGTAGAAGCCCTCCAATCAAGAGTGAAAATAATATGCATTTATGCATGATGTTATAAAAGAAATACTCATCCAGCTAAGGAGTTGCTAATTCGTTTATCTTGATTTTAGCCTAAATTTTAAGTGAAGTTATAAGTTCTTTGTTTTTAATTTTGAATTGTTAAATTTGGTAGAAGATTTATTTTTTTCCTAAGAGCCTACTCCACATCCAGGCCATACATCAAGCAAGAAATAAACTAACAAAAAAGAAGTCATCGTAATGCACAAGCTAAACAAATCAGCAATCAATTTATAAAGCTAACACAAAAGAATAAGAGGTCATTTGTGATCGGGCACCACCGTACAAACCCAAAAATAAATTGGGTAGCCAAGCTCTACCATTATACAACCTAGATTACAAATGAATTAAGTACAATTAAGCAAGGAATTCATTCTTCTTCTTCTTCTTTCTTCTTCTTTCTTCTTCTTTTATGGTTTGGATGTGGTTATGACTTCACAGTACATAAGATATAATCTTATGACCAATGCTCATCCTAATCCCCATAATAATCATTCCAAGATCCTAATTATAAAAATTACATAAAAATGAAAAGTAAATCTAGCTAACACCTACAAAATAAAGATTAGCTAAACAAACCACACAAATTTTAAGCATGTATATTAGACTTACCACCCGACACATGGGTGATTAAGTCCACCTGGTATATTGGATTATGCTTAGGAGTATAAGCACATGTACAGCAAAAGCATTTATATTTTTTATTTATTACAGCATTCCTTAAGCACAATCCCTTGCAGAAAATAATTATTAGACTAAATCGTTCTATCATTCATTCTACACACATTTACCCTAACATCTAGACTAAAACATGTCACAAAATAAAAGCAAACATCAAACCATGCACCGCCCTAACCTAAAGCTAGAAGTGGTGACTTAACCTAAATGTGTGTGCTTTAGAAGGTTTGTATGGTATGCTTAACTATGGCTTCAAGATTTATATTTTCTAAATTTGAAAGTGTTCAACTTAGAGGATGGTTTCATTTAAGTTATTTTATTGATTTTGGTTGATTTTTATTTTGTATTTTCATTTGGTTTGAATGAATCCTACAATTTAATTACTAAATTTTAAAGAGAGAGAAAAGAGAAGATAACTTCTCTTTCCTTCCCTACCTTATGTAATTTCTAAAGTGGATTCATGTTTAATTTTGTTTAGTGAATGTTTTATTATGTGTTTTAATTAATCCTAAGTTTAGATCAATTCTAAACAAATCTATTCAAAAAGAAAGACATCTTAAGATTAAGTAAAGTGAACTAAATTCACAAAGCATATATCACTTTCATTCTTTCCCAACATGTATAATATGCATATGAATAAACTCTAAGTATATTTATACATACAAATGAGAATGTTTGGCACATCTTATAATGAATGCTAAGTAGTTTACTAAAGAAAATTTGAATACTTATGATGCATGATTTTTATTAAGTAGAAAAGGGATTTTTTATCCAATTTTCACATGCACGCATGAATATATTAAAGATATAAGTGAGTACGACGCCATTATTAACCAGGGGTATAAGTTACAATACCTACTTAGGGCTACCTAAAGCCTCACAACGCCAGGGTTGTCCAGACTAATATACCACTTTCTTTAAATACAAGTATATGTACTAAAAAAATGAATGGAAAAGAAAGGATGCAAAAGTTTGTGTTTGTTGATTTATTTTTGTTTATGCAATTTATATGTATGTGTAGGTATCCTTCTTAAGTAATAGCATAAGAATGAATAGGAAATGAAATTAGGCAAGTGTTAGGTTCTTTTCAAATGAACTAAACACTTTACCCAATCCTATTCAAAACTATACTAAAAGAGAGAAGGAAAACTACACTAAGCACATCATTGTATTTTACTCACATGCAAGCTTATAAATAAAATATAACACACTTTCAATTTTAATAATTGATTCATATATTTTGAAAATAATTTGAATTTAATAGTGATAATAGCCACTCATATTCCTATTTTAGCCAAAATATGCAATTTGACATAAAAGAAATATTTCACTTTCATTTTGATTTTTGAAAAGAATGCATGCATGAAATTCATATGACATACACATTTAGCATGTTGGGAAGAAACTAAAATGATAACAGCATGTAAACATATTCACCCTAATTAATTCCTAAAGATAATCTTATGAAATATGAAAACTTAAAGCAAATCAAATTATTTTTTAAAGAATGTTTGATTATGTTTTGAGTTTGATTTAATTTGAGAAATGTGAGGTGAGTTTTTTATTCTTAACTCATTCCCATATGTGTATGATATTTAAGTTCAATTTCTATATGATTAGATCCATTTTATATTTTGATTAGATTAAGGTATGAATTAAGTGTATTAATTATCCCTTACCTATACAACTTTAGTATATTTAATCAAATAATTATGAGTCAATGAGATGACATAAAATCTTACAAGGAATTTAAATTTGCAATGCACCTAAGAAGAAAAGGCCTAATGCAATTTGGCTCATAATTAATAAATAATTAAACTAAGGAGTTTAACATAAGTAATTTTATAACATGTGAATTTTGATTTCCTTAATGTATTTAGGCTCCTAAACACCTAAGCATATATTCAAGATAAATTAATTAAGTTCTGGAAGGTTTTAAAATTTTATGAAATTAATTAAGGAGGTAATTAGTGAATTAACTCTTAATTAAGAATAGATTAAGGAAGACAAGAGGGTCTAGGGAATATCTCAAGGAAAGTATCCCAAAATTATTCTCTAAACCTCACATTCACTTAATCAAAACTTAATTGACTCAATCAGAGAATTAAACCACTAATTATACCCTTAATTAGGCTTAATTACATTAAAAGAGTAATTAAAGAATGAACTAGCAATTCCCCTAATTAAGCCACCAATAAATCCCAAGAAAATTAAGGGAGGCAGGAGTCATCCCATTAATTAAGCACAAAAAGTTTGGGACTAATCCGAGAAGTAATTAAAGGGTAATTAACAAATTAACATTCCCAATAAAATCTAAATTTAGAGAAAAATACTATTCAAAATCCATTGAAATTAATTTTAGAATATTCTATGTTTAATTATCTTTCATGTGCAATTTATTTCATATTTTTCTAATTTTTCTACACTTAGATATGAATTTTAGAAGGTTTGGTAATTAATTAGAATTTATTTAAACCCTAATTATATTATTAATCCGTCGCCCGCTGCGGCGACCGCGGCATGCTTTACCGTTTCAGATTGGGTATTTAACCTATCACATTGTAGCGTCGTGTGGCGACGGCGTTACGCTCTTTCTCCTCAGCCGTCCGATCAAGGATCGGGCGGCTGAGATTAAAGTCGCGGATCTGAGGGAGGAAAATATATAAATTATGCATTTTAATCTCGACCGTCCATCTAAAATGCACAGATGGAGTGCCAGAGATCCATCCCTGCCACTCTCTATGAGCCATGAAGATCGTCCATGTTTGAAGCCATGATCAGAGATCGATTGAGCTCGGATTGGGATGAAACTCAACCCGCACCATCAACATGCAACCTAGATCACATCTAATGAATAAGATTTTATGGGATTAACATTCACTTCACAAAGCTCCAAACCATAGCTAGATTAAGCTCAAAAAATGGCTAACCTCACCGGAGGTGATCACCGGCTCTCGATTCCCTTCGCAGAAGCTTAGTGGGTTGAGGCAAGCTTTTGAGTTTGAGCTCTTGAGGTTGAGTGGATGCTTCTATGGACCAACCCTTTGCCTTAAGCTCGGTCTTGATCAAGATGACTCCTCCCTTGCTTTAGGAATTTAGGAAAGAGCTTGGGTGAGCTCGGTTGAGGTCCCTGAGGGAGTGTGCAAAGGGAATTGCACTGGTTTTGAGTGTGGAGTGAATTTGATTTTTGGTAGAGCTCTCCTGTTTTCACACTGTGAAAATCGAGAAGATGAAGTTTGATTTCACTCTAGGAAGCTTAGGGAGGCTGAGGAATTTCTTCTCTGACTTCCCTAGGTTCAATCGAAATGAGAAATATTAGAATTAAATGAAATTAAGGGGAGTATATCTCCCCCTAAGGCAATCGGACCACCGAATCTTGCCATGCCATTTTGGATCAATTGCCTTGATTTAGTGAGTTTGTTAGGCTATTAGATGAGTCATTGAATTTGGTTTGGCAAGAGGAGTAGAATGGTGAACTCCTCATGTGCTTAAAATAAGTGGAGGCATGATTCCCATGTGGCCATTTCAAGGCATGTGCTCGGTTTGGCCATTAGGCTAGGTTGGGCTAACCCAAACCCATTGGGTTGGGTGCACCACACTCCGTAGTGTTCACTTAATCCACTAAAAGAGTGTCAAGTGGGTATGAAGAGGATTTGACCAAATTCCAAATGAAATTGGCCAGAATTTACCCCATGGCCTAGGGCTAAAATGGTCATTTGACCTTGATTTCAGTTTGGGTATGTTTGATATGATGAGAAAATAGGTTTGGCTAAGTTTCATTGAATTTGGAGTTAATTTGATGTGATTTGGCTCATGTTGACCTATTTAAGTCAAAATGAGTCAACTTTGATCAAGTTGACCAAGTGCTCAAATTGGGTCAAACCAAGAGTTGGGTCAAGTTCATATGACAATTTGTAATGTTTTGGTGGCTTTAGTTTAATTCAATTTAGTTTAGGTTTGAATTTGGTTCATATGATTTCATTTAGGTCAAATGGGTCAAGTTGACCAATTTGACTCATTTAACCTATTTGAGCTAGGTCATAAGTAGTTATAGGTTTGGATAGTCATATGAAAGGGATTGGTATCTTTATTTTCAATCAATTTTGTTTAAGTTTGAATTTGGCTCAATTTGACCATTTATATCAAGTTGGGTTCATGGTTAATTGGGCTAGGTTGGGTCTAGTTAGCCAATTAGAGATTTGGCCAAGTTCAATAATCATTTTGGAATAAACTTGTCCCATTAGTTTCAATCAATTTGGCTTAGATCAAGTTTTTACACATTTTGACTTTTTAGGTCAAGTTGGGTTAACTTGGGTTAAGTGGCCAATTGGGCTAGGTTAGGCTCAAATGTTGACTTGGTTAAGTTCAAACATTGATCATGAATGAACATAGATCATTGGTTTCAATCAATTCGGCCTATGATGGATTTTGGCTATGTTGGGTTTCATCTTGGCTAAGTGTTGACTTGGTCAACCCTTAGGTTTTACTTGGTTTGACTCAATTTGAGTGATTGATCATCTCATGATGATTGTTGATCATGATGAGAGGCTTAGGTGAGTTTGATTCAATCCAATTTGGTTAGGATTAGAATTTAGCTTATGAGAGTACTTTAGGTCACTTTGGGTAAAGTGAGCCTAAGATGATCAAATGATTTGGTCAAAGCTTGATTTGAGTTTGATTAAACTCACATATGGACTTATTATTGAAATATAAATCCATTTGCAAGTGGTTTGAAGTCAAATAAGTTTTGATTCATTTGACAACTTCAAGTTCAAATGGTGAACATAAAATGGATTTTGGCTTGATTCTTTAATTGAGTTTTGGTTAAGTGATTGAAGTTTGTATTTATATTTGGATTCATGATTGAAGGATTGATTGAATCATTAAGAAAAATCAAGAGTTTGGCTTGATTTGAAGTTAATTTGGCTAAGTTCAAGAATTTGACTCGAAAGACTTAAGTTGGATTTTGATTGAATTTGAGTTTGATTTTTGGAGTTAGTTTTGGTTGTTTGAATTTATATTTCATTTATATACGTGAATATAAATGAGAATATAAATAGGTCATGAGAAAATTTCATGAGTTTGAGGTGATTTCAACATGATCTAGGCTAAGTCCTTAAGAGAAAATCAAAGTGACTTAAGAAAGATTTGTGAATTTGGATTTGAATTTTGGCTTTAGTTTGATTGATTTGAATTTATATTTCATTTATATAAGTGAATATAAATGAGAATATAAATGGGTTGTGAGAAAATTTTATGATTTTGAATTGATTTGAAGATGATTTAGGCTAAGTCCTTAAGAGAGGATTAAAGACTTAAGAAGGATTTTGAATTAGGAATTTGAATTTTGAATTTGATTTGATTGATTTGAATTTATATTTTATTTATATATGTGAATATAAATGAGAATATAAATGAGTTATGAGAAAATTTTATGAATTTGAATTAATTTAAAGATGATTTTGGTTAAGTTCATAAAGGGAAATCAAAGGACTTAGGCAAGATTTGGAATATGAAATTTCAACTTGGGATTTGATTTAAATTTATGTTTCATTTATATATGTGAATATAAATGAGAATATAAATGAGTTATGAGAAAATTTATGAATTTGAATTGATTTGAATATGATTTTTAAGGTTAAATCCTTAAGAGGGAAATTAAGGACTCAGAAAATATTTAGAGTTTGGAATTTGAATCATGGGTTTCAATCATGGATTTCAATCATGGATTTTAATCATATGGCATTGACTTGAGTTTAGAGAAGGCTATAATTGATTTAGGTTTCATGTTGATTTGATTTGGAGTTTGACTTGAAGGAAGGAAGTAAGGGAAGTGGTTCAAGCTATAGGATAGGCAGATTTTCCTAACACCCCTAAGGCATGACCTATTCATATGGCTAACTCTTATAAGTCTTTAGGGTTAAGTTGAGTGACCACCTAATTACTAGATGTGTCTTAAGACTAAGGATCTCTTAAAGTCTAAGAGAAGCCCTATGTCTAAGATAAAGGGGTTGAAAGCTCATCCTAAAAATGAGGTCAATAGTGTGTTACTTATATTTTATTTATAAGCTTGCATGTGAGTAAAATATGAGGATATGATTAGTGTAGATTTTCCTTCTCCCCTCTTTTAGTATAGTTTTGGATAGGATTTGGTGAAGTGTTTAGTTCATTTGAAAAGAACCTAACACTTATCTAATTTCATTTCCTATTCATTCATATGCTATTACTTAAGAAGGATACCTACAGTTGTACATATAAATGGCACAAATAAAAAAAATTAACCAACCCAAACTTTTGCATCCTTTCTTTTCAACTCATTTCTTTTATACATATATTTGTATTTAAGGAAAGTGGTATATTAGTCTGGACAACCCCGGGATTGTCAGGCTTTAAGTAGCCCTAAGTAGGTCTTGTACCTTACAACCCTGGTTAACAATGACGGCGTACTCACTTATGCCTTTCATACATTCATATATGCATGTGAAAATTAGATAAGAATGCCCTTTTCTACTTAATGAAAATCATGCATCAAAAGAATTTAAATTTTCTTAAGTAAACTACTTAGCATTCATTATAAGGTGTGTTAAACATTCTCATTTATATGTATAGAGATGCTTAGGATTCATCTATATGCATGTTATACATGTTGAAAAAGAAATGAAGTAATGTGTGTTTTGTGAATTTAGTTCACTTTACTTGATCTTAAAATATCTTTTTTTTAATAGATTTGTTTAGAATTGATCTAAACTTAGGATTAATTAAAAAACATAATAAAATATTCACTAAACAAAACTAAACATAAATTCACTTTAGAAATTACTTAAGGTAGGGAAGAAAAAATGAGTTATCTTCTCTTTTCCCTCTCTTTAAAACAAATAAAAATACAAAATAAAATCAACCCAAATGATTAAAATAACTTAAATGAAATCATCCTCTAAGTTGAACACTTTCACATTTAGAAAATACAAATCCTAAAGTCATAGTTAAGCATACCACACAAACCTTCTAAAGTACACACATTTAGACTAAGTCACCACTTCTAGCTTTATATTAGGGTGATGTATGGTTTGATGTTTGTTTTTATTTTGTGATATATGTTTTAGTTTGGATGTTAGGGTGAATGTGCGCGGAATGAATGGTAGGACGATTTAGCCTAATCATTATTTTCTATAGGGGATTGTGCTTAAGGGGCGCTGTAATAAAAATATAATTATTTTTACTGTGTAGATGCTCATACCCCTAAGCATAATCCAATAGGTCGGGTGGACTTGGTTACCCATGTGTGGGGTGTTAAGTCCAATATACATGCTTGGGATTTGTGTGATTTGTTTAGCTAATCTCTGTTTTGCAGGTATTAGCTAGATTTACTTTTCCTTTTCATGTATTCTTGCAATTAAGATTTTGGAATGATTGTTATGGGGGATTAGGATGAGCACTGGTCATAAGATCTTATCTTATGCACCATGTGAAGTCTTTGGAGCAACCACCTTCCAACCATCCAAAAGAAGAAAGAAGTAAAGAAAAAGAAAGAAAAAAAAAATAAAAATGAAGAAATGAAGCTTGAAGACCCTCATAATAATGAATTTATTGCTTGATTGTACTTAATTCATTTCTAATTCGGGTTGTATAAGAGTAGAACTCGACTACCCAATTTATTTTCGAGTTTGGGCGGTGATGCCTGACCACAAATGGTCTCTTATTCTTTTGTGTTAGCTTTATAAATTGATTAATGCTTTGTTTAGCTTGTGCATTAAGATGACATCCTTTTCATAGTTTCTTCCTTGCTTAATGTATGGCCTAGATGTGGATTAGGCTCTTACGAAAAAAATAAATCTTCTATCAAATTTAATAATTCAAAATTAAAATAAAGAATTCATAACCTCACCTAAAGCCTAGGCTAAAAAAAATTAAGATAAAAGAATTAACAACCCCTTAGTTAGATAAGTATTTCTTTTACAACATCATGCACAAATGCATATTATTTTCACTCTTGATTGGAGGGCTTCCACCTTTGTCAGAGAAATATGGCCTGACCTTTGAGAGTCATGGTGGAAACACACATTCACCCTTCTCGTTGATTTTGGCTAATAATCTTACTTCTCATGCATTAGGCATATGAATCTTATAAGCCTGAATCAAAATGATTGTCCAAAAATAAAAATAACATATAATATGATTTACATTATTTAGATTATTTGAAGCATGCCCTTATATGATCTAGTCTCTTTAAGGAGTGAGTTTAAAGACTTAGTCTCTTTCTAAATAAATAATAGTCTAGCTATCTTACAGAAAGCATATGACTTGCCTACATTAAATTAAAATTATAGGAGTTATTTGTGACCACCCCAGTGGTTGTAAATCCAAGCTCAAGGTTTGTCCTCTCACAGAGGCAAACCAAATACCCATTGTCACCTTAGATTTAGGTTGTGCCTATAATATGATTTACATTATTTAGATTATTTGAAGCATGCCCTTATATGATCTAGTCTCTTTAAGGAGTGAGTTTAAAGACTTAGTCTCTTTCTAAATAAATAATAGCCTAGCTATCTTACAGAAAGCATATGACTTGCCTACATTAAATTAAAATTACAGGAGTTATTTGACCACCCCCAGTCGGTTGTAAGTCCAAGTAGTCGGGTGGTTTGTCCTCTCCTGTGGAGGCAAACCAAATACCCATTGTCACCTTAGATTTAGGTTGTGCCTTCGGCCCTCGGCAAAGCTCCCTAGATTTAGGTTCTGAGGTTGCTTCTCCCCCCTATAGGCCATAAACATAAATCCTCACCTCTTAGGTATTTCCATAATCTTGTGTTATTGAATAATAAGCCCTAAACTTCTAATAAAAAGTCAACTCAAATGAATAATTCAATTTCAAAAATATATAACCCAACCATAAGATAGTTTAAGATGCTTGCTAGGTTTCCTAGCATCGTGAGCATTTCCTACTTATCTTTCTTTGGCTTCGATAATAACTCTCTCTTTGATCAATCCCATTTGATCTTCTAAAATGAACTAATCGATTGATAGTCCTACCTATTGAAATATTTGGAGACGACGATCATTTATCTTAATTGAGAGTGTTCTTAAGGAATCTCATTCCTTAAGATGTAATTAAACATGGGGGCTTGCCCCTATAGGGAATTTAACGAACTCAGTTTAAAATAAACCCTGCTTTACTTTTTCATATAAAGTAGGGGAAGAATTTTTGGTACACATGCAGATCCATTGTTCTTAGGAGTCTTTGTTGAGGTGGGTAGGTCCATTGTAGGCCGGTAACTTCTATCTTTTGAGATAGTACATCTCTCCTCAATGTCATACCCGATCACCCTTAATAAGAACATATACGGATCTACGTGGTGTCAAAAATGCATAAAAATGAGATATATATTTCTATCTTTATTTTATCCCGCATAGGGTGAATATGGAAGTATATTTATCCTTTAGAAATTCTCTTATGAAAATTTCACCACAGTACTATATGAAATGGATAAACAAATATGTTTAATAATTCAAAAATCAATTGAAACACCTGTATGGGCCCCGACACTACGTTGAATGCTTAAACTTAGTGTTTGAGAATGCTGCACAGGTTGATTCCCGGTTTGGTCTTAGGACCGGGTCCGGGTTAACAAAACCTAAAAATCTAATTATAATATTATAAGAAATTTATTTTAATAAGATATATTAAGCTAATTCTATCTTACTACTACAAAAGATAAACTTATTGACACAACTTCTCAAGTTCAAGCTCCTAAGTGAAAAGTCTCAAACGTGATTCTCTACGCTCAAGCTAGAGTTAATAAAGTTTAGAGGATTATAAATTTTGAGAATTTAGACCTGATCCTCTGTAGAAAAGAGGTAGAGTTGACATAGTCTATTAGCCAACATTAGTCATGTGATCAAAAGGTTATCACTACTAAGGTTTAAATGATCAATCTTTATATTTTCAAATTCAAATCAATAAAAAAATGATCAAATATTCAAGTAAAAAAATTAAATGAAATTAATTATTTAAATTTAAAGTAAAATCCATCCACCCATCTACAGCCGTTTGTCAACAATGATAAATTAAAAAAAAATTTGCTCACAAAGAGCTAATGTCAAATCAAATACATAACTATTTTCATACTCAAATAATCTTAAACCCGCAACGACGTAGCCTATGTCATATGTCCACATGATTTTATCGCAAAATAATACCACATAAATGGCGATTACGACTAGAGCCCTCTGACTATGTGGCTTGTCGTAAAATGACCACTAAATTACAATCACGGCTGCAGCCCGTATGTTCCCCAACGGCTTTGCTCTTTGAGCTGTGAACTATATAATATATTTTGATTTGGCAAAAAGCTCTCTGTTAGCTAAGGTAGACTTATATTTGTCCTCTTAGATAAACTCCACCCCAAGTCTACAAGGTTCCCTTGAACGACGCAATCCATCGCTACTAACAAGGATCTTTCGGTCAGGTTGGGTCATCTACCTCCTCTGACTAAGTAGACTAGGGACCACAACAGCCCGGGATGACGGAACCATGGGAGCTTGATCAGTCGCATCATCATTCCCCCAACCATCTGCTTTAAGCTAATGGTGATGAATTTCATAAATTCTAAATCCCAAATTTTAAACTCCACGTGCTGCTACTATACATTACCCATTCAATAATCTAACGACTAGCCTTAATCAAAATTTATCTCTCAATATTGGGAGGGATAATTAACTATAGGTGCTTGCACCTATAGAAAATATGGAACCAGATCTAAATCCCTCACAAAATGGGAGTGAAATCTCTGGGTAGCGACTTATCTACTATTTCATCTGCTTTCTGAAAATTTCACCGATACATCAAATCAAACTCTCTTCGTCAAGAGGTCGGTGGCAAATTTTCGGAGCCCATGGATTTTTGGCGACTCCGCTAAGGAAATGTTTCTCTTTCCATCTTTGGCTAGTTGAATTTGAGCTATAGTCGCAGTACAGCATGATAAAAATTGAAATTTAAAATCAATCATCAATGAAATTAAATTTAAATTAACTATAATCTTATGACTAATATGTTTGATCTCTATATCCGTTTGTCCTGTCGCATCTTTGCATTTTGAAAGTGAAGGGTGATTCATCAATTGCTTATTACTAATCCTCATTTTTCACTTATAAAATGGATCTTTAGAGCACATCGTTCATCATGAAGCTAGGTCGTCGAGCCAATATATGTCTGGCTAACACTGTTATCAATACTATGGATATTAGAGCTACTATTAAATTTGATAGCATAGACTTCCCAGCCATTGCTGCTACAAATAATCCTCTACCTGAAGTACCTGCATATTGTACACACTAACATGTGCATGGGTGGAGGACAATTGGAATGACCGCTACTACTACTAAGGTTTCTCGAAATAGAACATTTGTATTTGAAAAATTGGGTTATTTTGAGGCGCCAGTCATGAAAAGAACCATCACTGGCAGAAAGTTTCAATCATGCTTGTGAATACGACCACTCTGTCAGTTAAACTTTTGCACTAGGAAGACATTATGCTAAAGCCTCCTCTTCTAGAGGAAAACTAATTAGAAGGCAGAGGAGAAGAAAGAATGCTGAGCTGCGAGCTCATCAGCTCTCATCTGAGCCATATATTACACAATCATCCTTACAACCAGAAGTAGGAGTTCATACCCCGACAATAAATTTGAAAATTTTGAGATGGGTGAAAAAAAAATAGCTCTACTGTTGACGTTAAGCAGTCTTTCTAGGCTCAACAATAGTCAGCTCAAACTTTGTAGAAGAAACAACCTAAAATATTATCTGCTCGAGTACAGAGTCTTAAAGGTTGTAAAAGAAAAGATTTTATGAATAAAAGATATCAAAGGTCAATTATCAAAGAAGCCAAAAATGCTCCACTACAAAAGCTACAATCAGTGGTAGTAAGAACTCAAGATCGTTCTAATAAGCCCTACACGGTGAGCATCGGTGCGTTAAACCTTGGCCGCATGTCCAGGAATCCGTCGCCGAAAGGTCCGGCAAAAAGGAAAACAACTATAGAGGTTGAAGCCTCGAGAAGAAGTAACGATGTAGAAGCTTCTTCATCTGGAAGCAAGCTAACTCAAAGACAACTGAGAAAGAGAAATGTTGAACTACGAGCTCAACAGTCATTGTTCAAGCAGAAAATTTCACAACCAGAAGCGAGTATTCCAATCCAAATTAGGTTTGAAAACTTAAGATGGGTAAAGAGGAACAGCTCTACTAGTGAAATTAAGCAATCTTTTTGGGCTCAACGGCGTCAAGCTCTGGCTCCCCTAGTTAGAAAACCCAAAACTATATCTGCAAGAGTGCATCGGGTTTTGAAAGTTATAAAAGAAAGAGGCTGATGAAAAAGAAATATTAAGCTCCTCCAAGGAGATAATCTCCCATAGTAATAGCTTTCCACCAAGCCAAGCATGTCTCGCATGATGAGCATCGAGGCGCGACACTTGGACCACAGATCTAAGGATCCGTCGTCGAAAGGTCCTGATAAAAAAGGTAAGCAAATTTGGAGGTCACAGCCTCGAAGTGAAACTGCTTTAAAGAAAGATAGCGGTGTGACATCTGGACTGTACTCCCAGAGATCTATCACAAATAAAATTCGTCAAGAATGAGTACCTATGAAAAAGGTCATATGTGATGAAATTTCTGACGGTCGACATCTGGGAGAGTCATCCAGGGGATCCCGTCGCCAACTAGCTCTATATCTTTGAGAGGAGGTAAGCTTCGATCGTAGTATTCCGATTGAAGAAATACCTATTCCACACTTCGAGCCAGAAATTCATTGGAGGCATCGATCAGAGATCTGCATCCAAGAAGAAGAAACTGATGAAGAAGAATATTCCTTTCAAATAGGACAAATAATGTCAAGAGGCTTTTAACAGTATCAAGAAGTATCTGTTGAACCCGCCCATTCTCGTAGTGCCAATTTCAGGGAAGCCCCTCATCTTATATATGACTGTATTAGAAGAATCCCTCAGAGCAATGCTTACACAACACAATAAAGAAGGTAAAGAAAATATATTGTATTATATCAGTCAAAGATTGATAGAAGCTAAAGCAAAGTACTCTCCAATCGAGAAGTATTGTCTTGCACTAATCTTCACTACTCAAAAGCTTCGACATTATATATTGTCGCATAAGATAACGCTCATCTTAAAGATCAATCCGTTGAAGTTCCTGATGACAAGGTCAATGTTAACAAGTTGTTTGGCACAATGAGCGGTGCTCCTATTTCAATTCGATATTACGTATATACCTTAAAAAGCTGTAAATTGATATATACTAGTAGATTTTCTCATTGCACATCCTATCCCAGCAGATTCAGTAGTCAATAATGATTTACCTGATGAAGAGATTTTTCTTATCCATGAAAGAGAAAAGTTGTTGATCTGGGAAATGTATTTCGATGGTGCATCATCTATTAAGCCTGCTCAGCCCCCAAATCTACCAAAAACAAGAGTTGGTGTTGGCCTCGTCTTCATAACATCATAAGGTGGCATAATATGGCGTTCATATAGGTTGACAGAGCCAAGAACCAACAATGAAAATGAATACGAGGCATCAGTGGCAGGCCTCAAAAGTTGTTGCATCGACATCCAAAATTTGAGAATCTACGGAGACTCTCAGTTGGTGATCAACCAAGTGTTGGGCGTCTACAAAATTAATAAGCTCGAACAGGTATACTATCATAAGCAAGTGCTTGAACTCATGAAATAAATTTCAAATGTTAAAGTGGCTCGAGTTTCTCGATCAAAAAATAGTAAAGCGGATTGTTTGGCCAAGCTAGCAAAAGAGATGGCGAACACGGCGACGACGATGTGTTGATTGAAGTGTCCACTCATCGAGTTCTACAACCAGTAAATTCATACTCCCCGCAGGTAGAGGGGACATCAAACTCAAACCAACAGGAAGCGATTCAAATTGCTCCTCACTCTCCCAAAGAACAACAAGTATAAGAGATAGAAAAACTCAAAAATATTACAAAGAAATCAAATGAAGCTTTCATAGTGGAAGAGCCTGATGATTGGAGGCAACTTTTCATCGACTATTTCAAGGAAAGTAATTTGTCAAACAACAAATCACTAGCCACGCAGATTACAAAAAGAATTATACACTACGCTTATGTTAATGACACATTGTACCGTAGATCCATTGAACAAATGTGGCTGTGATGCTTAGGGATAGATGAAGCCAATAAAGTAATATCAAAAATTCATGAATGTCTACGACACGCACCAATCAGGTCCCAAAATGACAACAAAAGTCAAGAGGATGGGATATTATTGGTCATCAATGGTGAAAGACTGCATAGATCATGCTAGGAAATGTCATGAATGTCAAGTCCATGGGGATCTCGATCATCAACCCCCGAATACTCTACACCTAACAATAGCGTCGTAGTCGTTCGAAAGTTGGGGCAAGGATATAATTGGGCTGATTGATCCTCCATTATCAGCCGAATATCGGTTCATTCTAGCAGCTACTGACTACTCCAAATGGGCTGAAGCTACTCCGTTTAAGGAAGTCACTGATGATCGAGTCGTTGACTTCTTCACCAACAATGTTGTCTATAGAATCAGGGTGTCACGACGAATCATTTCAGACAACGGTCCGGCCTTCAAGAGTGTGAAGATATACAGATTCGCTGACCGACACAAAATCAATCGGCAATACTTATCAATTTACAATCCAAGGGTCAATGGTTTAGTAGAGGCTTTCAATAAGACATTGGTAAAGCTGCTCAAAAAGATTCTCACGAAGAATAAAAGAGAGTGGCACACTAAACTGATGGAAGCACTCTAAGCATATAAAACCACTTACAAGACGCCAACTAAAGCTACTCCTTACGCTCTAACATTTGGAGTTGAAGCTGTTCTGCCACCAAAAGTTGAGCTGCCATCACTTCGAGTAGCTGTCCAATTCAATCTTACTCAAGATGAGAATGCTCTCCTGCGAATGGAAGAGTTGGATGCGCTTGACAGAGACTCCAAGCTCAACAAAGTTTAGAAATCTACCGAACGAAGATGTCTAAAGCATTCAACAGTTCAATACGTCCTCAGACTTTCCAGAAAGGTGAATTGATTCTGGTGTTGAGAAGACCAATCATCCCTTATTGCAAGATCGGTAGTAAATTCAAAGCTAACTGGGAAGGTCTCAACATCATAGAGAAGGAGTACGAAGGAGAAGCTTACAAGCTTATTGACACGAATGATCAACGACCAATGCCACCAATCAACGATCGATATCTCAAGAAATATCGCAATTGACTATGAATAAGCATATAGATACTTAAATGAATATTGCACTAGTAAGGCTTTCATACCGAATACATAGGTAATGTCACTTGAAGATTCTCTCATGAAATGAGAATGCATTTTCAAATTACTATGAAGGAGAAGCTTACAAGCTTATTGACACGAATGATCAACGACCAATGCCACCAATCAACGATCGATATCTCAAGAAATATCGCAATTGACTATGAATAAGCATATAGATACTTAAATGAATATTGCACTAGTAAGGCTTTCATACCGAATACATAGGTAATGTCACTTGAAGATTCTCTCATGAAATGAGAATGCATTTTCAAATTACTATGAAAGCCCCGTTAGCAGGGGCATTTTATATATTTATCTAAGTAGACATCATGCTTCAAGTCAAGATCCTCAGATAAATATATATGATAATCATAATAAGATATGTTTATTTATATTAAAGAAGATTAAGCCCTGTAATGTCTTTCTGAACTACTCTACAATCCCTCTGTTAGACAAAAGGCATTTTTTTATTATCAAGGTTGTACAATCCTCTCTTATTAAATAGGAGATATTCTTATATGTATTTAGGTTGACATTGACCTTTATCCTAAGATCTCTGAACATATTTATAATTGTTATTATTAAAGTTGCAGGCTCTTCTAAGAACAAAAATAATTAACTTTTATGCACGAAAAGACAGCCCTAAATGTCAAAAATTTCTCACCAAGATTCATCAAATTTCTAAGATCAAGCCAAAAGAACTCTTAATTTCGGAAGCTTCAATAAGTTAAGTTGGAAAAACATCAACTTCTATATATTCAAGTCTAGGACTCGGACGGGTTCTAAAGGTCGGACTCAACAAGCTCATAAATGGTTGAGTTGTTAACGCTCTCCTCACTCAATAAGCCGTAAGAAAAGGCCGCAGTGAAAGAGCCCACATTCATTAGTCTGATGACCAAACCGTCAATTCACCACAGCTTAAGTCGAAGACTCGAATAAATTCTAAAGTTAGAACTCAATAAGCCCACAAATGACTGAGTTGCTAACGCTTTCCTCACTCAACAAGCCATAAGAAAATGCCGCAATAAAACGGCTCATGCTCGTCAGTCTAATGATAATAGCTATTCAATCTCAAACCAAATCCAGCTTAGTGACTACAAGCAACCAAAATCCAAGAGATTTTTTACTTGATCGATGGACCAAGACAATCTGAGGAAACAACTCTCAACTCAGAGCTGCCTCAAATCAATCTCCATATTGTCTGCAAGGTGATATCTCAATCTATTTTTAACATCTTGATCAAGCATAAAGTATAGATCAAAGCCAATTTCCTCATCAAGTCCGTCAAAGCAGGAAGCACAAGATCGAGGGATCAATTCCATAGTTCACACAAAAGCAATGGTCGAACTAAAGCAATTTTATGGTTATTCAATCTGTTAAAGCACACATTGCTAAACTGATAACTCAATATTATAGACCTAGTATAAGCCGGAAGGCTGGGTCATCTGTATACACCCTTCAATAAATATGTCAAAGAAACAAGCACAGGACTTAGGATGTATATACACTTCCTAACAAATCAATATGGACAAGTCAGGTTAATCCTTTATCAAGTCTATCAAGCTTAGAGCTAGAACAGAAACAAATCAATCCCTCCATAAAATCCGATCAAGCATAAAGCTAGGGTTGGAGGAAATCCAAATCTACAAAGACACAAAAGCAAATAATCTTCAGCGAACCCATCTAAGCAGAGAGCAGATGGTGGAAAAAGATCTTCAGCGAGCCCATTAAAGTCGAAATAATTCACAAGGGTCAACCAATTTTCAACAAGCATAACTCGCTTCATATGTGAATCACATTTATTGAGGATATTTGTTGACCTCCATGCATACTACATCAGTCGAGCCGAGCCTACAAGTCAAATTTAATGGACTTCGAATGCAACAGTGCGCAAATCGGAGCTGAAATGCACTAAATATCCCTGAAATCAGTTAAAATGACCTCCGACCGATGAACAGACTTCGCCGTCGCGTTCAAAATGTCAAAATTAATCAGAATATACATATTGCATAATTCGACAGTCGACCAATCAAGAAGAAAATCCGTCGACGAACCTACGCACATATTGGAGTCGAGAGACTGCGACGATGCTCAAACGACCTCTGTTCGTGAAATTGATCGAGTTGTTAGCATCGAAATGTCAAAACCTATCAAATGAAACTATATGCGCTCAATTTGGACGAGTCTGCGTGAATATTGAGCAGTCGGAAGCGACGGAGCGCATTTTTGAATTGAAATTGGCCGTTGATCGGCTTCGAATAGCCCCGTTGACCCATACATTATTGCGTCCGAAATATCGAAATAATTTTAAATCAACATATATATTAACTATATAATAGTGTCATCACAAAAATCAAAATTCAAATTTATTTTCACTCAAATAAGCATATGCCTTATAAATACCTATCAATACCTAACCTTAAGGGGAGTCCACTATTCACAACGCTCGATTCCCATTAAATGTCGCAAGCCTTCTCCCATTCTGTTCTCCTTGCTAATCGAACAAGCCTTTCTCGTTCTCTTCTATTTCCCTGCTCTGAACCGAACAAAAGCCTCTCGGTTCTATCCAGCCGCACGTCTCTCCCGTCCTAAGCCGCACAAGGGAGCTCTCTCGAGATCCTCTATACGGAAACCCCAGCCGAACGAACGAAGGTCCTCGTTCGTCTGTCTCTACCACCGAAAAAAAATTCCTCCCTCGCGACTCCCTCTTTCTCCCGTTCGAACGATCTCCTTTCTTGACTCTCTCCCGATCAAGCAGCTGTTGAGACCTCCCAACCCTATTGTTCTTCCGCTCCAATTGACCGAGTCAAACACCATCCCAAATCGACCCCTTGTGCTTCATTGTTGCCCAAAAAAGAGAAGGGGGACATCGTGAAGGTGACCATCATCTTTCTTCCCTCCCTCCTTCGCACATTTCTGCTCGTCTGAATCCGCCTACCAACAGGATTTGGTAGTTCCAGGTTTAATCATGCGAAAACAACTCTAACAGATTACACAAAGTTTTTTTTTTTATAGACAAGCAAAAGCGTGAAGGCTTAAATCCTGCAACCAAACAGCCCTAAAGGCTTCCGAAGCTTCCTCTTGTTCTATCTAGTATCCAATCCTCTGAGCTTCTTTCTCGTCAGCATCCTCACTTCACAACATGTTACTATAACTACTGCTCCTTCCCGAATGCTCTCTTCCTTCACCTTTCCATTTTTATTTTGGCAAAATTTTTTAAATAGGCACATTGTTAACCCTAATTAGCAATTTAGGCATTGAAAAATTTTTTTATGAAAATAGGTCTAGTCGTCCGTACGACGGACGACTGGCGCGGACGTGGAGGCCACGTCGGCGCCAGTCATCCATTTGAAGGACGACTGGCTACTGCGTTAGCCAGTCGTCCGTTTGATGGGCCGGCTGGCGCGGCGTGGAAAGCGTCCGCGCCGGTCGTCGGTCAAGCGGGCATCTCTCCTTTATCGCAAAAAACCTGTGAGCCCGATCCACTTTCCTTTCCTATTCCCGTCGATGCTCCGTTAAGCCCATCGCTCCTTCGTTTGGCTGCAGAATTTCAGCAACCGAAGCACCACCGACCAAGGGGAGGTCGTGGCCGGCCAAGGAGAGGTCGCCGCCGGCCCTATTTCGGGCAAACAAACTGTAAGCCGCAATTTTCTTTGTCTTTTCCTCCCGTCAATCTCTCCTCCGCCGGTTTAGCCGGCAGCCAGGCTAAGTGGTCACCCGAGGAGAGCTCCCCATCCGTCGAGTGTGCCGCTTGAACGGGTTATTTCTTTGTTCGTGCACCGATTAAGGTAATTTTTTCCGTAAATGCATAACTTGTGATAGATCTTGCTTTGTGGTGTCTGATTTTGCTTATTTCCTTGAATTATTTAGCTACATTTGTAATTTTTCCCTGAATGCAACACTTTTCTTTTAGGAATCTTGATCTTTTTGAGATATTCATAGGCCATGTGTTTATTCCTTTCATAATAGTTTCTAATTCACCCTCTTGTCATTTTAAGAATAGTATAATTGCTTGGATCAATTATAATTTTTAATGTAGTGTCCGAATGGTTGCATGATGAAGTAATCTTGTCATTTTGAAGCATTATGTATATTACTTATTTCTATTATAACTATATTTGTTATGTTTTGGTTGTGGCAATCAAATATAATTATAGCTTGAGTTATTCAAACATTATGCAAATATTGGAAAAGAATTTCCAAAACATATTTAAGCCATATTCAAACACTGTTCAAATCTATTTTCAAATAAGAGTTTGAACATATTTTTGAATGAGAGTTTGAATGAAGTTCAAACACGTTTCTAACATATTTCAGATTTTTTAGAATAAGATCTCTATTTCATTATTTTTCATCAAAAGTGGAGATATTTTGATTTTTATAAATTTTTTAATAATTTAATCATGATAGATATAAATACATAAATATGATAATTAAAAAAATAAAAAATAAATATAAATGCATCTAAATTACTTAACCGATTTATAAAATTCCAAAACATATTTACCTATTACAAAATAATCTCTCATTCTTGTTTTCATATTACTTACGTCACTTATCGTGATGACACGAGTTTCATGGGTCTCCTTCACATAATGAGGTTGATAATTAAATTTGCATGTGGCTTACATCTGAAGTTAGTAAGAGATTAGGAGTGCGGATGGCGATATAAGCGACATACGTAGTCATTCAATCCTCAGTCTTGACATAGATATGCATCGCTTTATCGGTTATTTCATTCAACGCATTGTCATAAATGATTTAAAGCGAGATTATTGGCCATATTGAGTCAAAATTTAACATGAGTGCCGTACGAAAGCTTGGGATGCACGTCAGAGACCGAATGTTATTTTCGAAAGTTGGGAGGAATCTTCTTACCGATCGTTGGAGAAATTCACGTATACATATGCTCAAGAAGGATCGATCTACGTCGTGTCGAGTCATCGATTTCGATTATTACGGTCCCGCCTTCAATTCTTGGTTATTCGCCATTTCGTTATTGGATGGGACTTTCCTCCAGTAAGTCTGGACTCTACTCACCGATTGGAATTGATGCCAACAACGGATTATTTCCACTTGCCTTTGCGGTAGTAGAATCGTATTGAAGTCGTGTTGGTTTATCTGGATCTACGAGTTGGTTCCATTGATCTGCATGAGGTGATTTGTGCATCATTTCGGCCGGCACCGCGGGGTTGGTCGAGTGCGGGAGATATTATCGGTTGCACATCGCTTTTGCCTAAGACATTTGCGAGAAAACTTCAAAAAAGTAGTTAGACAACTTGGAATCAGAGATGTTGAATTCATATGCCAAAAAATGTATGTGTATTTACTTCTGAGTGGCTATTTTTATAAGATGTCTGTGATACATGCGATCATTAGGATTTCCACCGACTTGTTGATGGGACAGATATATTGTTAGACATATTTCAATTAGATTGAAGAGCATTAAAGGCTTGTTGTGCGCAAATTTCGTTAATTTGTATGTTTACCTTAAAATGTTTCTCTGATAAAGGAATTGAATAATGTAGAAATAGTGAGATGATATTAAATATTATAATTCTTGGTTTTAAGAGGAAATGAATCTCTTAATAATTTTTTTGGTGAATCCACTTATCAAAGCTTCTATATGTTATTTGTAAAAATACTTGTGAGATTATTGCTTATCATATAATACATTCAAATCTTCTAAATCAATAGCATTGCTCCTCCAAACCTTCCAAACCGCGTATGTTTTCAGCGTGCATTTGCAAAATCTGCTACGCGTCGGCCTCAATCACAAATTTCAACCAACAAAAGTCCTAAACAGGTTTATTCGATTCCAACGATGCAAATTTTGCTCAATTCTCACCGATGACTCGATACGCGCAAAATCGATTCTTTGCTCAATTTTCACCTCCGTGCTTTCAGCGGCGCATTTGCTGTCTGCTGCGTATTAAATTTCACAAATTTCAACCAACATAAAATTGTAGACAATTTTGATTCCAATCTGAAAGTTCGCCAATTCACACGTGTGACTCTAATCTGGCATAAAATATGATGCTATACATTTTTAAAAAAAAATTTAAATAGCCGTCGTCCGTCAACGGACGGCTGACGTACCTCCACGGCGGCACTAGTCATCCGTTTGACGGATGGAGCTACTGCGTGATGTCGTCATTATGGACTGACTATTTTGATAAAAAAAAAAAATTTAATGCCTAAATTACTAATTATAGTTAACAATATGCCTATTTTAAAAATAATCCCTTTTATTTTCCTTTCAAAGCTCACGATAACGGAGTCTATATGCAGCCTACCTCACATTGTTATTTCTTCTGCTTCATCTTACAGCTTAAGAGGTGTAATGGGCTTTATAAATTCATGCTGATTTAAGCCCATTATCCATATTCAACTGAAACTAGATCTTGAAACAAAATGTTAAAAAAAAAAATCCCAGGAATATTTTTTATGCTTAGATAATATAAGTCCAAATTGTATTTTGTATTCAAATGGCCTTTCTAATTTTGGATTAAAGTAGAATATATGAGAGATGAGATTCAAGGAGTTTAACATCAGCATTCCCATTGCTTGGTAGAATTTAAGTTAAATCTAACTCAAATTCTATTGTTCAAATCAACCATCCTTTCTATTTATTCTCAATATTTTCTCTAAAATTTAATGTTTCATCCAAATCCCAATTGCGGAGCGTTCGGCGCGATGAGCGCAACCCGTACGCGCTCTTTGTAGCATGGCGGAGAAAACTCGTATATGATACTCACAACACAACGGGAAAAATTATATGATTTCTTTTGTACAGGTAACATATACACGCTCTTTATAACGTGGTAGAGAAGAAGATATTTTGGTCGTGATTTATATCACCTATACACTCTTTTGTAGCGGTGGCGAGGACTCGTCATACGAACGATGTCGAGGGAGGCTAAATTTTATCAGAATTTCACACTTATGAAGGATTCAAATGACTAAATGGGATCATTTAAATCATCATAATCTATTTAAACAAACTTAAATTAAAATTCAAGAAAAAAATAGCCTACAAATGATGAATGAAAGAAAATGAAAAATTTTGCTTAAAATGTAAGTAGAACCCTCCTCAGACGTTTTGAGCTTAAATAATTCACAAGCATATTCAGACAAGTGATGTTGTGTGTTTGAAGAGAATGAAATCCCTTCTATTTATAGGTATGAACCAACCCTTATGTGGACTCCATCATAACTCATGATAATTTCAATCAAATAATTGATGAATTATAAAATCAAGGAGCCCATTAATGATATCTTATGAAGACGATAAAATTCATTAATAAAGTCATGAATATGAGAGGTTCTGAATAAGCTTCCTATGCATATCATAACATAACATCCAACTCTAATTCAAGTACTTCATTAATTCATGTGAAGGTTCTGAAGGATTGAGCTCCCTTTGTGAATGCTATAAATCCATCTTATACCTGAGTCTATTGCTCTAAGATACGTGTGAACACTCTCGATGCATATGTCTTGAAATTCACAGTGTATCAAAGAGGCGGATCTTTGTATATGTGATGAGGCGATCATTAACTCAACTCAAATATTTAGAAGCACATACAAATATTTGAATGAAGTGAACTGAACATAGACATACATTAAAAGGCGATATTTTATCCAATTCAAGTGTTTCATTGATATGTGCAAATGCTCAAATGGAAAATAAATTCATATAAACTTGTATCTGGTTCAAATACTCCAATGCTTGCATAAATTTTCAAATGAATGAATGAGATATTTACATGCATTACGAGGTGATCATATGCTCAATCATGTTGTATCAAGATGTGTATAAATCACTTGAATGATAAAGTACTGCACTCATTACAAAGCAACATCACATCAGGATTTGATGTTTTAGAATGAGATGACCACATACATTATTAAGGAGTTTCTTAAACTTGATTTCAAATGCCTTGAAATACATACAAGTGCTTTATGAAATTAATAAACAAATATATTTAATAATTCAGAAATCAATTGAAACACCCGCATGGGTCCCGACACTAGGATGCTGGGTTGGTTGATTCCCAATTTGTTCTTAGGACCGAGTCCGGATTAACAAAATCTAAAATTCTAATTATGATATTATAAAAAATTTAATTTAATAAAATCTGATAAGCTAATTATGTCATACACTTCCAAAAGATAAACTTATTGACACGGCTTCTCAAGTTCAAGTTCACAAGTAAAAAGTCTCAAACCCGATCTTCTACGCTCAAACTAGAGTTGACAAAGTTTAAAGGATTATAAATTTTGAGAATTTAGACATGATCTTCTATAGAAAAGAGATAGAGTTGATATGCTCTATTAACCAATAATAGTTATGTGATCAAAAGGCAATCACTACTAATGTTTAAATGATTAATCTTTATATATTCAAATTCAAATCAATAAAAAATGATAAAATATTTAAGTAAAAAAAAATTAAATGAAATTAATTACTTAAATTTAAAGTAAAATTATCCTCATCTGCAACCGTTTATCGAGGGTGATAAATTAAAAAAACTTTTGCTCACAAACAGTTAATGTCAAATCAAATACATAATTATTTTCTCAAATAAGCGCGGGGCGTGACTCGTGTCCCGCGCGTGATTTTTGCATAAAATGACACCACATAAATGGCGGTTCACCAAAGCCCCTCAGATGGCTTGTGGCAAAAGATACCACTAAATTAGTGCCACGGCCGTATGTTCCCACAACCTTTGGCGTGAACTATATAATATATTTTGATTGAGCAAAAACTCTCATATTAAGATAGACTTGTATTTGTCCTTAGATAAACTCTACCACAAGTTGCGGGATGTAACCTGATGCGACAAAGATCCTTTGATCGGGTTACCTTCTCTCACAAAAGTAGGCCAGGAACGTGACGAGAGATGACACCATGGGATCTTGATCAAGCGCGTCATCATTCCCCCAACGATCCGCTTTAAGCTAATGGTGATGAATTTCATAAATTCTAAATCTCAAATTTTAAACTCCACATGTTACTATACACTACGCATTCAGTAATCTAACGACTAGCCTTAATCGAAAGTTCTCTCTCTGTATTATGAGGGGTAATTAACTATAGGTGATTGCGCCTATAGAAAACCAATAACCAGGTCTAAAGTCCTCACAAAATAAGAGTGAAATCTCTGGGTAGTGTCTTATCTATTATTTCATCTGCCTTCTAAAAATTTTATCGACACGTCAAATCAAACTCTCTTCATCGAGAAGTTGGTGGCAAATTTCAGAGCCCACATCAATCTCATTATATTTATTTTTATTTGCTTAATTGTATTAAATTTATTTTTTAAATTCATACTGTCAATTTATTTTATAGTTCTAAAAAAAATGTCCTACAATAAGCTTGTTTAACCAATGGGGATCACCTATTTGAATGAAAAATTAATGCAAAGTTTTCTCATCTTCTTCTCTCCATTTTACGCATCTCTACGCTCTCAACTCTCAAAAGCATAATTAGATCTCTAGCATAGTAAACCTGCCTCCCTGTTTTGCTTTCACCCAACTATCCTTCTTAAGGTAGACGACACCTACTCCAAGTAACTGAAGCTACTGTTCTACACCACCTTGCTATTCTTCCATGATCGACAGCTCTCATCCATGAAAAGATACTAATAGCCGAATATTGGAGTCAATACTGAGCAGTGAAAGAAATCTTTGGAAGTTTCAGTACTGGTCAAGTAGCAGTTCACTCTTCGTTAGCCTGCCGATCTTCCTTTGTCGGCGCAATCACAACGGAACTTCCATTGATTCAATGGCATAAAGATATTATGGAGCTCGTTATCATTGCTTGGCAAGATTACTACATGAATTTAAGAAAAGAGAATTGTCCCATACACAAAAAATTAGTATGATAGAGCAAGAGAGTTTTATATTTTAGATCTTACACATAAATAGAAGAATAAAAAGAATACATAAGATAACAAAATTTCCTATTGTCTCTAGGATAGGAAAAGGCAGGATACAGAAGTAAGAATCATCGATTTAACCTCTGCTAAGGGCAATAGAAAATGTCAATGAGATGATGATAACTAAGAAGTGATTAGATGGCTATGGCCACATGATGGCGGCCCAACAAAGGTTGTTGTGTGGGGGAAGTGCAATGGGGAAGATTTAGCAGCCATTCAATGGAGAAAGTTGGGCAGCGGCGATCCTGCAATGATGGTCGAGTGATGACAATTTAATAATATTGGTCTTGCGACGGTAGTAGTTGGGCAATGGCAATTCAATGACGATAGTTGAGTGGTGGTCCAACATTGATGCTTAGATAGAGCACATCAGTCCTTTAAATCTCTTGGCTCTCTTTTTCCTTAAAGTATAATGAGTATCTATTTATAATTTTGATAATGACACCCTTTATACAACAACAACAACAAGCTTTTATCCCACTATGTGGGTCAAGTACATGAATCCTTCTCCATTGTGTCATATTATGTGTCAAATTCTCATTTAATTCAAGTATACTAAAGTCATTTTTTATACATCTTAACCAGTCTTTTTAGGTATACCTCTATCTTTCTTAACATAAGGCAAATCTAATGCATCTACTCTCCTAACTGGGTCATCAGACAACCGACGTTTTATGTGGCCAAACCATCTAAGGCGACTCTCTCTAATCTTATCTTCCACTGGAGCTACTCTAACTTTTTCTCAAACATACTCCTTTCGCATTTTATCTCTAAGAGTAAATCCACTCATCCACTTGAGCATCATCATCTCTACAACACTTAACTTAGTCTTATGTTTCTCTTTTATTGGCCAACATTTTGCATCATAAATCATTACAGGTCTTACCACCATCTTATAAAATTTTTCCTTAAGTTTAAGCAGTACTCTTTCATAACACAACAAGCCAGATGCATTCCTCCACTTCAACCATCCAACTTGAATTCTACTAATAACATCTCCATCTATTTCACCATCATTTTGAACAATAGAGCCTAGATATCTGAATCGTTCACTCTTTTTAATGACTTGTTCACCCAATATCACAACACTACCACTAGAACTTCTACAACTAAAATTACACTCCATATATTCAATTTTAGATCTACTTAAATGAAATCCTTTATACTCTAAGGTTGATCTCCATAATTAAAGTTTCTCTTAGACTCCCTCTCTAGTTTTATCAACAAGAAAAATGTCATCAGCAAAAAGCATACACCAAGATACATCTTTCTGTAAATGCCTAGTAAGAACATCCATAACTAAAGCAAAAAGATAAGGACTTAAAGCTGATCCTTGATGTAATCCAACTAAAATAGGAAAATATTTTATCAATTCTCCTTGTGTTTGGACACAAGTAACAGCTGTAGCATACATATCCTTAATTACTTGAAACAACTCAATGTAATCCCCTTTATAATAAATCATTTTTTAAATATTTAAATATTTTATTGATGTCAAAATTAAGTAATCTTGGGTTTATTAAATTTGTCTTACAAAGAAGCTAGATTTAATTATAAACATGCAAAATTTAGAGATCATTTGATCCTCTAATTGCTATCTCAAATTTTTATATTATGCTTTAATTACATAATTTAGGCTTATTTGAACTCGAATCAGATCACTTCTATTGTTAGGTATATCTTATCAAGACATTCAATATAAGTTTGTTGAAATCAAAATTGGATGAATCTAAATTTAATTTCAAAAGTTTTCTAATTACTTCATGTATCGATGTTTGCGTTTGTTCACGTCAATTTTTTTGGTGAGTATCAAGGAGGTTTTTCCTTATGATCCTCATCAACAAATGCATGACGCATTAGTAGTGTAGCTTCATCGAGGGTTACAATAATCTTTGCACTGAGGCATGCTTTTTGAGGTAAAAAATTAGTCAAGAAGGACAGTGCTTGAGCATGACTTGGTGATCATTCATCATTTACTTCAGTAGTTTACTTTTGCAATTTTAAACAAAAATCTTTAGAACTAGTTATTAATCATGACATATATGCTACTAACGTTAAAGAATTTAGAAATATTTACTAGAGAACATTTTAGTCCTCTTCGAACAAAAATTATGCTTACATTAAATATAAAAGAAATAGATTATACTCAACTCAATGCCATTAGAAAGGTAGTCAAAATTATTTAACTGACATTATTGTCTGTAACAATGCTGATAGAATATGCAAAAGCGTCATGTTAAATGCCCTACAAAATGAATTATTTAATATAAATTGTAAGCAAATCATGCACATGAAATATGGGATAGTATGGTTTAAATATATATTACTAAGGATGCAGGTGTTAAAAAACATGAAATAATTTTTTTTTTTTTTAATTTGCAAATGACGAGATAAAAATGTCTCTACTTTCTACTCAAATTCATGATAATCGCATTCCTGGTTTCTGAATTGAATAACAAAGGCATAGTTTTCCTGGAATGTTTCATTTCTGCTGCAGTAATTGAAAATTTGTTTGAATCATAAGAAGAGTACAAACAAACAAGAAACATTAGAGAGACATGACTTTAGAAGAAACTGTTGTGAACATTACAGTGAAAAAGGAAAAAAAACACCAACAGACAAAATAATTAGGCTGAGAATGGTGGTTAAAAGGATCATAACTTGAAACCAAAACCTATTCATAAAAACAAAAATGTTAAGGGTGACTGTTATGCTTGTGATAAAGCTGGGCACTTTGCATATCAATCCAAAACCAACATCACACCAACCTCACACAACAAAATAAACACTTAAGTTGTCTTGGTTTATCATCAACCTAACCCGTGGACAATTTTACTCGATTTCAGCACAAACTCAAAAAACTAATTTTTTATCGTGAAATGCATCTTTTTTAAGCATAGGAAAGTGTTAGATAAATAAATATCTAACTTCGAGTGCTATATATGTAAATGTATAAGAATTGTATGGCATGTATGTAAATTTTCTTTAGTTAAAGATCACTTATGATGACCTAAACCTAACCCAAATCTTGCATGAGTCAGCCCAACCCAAGTTTTTATGGCAATTCAAGTTGGGTTTTTATGCCAAATCCAGCATCGACATCACTAATTTATGACAAGGTTGTATTGGACATACTAAATTACCTTCTATTAGACAATTAAATAAACTAGGCATTTTGTAAAACAAAGTATTTGATGAAACTGCAAAAATAATCATGTATGTGCATGGTCCAAACAAATTAGACCAAAAGGGTTGACCTATAAACCCACCCTTGATATGAAAACCAATTTGCCTAGTTTAACCACTTTAATTTAGATGACATTGAGTTCTATCATGTCTAAAGTGTAAAAAAAATATTATATGGCCTCCCTTGATGATCATCCTAGGTACACAAAATTATATTTGTTCAGGAATAATGATGAAATAAAGAAGAAATTTAAAACCACTGAAGTTGAGGTTGAGGATAAAATAGATAGAAAGTTTAAGGGACTTAGGTCGGATTGAGGAGAATATGAATATAGTTCTTTGGTTCCATTCTGTGAAGAACTTGGTATAGTTCATACGGTTTTGTTTAAGTTCATGAAAAAATTCTTAGCAAAGTGTGTTGCTCAATCTGCTATAGAATCCAACTTTAATGCTTTAGAAAAGCAAGGTATTGAGACCAAGAGACTTAGAAATCTCTTAGCAAATAGACCATTGTAAAAGAGTATAGTTCCACATGTGTTACTTCATTGTGATTGCCAAATCACAACAGTAAAGCAAAATATAAAATAAAAAATAAAAAGCTAATAAAGGAAAGAGCAAATCTTCGCCTAGGACATAATATTATGAGAAAGTTGTTGAATGGAATCACATCCATTAATTTGTGACGTTGAATAAAAACTTGACAAATCAACTAATAAAACCACTATGAAAGACCTTAGGGGAAATTACATAGAAATGAGACTTATGTAGATTATAGTAGTTAACAGAGATAATAATCCAACCTATGTGGCTGATAACCCTAGAATTTAGGCTCACATATGTAACAACAAATCTCTTGTTAACTTGGAGAATCATTATCCCTAAATTATCTAAATAGGTTCATTCCTAAGGTGCTCGATAATCTATAACTATAATGAAAGAGATTGAATGATGCTCTTAATGATCTCCATGTCCTTGATTTTGGATGGTGTGCTTAGTTGCAGAACACTTTTAATGGAGACACCTATATAATTATGGAAATAAAGTCACTTCTTATGCTCCTTAGGCTGACTCTAGAACGATCATGAATCCAAGTTTTCCAAAAGGTTAAAATATGTCAACTTGCCATGAACAACCTTATTTAGGAATGTAATATAAGCGAATAGAATTTTATTTATATTAAATGAATGAAATTCGTACAAACATAGTTTAATTGAGTTCTCATAAATTAGTTCTCATGAACTCTATGTATTAATTCACAGTCCAGAAGACACTGATGCTTAAGCATTTTATTTTACAAAGGAGCTGTTTAGAATCACTTTTATTTTTTATTTTTTGTTTTATGTTTTTTATTTTATTTTATTTATATTTTGTTTCAAAGTAAAATATATTTGATGGTTATTTTTGTTTTTAAAAACACTCTAAACATCTACAATCTATTTTGGGTATTTTTAAAAATAATATTATATGTTTTTGAAGATAAAAATAAAAACACAACAAACAAACATGTTTTTAAAATAGTATAAAAACAAAAACAAAAAACACAAAACAAAATTGATCTCAAACAGCCCTTAATTAACTTATTTTAAAATATGTAAGAGTTACAATAATTATTTCATATAAAAGAAGGCCAACGGCTAATTAGACTTAATCTTTCCCCGTTCCCATGAAGTTCTAGAATAAAGTTTCCTTAGCAACCACCCTTGTTTAGCCATTGGGCATCATCGACTAGATATGGTTATGAGTTAATGCAAAGTTTCATTTTATTGGTTTCCATGTTCTCGACTCTCAAAAGATTATTGGATCTCAAGCATACCAAACATGCTTCTCAGCTTTGTCTTCGCACAACAATCTACACTAGACAGGACATACTCCATGTAACAGAAACTACGCAAGGTCACCTTGTAATTTTTGATGTCTTGCAGATCTCATCCAGAAAGAAAAACTACAAGTTACATATCAGAGTCAATAATAAGCAATGAAAGAGAATTTTGGATGTTTAGTACATTCCATAGTAGCAGTTAGCTCATCGTTAGCTTCGATAAATTATCTCATAAATTAAAGAAAAAAGAAATTGATTTCTGTAATTCTCACAAATGAGGGCACAATACATGAGAACCATCTAGTTAGTTGGATAGTATCAGGAAAAACATCATGCTATAAAATTTGTTATTAATTTATGTTTGGAGAAGAAGAAAGAAAATTGGAGCAAACTCAGAATGAAATAAATAAATCAAAAGAGTAAAAAAAAAAGCCCCAGAATTGTTAGGAAAATCCAAAAAAGAGAAAAATCATGAAGCCACACCACACCTAGAAATCCACTACGAAAAAATTGAGGAGACTTGTACAAATCATTCTTCACTCAAGACTCTCTAATAGTCTCCACACTTCACTCAAACTAAAGCACTCCCACTTCACTTTATTCTCTAGAGATAATGAACCAAACTTATTTTAAAACATCAAAACACTACTTTAAAATGGACTTTGTCTCATTGTAGCACCATGGCATCACAAAAATAATGCTTAGGAGTTAGCCACTCTGTCAGCCTAAGACTTTTGCATGGGTTATTACGTCATGGAGCTACAATTCTATCTTTCTAGTAGATTCCCACAAATCTTGGCGACAAAGGCTAATTTCTTAGTGCTGATGTGTTGGCTTCCATGTCTTTGAAGCAAATTCTTTGTCTCACAATGCCAAGAGCTGAGTCAACATTACTTCCCTAATAGATTGACACAAATAGGCTCCACAAGATAACAATTTATTCATTTATTATTTTGATATGTGCTTCTACACATAAAAGTAGATTCTTCTCAACAAATTGTATCCATAATAAAGACAACTAGGGGCTTTCTATTAGTGAAATGATCCACTAAATTTTCATTTTAGGCAGTAATGAGAATGATGATCAACCGAAAAAAAAAAACTTTCAATTATATATGCACATACAAACATGCAATTATAAGAACAAATGATGTTGACTTAGGTTTGGATCTTCAGCACACAAATGATCCAGCCAACCCACCATACATATCCTTCGTACTTAAAATTTTGAGTTAGAATACATGGTATGTTCTAATTACACTTTAAACGATGATATACTCACCTCAATCAAGAATAATAACTGTGTTTTTCCTCTTAAGGAAACTTGTGAAGGAGCCTCAGATGCATGACATCTTCAACCTCCTAGGAAGATAAGTCCCCACAAAACAAATTCCACTCATTGATGCCTTGCTATAATATACTCCTGCAACCTAAGGCTCATACATCATAAACAAATAAAGGCTCATCCAATAAATAAAATTTACATTCTTGTTTGGAGAACAATAAAGAAAATCAGAGCAAACATAAAATGAAACAAACAAAATCAAAAGAGCAAGAACACAAAAATTTACATGAAAAACTTAAAAACAGGAAAAAATCACGGAGCCACACTACATCAAGAAATCCACTAAAAAAAAAAAATTAAGAAAAATTGTACAAATCTCTCTTCACGATGCCTCGCTCACTCTAGAGCACATACACTTCACATACACTCCAGTTAATAAGAAAAACTTCTTAAAATTGCAAAAAACTACTTGAAAACAGACAACAAAAAACTGCTTGGAAATGTACTCTGCCGTTACGTCGTATCACGACGCCGTGAAAAACAGCATCAAGATGATAGCCGCTATGACAGTCTAGCTCGACAGCATTCCCCTATTTCAACTTGAGGCTTGAGCAGTGCCTCTAACATGCATAAAATTAACATACTTATAATTGTTTTCTCATATGGCTTAACATATCTAAGAGAGGGCAGAGTAAGCAAAAGTGGTTGGTCAATATCACATCTCGTCATATAGCATATGACTTGATATAATGCCGAATGCGTTGACTCCGTGGGTGTAAAAAGGCAATTTTGTTTCAACTTTTCTCAATCTCAATGAATTGCTTAAATGAAATTTTCCAGGACAAAGACAGCACTGAAGGTTTTCCAGTGAGACATTATAGAAAACTTGGAATCTGACACGAGACTCATTATGATTCTTAATAAAGCTATTGATAACAGAGACAAAAATATCACGGTGAAAGTTAACGCTTCACCTCGATCATGCATGCCAAGAACAAACGACCAAACACCATTTTCATATCATCAAACATGCCAAGAAGCATTCACTGCAATTCAAGTTTTTTTTTTTTTAATCTCAATCATTATAATAACATAACACATGGACGATAAGTCTTAGGATTTATACTATCCACATGTAATAACTTGTACAATATATGAAGGACTGAAAACCCCAAAAGTTCAATTTGCGTTTTTTACTTCGGATGACTGCAAGGAGCATTTCATCAAACAGGTACCGGGCGCCACAAACCTGAGAACATTTAAAAATTGCAAGGGGATACAAATATATTTAACAAGTGAGAGGATACTTTTCCGGTTCAGAAAAGAAAGAAATTTCAATCGAGAAAGCGAAGTTGGAGAGAGATGTGAGAAGGCAAATAGCCATGCACTGCATGTCAGTCGTGCTCGCCAAAACAGGCGATGGAATTGCAGAAGGCCATAAATGCAGATGGATTGCTACTCCAGCTACGGCGCCTGTGAAAGATAGTTAACAATGAAGTGAAGAGAGCTGTGATCGTTGGCTCGAAGGGACGATGGCCGGGAGATCTTCTAGCTAGCTCCAAGGTAATCGAGAAAATATTACGTCCGAGTCCAAGACATACTCGCGGCGACTCCAATCTACACCGACGTCTCCGAATTTTTTTTTACTAACAATAACATAACTGATACAGAAAGACATTTCCTACCCCCGTAAGTATTTGGAACGCAGAATTTAAAGAAATATCTAGCATTTAGGGTTTAGGTCGTTTTTCGAAAATGAGCTCAAAGAGATATAGAAAATCTCATTTCCTTTATAAAGAACAAGAAGATGGAGAACGCTGAAATAACAACCAATTTGGCGATGTATTAAATAAATTCAGAATTAATGTTTCTGCATTTTTCTACGGTTTGTTAATGATATTCTTGCTCGTCTCCGGAATATGTTCATTACATTCAATTAAGCAATTTGGATGTTTTTGTTGAATTTTATTTTGAGTTATTTTCATCTATACTCTGTACTTTAGTAGCTTTGTGACTTTTTTCCAAGATATTTTGACGCTTGAGATAATGTTCATTACATTAAACAACTGAGCGCTGATGATTTCAGCTTTTGATTCAGATCAGGTACCTTTGAAGATATATCATTTACGTGACCTTTTTTTAGTTTATTTCATTTATGAGATTATGTTATTCCAATGGAAGCATTTGGAGGCTTTATTTCAACAGATCATCTCAGACCTCTGAGGGTATGATCATTTTGACCTTTTTTTTCGCTTTATTTCGCTTTATGATTGTGTTTAGCATTCCACAAGATTTGATTTGGTTGATTTCTGGTATTAGATTCAGACTCATTCTTTAGTACAGATCATTTTTTTTTTTTTCCGCTTTATTTTGCCTACTTACGATTTTTAGCATTCCAATGGAAGTATTTGGAGCTTGATGGTTTCTAGGTGGATTTTGTGACTCAGATCACTCTTTGGAGGCAGATCATTTTGACCTTTTTTCCATTTATTTTGCCAACTTCTACATTAGACATTCTAATGCATTTATGAGCTTGATTTCGCAGATAGACTACTCAGTACCTTTTGGAGGGATCATTTAGGACGCCGCTTTATTTTGCCTACTTTTGATTTTAGCATTTAACCAAGATTTGAGACTGTTTGGATGGTTGGAGATTTTGCATGTATTCTTTTGTACCTTTGGAGGATATGTGATCATTTTGACCTTTATTTCCTTTATTTTGCCTGTTTATTGAGATTATGTCAGCATTCCATGGAAGCATTTGGAGCTGATGGTTTCTGGTATTTGATCAGACTGTCTTTGGAGATACATCATTTTGATCTTTATTTCCGCTTTATTTTGCTCGCTTTATGATTATATTTGGCATTCCAATGGAAGCATTTGGAGCAGCTTTTGATATTTTCAGATTCAGACTGCATACATTTTGATCATTTGGGATTTTTTTTTCCTATTATTTTGCTTATGTTTAGAAATTATAATGAAAGCATTTGGAGACTGTTTGGATGGTTTCGGTATTTTCAGATCATCACGAGAATCTTCGAGGGTACGATCATTTTGACCTTTATTTTCGCTTTATTTTGCCAACTTCTTACGATTATGTTTGGCAATTCCAATGGAAGCATTTGGAGCGGATGGTTTAGGTGGTTTTTACCAGATTTTGTAACATATTTTGTATCTATTTGGCCGTAAATGCGAATGATGCAGGCGATGATGAAGTTGATGTCAATGATTGGGAAAACTCCTCGCACCACTGCTCGAATGAAATGGAGGCGATGTAATCAGATCGTGACTATGCTCATCAAATTGGCTTCGTTCTAAGGACCAGCCATCCAAACTCAAAGAAATTGAAATCAAAAGATTTTCTATGTGCAAAAGTCGGAAGAAGTGTCACCTAAATGGCTTAACAAAATTCGAAAGTTGATACAAGAACCCATAGATTAGATTCTCTATTGATTTAGAGGGAATTGACTTAAAAAACATACAAAAGTCATCATTCTTTGAGCCGACCTACATCTTCTCGATCACACGATGCATTAATATGAGAAGGCGTCTGAAGAAGACGAGAGGTATTAGAAGAAAGCAACGATGCATTCATATCTAACCTAAGTAGAGAATATCGGGTTCACAAAAGAGATGCTTTCAATTTTATTCGAAAGAAAAGATCGAGGATTGAATGGTGACAAGAGAATGCATTAATACGTTGTTTAAGGAAAGGCAAGCAAATGGATGATGTTCGCATGGGATGCAAGTTGATGAGTCGGATTGCTTAAGAAGTTTTTTTTTTAATGGCATGTCAGGATAGAATATGATTATTTTGAGGATGTGATAATTTTGATACATCGACTCAATAAATATAATCTCGTTTGTGCCCTCTTGTTGGAGTGAATCATCAAAAAATGTTATAATTGGAGTAGCCTTTTTATCAAGAGATAATTAAGTCTCATTCTATTCCAAACATTTCTTCGGTTGATGAATGACAGACATCCTATAACAATATTCATTGATCAAGATCATGCTATAGCGAGAGCTATCGAAATTGTATTGTCGCATACTCATCATAGGTTGTGCCAATGGCATATTTTAAAGAAAGCTCCTTCCAATGTTCATTGCTTTAATAGTAATAAGATAGACAAGGGCTATTTTATAAATGCGAGTAAGTGTGACTCAGGAAGAGTTTAAAGAGCATGCCAGAAGAAGGCAATTTGCATGATCATGCTTGGCTGTCTGAGCTTTATAAGATTAGATCCAAGTGGTCCACTGCATTCAATAAGGACTCATTCTGCATGGGCATCTTGTCAATGTAACGTAGTGAGTCCACAAACAATGTATATCACGAAATATCTAAACCAACAAGTTCACTCACATATTATTTCTTGGGGTTGGAAAAGCTTAGGGAGACATGGCATCAGAATGAACATGACGAAGACTTCAAGTGTACTCATCGATTGTTCTTGTTAAGACCACCCAATTCTAAAACAAGTCGCTATATTTTATACAAGAAAAGTTTACACTATGTTTGAAGAGGAATTTTACATGGAGTTGGAGGCCTATCAAGAACTAAGTCGATGACGACCATGGAGTATTTGGTGAGAAACTTAGAGAATAAAATGTATCCAAAATATGGATGTGCATTTCGACAGACTACCCTAAGTAACTTGTACTTGCAAAAAATTGAAATGATGGGATTACTTTGTGCCCATCAGATCGAGTTCTTAGTCGTGAAGATATGGCGATTCCTGACAAGTATCTTCTCATGATGGTCTACCGTGAGCAAAGAGGGATATTTACATTAATAGTACATACAAAAAAATTAAGAGATGTAAAAGACGATGGAAATACTTTAGCATTATTTTTGAACCACATAAGTCGATATGCATATCAAATAAGCTGCACACAATAAAGAGAGTCGGGACTATATGCTTGATCCCTAAAAAAACTATATGATGATGTCGACTTTATAATAAGTAGAATTCTTCTCCACCGACAAAGAAGAAGAAGAAGTTAACCACAGATAAGGAAAAAGACATCTTAAAAGATCCGCTTAAGCAACGCCCAAAGGGTGTTTCCAACTCAAGGCTTAAGGATATTAGGGAGAGATCCAAGAAAGCAAGAGTAATTTTCTATTTATGATATTTTTTAGTATTTTAAATATTGTTGTTAATCTTCAAACCCTTCTACTTTTTTTTGCGTAAACCAAAGTACACCGATAGGTTGTCTGTTCCTCAAGTTGCATCACCTTTCTTATGCCGAGTGTTTCGAGGTACGTAATATCACACATCGATGCTGTAAGAAATTATCAACTAATACGATGTTCTACATGTAGGAATTTAACTCTAGCTCCACAATCAATCAGTCGGCTGAAGGGTACACTAAGCTGATGATGGATATTATTTCAGGAAAATATTTTGATGCATGACATTATCTAGTTTTGTGTTCTTCGACTGTACAATCTTTTCTCCAATGCTTAAGAGTTCCAAAGATGACTCTCTTTAACTTAACAGACACACCAAGATGTTTAGACTATATTTAGCTAGGGGATTTTGTCACTGGTCTGTTTGTAGCTCTTTAAGCAATAGTGATTGAGTTAATCTCCTACTGAGGACCTTGTAATCATTGGACTGTAATAATAAATATGTGCAATAAATAACATATCGTTTATTGCCTTCTTTTCAATTTATTTTGCCTGATCCTAGAAATAATGTTCATTACATTCTAGTTCAGGCAATTTGAAAGCTATTTGAATGATTTCTGGGTATTTTTTCATCGAATCAGATACTTCTTTTGAGGGTACGATCATTTATGGCCTTTTTTTCCGCTTTATGCTTTTATGATTATCTTAGATTATAATGGAAGCATTTGAGACCGCTTTGATGATTTCGGTATTTTACATCACTCATACCTCTTTGGAGGGTACAGATCATTTTTGACCTTTTTTCCCAGTTTATTTTGACTGTTTCTTGAGAAAATGTTAATTACATTACAATAGAAGCAATCTGGGAGCTACTTAGATGATTTCTAAGTTTTTTGCATTCAGATCAGGTACCTCTGGAAGGTACGATCATGACCTTTTTCTCGCTTTATTTTGCCTGCTTATGAGATTATATTTAGGCATTTCAATGGAAGCATTTGGAGGCAATTTGGATGGGGGTATTTTGCATCTCAGAATCAGGTACCTCTTGAGGGTACTGATCATTTTGACCTTTTTATTTATCCAGATTATTATTGATTCCAATGGATTTGATGATTTTCTGGTATGATCCAGTCCCTCTTTGGAGATCATCATGACCTTTTATTCCAACATCATGATTTAGGCATTTCAATGGAAGCATTTGGAGGCGGATAGCTGGGTATTTTGATCTCAGACTCAGGTACCTCTGAGGGTACGATCATTTTGACCTTTTTTTCGCTTTATTTTGCCTACTTGATTATGTTTAGCATTCCAACAAGATTGTTTGATGGTCTCGGGGTATTTACATTCAGATTGCATTCCTCTTTAGGGTACAGATCATTTGACCTTTTTTCCCAATTTATTTTGCCCGCTTATGAGATTATGTTTAGGCATTCCAATGGAAGCATTTGGAGGCTTGATGGTTTCGGTATTTACATCTCAGACTCCTCTTTGAGGGTACGATCATTTTTTTTTTTCCAGCTTTATTTTGCCAACTTCTTATGATTATGTTTGTATGCCAATGGAAGCATTATTCGATTGAAAATAATTATTATATAATTAAATATTAAAAGTTATCTTTTACAAGTTTCATTACTGTTATATGAATTAAAATTTTCATATTGCAATCGACGAAAAATAATATTTTTAATAATAAATTAATTTATTTTGTTTTTGTTTCATCTAAATAAATAGACAAGTCAGTCTAATAAGGTTCAAGTTAATATTCAACTTCATTTCACTCGACCATGAGCATACTAAGAATACATATGAGCTAATTTTTTTAATTGCTTTATTTTCATAATAAAAAAATAGCTAACAACAATCATAATTGTATTTTAATACATATCAGTTAAAATTAAAACTGTTAGAATATCATGATTTTACAATCAAAATTTACTTACACCAATCACAATAATTTTACAATAAAACTTTAAAAAAAAAAGATAATCCTTAATGGCCAGTAATCCCTAATTTAATTTTATGCATTAATTTTATGCATTCTGCTGGATAACATTTATTTTATGCATTGTGCATTAATTTTATGCATTCTCATAAAAATGATCATATCATAAAAATGATTTTAAATGCGATTTCTTTCAAGTATAGCCCCAAAACCAAATCTATAAGATAAAAAATATGATTCTTTGAGTAAAATATCATCCTGAGTAAAATATCGATTGAAATCAAACTATATGAAATGAGAGAAAAGAAGTTACAAAAGCGAGTAAAATATCATCCATCTATAAACGATCCATGCACTTCAACAAAAAACAGTAAGTCTTGAAGCCAAACCGATGCATTATACAAAATCCTATATCAAACTAAATAATATTGTTCTCACTTTGGATTTTAAGTCCCAAACAAAATGTAGCGTGGAATTCATAAATATATTCATTTTCTTTGGCCAATCGGTGGTCTACCCATCCTTGGAGGTTTTTATTCTTTGCCTCCATGTATTTCGAACAAACATTCAGATGACACTATTTTCTTGGTATCCCACTCACCATTTCGATTGGTCATTTTGGATCTCACAAAAGTGACATCTTGACAAATAATTTGATTTGAATAGCCAGAACAAAATCTCAATAAGTTGGCCCAAGAAAAAAAATAATTAAGAAGAACCAAATTTGAAAACTGTTCTTACAATCTCAGGAAGAATGCTCTTATGGGTTTGTTTGGGTAATGAGTCGTAAAAATACTAGGCCGAATATGCTTAATATAACCAGAGTGTCAGTCTTGATTATATCGGATGAGATTAACTCGACTCGACACCTCCGCAATGAATCTTTGGATGAACATTTTACTTTCCGTCTTTAGACACAGCATAACTCTGCGGAAAGAAGAAACGATTATACATTATAGCTTTATCTAAACAAACAAGAACTGTAATACCCAACATTCACGTGGGGTAACAATGCAAGCATGAAATGTACAAATATGGGACATACATGACGAGTACTTCTCGGCCAAGAAGAAGCGAAGACATCAATGTGTGCATAGAGATATTGATCAAGAACTCATCAATCGCCTCGTGCAATAATGATATTCTCGGTAAATCTATCACCCGCAAGTGATAAATATTTTAAAGTGATCTCATTAACGAATAGGTTATTTTATGTATGAAGGAACCGATTGAGGATTGACTTACTTGTTCTCGAGCGAGCATGACGTGTCAATAAGATCGAGCATCGGCAGGCAAAATAGCTCACGGATGAGAACTCAACAACATGAAGTGCCTCGATGCCGCACGAAATTCTGATGACAAAGTTAGTGATGAAGAGCAGATTCTATGAATAAAGGATCGATCTACTAAGATGATTCATACCTCCGACTGATGCTCCTCCACCACAACGATAGTAGTCTGTGGGCCATCGACCTTTATTGGCTCATCTTTGCAAACCTATAAAAAAATTTAGTGAAATATATTTTTATTATCTCAAATTTAAAAGAAAGTAACTTAATACCTCTGCTGTCGGCTTCTCATCTTGAGTGGAGGCCACCACATTACTTATTCTTGCTCGAGACTTCTTGTAAGTGTGTGTGAAGGGGGAAGTAACAGCCTTTCTCTTTCTTATCTGCTGAGCTTTAACACCACGCTCAATCTGTAGACTGATTTGAGCATCGTCGTGTAGTGGTGGCCTCCAGAACTTCTCCTGCAAATTCCACATGGGCTTCCCCTTGAGTATCCAACTCCACAATGGAAGCTCCTATGGTAGCCTCCACAAGAGCTTCCTCTATGGTACCCTCCTCAGGGGCTTTACACTTGGTAGCCTCCCCATGGGTACCCTCCACAGGGGAAGCTCCTGTGGTAGCCTCCTGAAGAGTTTCTCCTGTGGTGACCCCCACAAGAACCTCCCCTATATTTGGGGTGGTAGGACCCTCACGGCAAGAACTTCCTCGATGGCAAACCCAAATCAAGCCCATCCATCCTCTCCATCATTGTTGCATAAAAAGATGATACTGTCTCTTTCAAGTCCTTGAAACCTGCAAGTATCCTCTCCACCGCAAAGTCTGTTGTGGGGGTAGTAGCAGAGGGCAGGCTAGAAACACTGGATGGGGGAGAATATCGAGGAGAGACATAAGGAGAGTCAGTGGGGGCTGCACTAATTGGACTTAAAATGAGACTACTATCGAGCTCCACATGTGTAGATTGTTGGGTAGGGGACACTGACTGAAGGAGACAGTTCTCCTCTTCTAATATGTCCTCGAATGAAAAGCATACCTGTGGTAAATCGATAAAAAATGTGAAGACATACAACATAAATAAAGATATTCTTATATAAATTAAGTGATATTATTATATGTCACCTGGTGTCCTCCTAAACTAGTGAAAGTATTTTTTGGAAACTTTATTTTTGCCCATCGCAGCATACATGGCTTTGCAGATTCAGATGACGGGCTTATAATGTTTATGTGCTCAGCCGCCCATATCTATAATGAATATTTTAAATAGTAATCTTCAACACATTAAATTACACAGTCCTGGAGATATAAAACATATCATCAGAAGAGTGACAAAGCCACTCATGTAATTACGCCCTCAGGTGCAATCTTTGATGCAATAACATCAAATTGGGAAACTAAAAGTCCCAAATGGCCTCACACTTGATTGCAGAAATCTATATATGTCATCGTAGGCAATCAATTCGATGCCACCAATTGTGATATACAAAAATAGATTTGACAGAAAACATTTATACAAGCCTGGCTGTCTTCTGACCATCTAAATTCTCAAGTTGATTCTTGTAGTCAGATGAACTGAACAGCGACAGCGGGGATTTCTGCCATAAGACCTTCTCCCCTCTGTTTGGCATCCCTATCATCAATGCAACTTTATCGGGGGTGAAAGGAATGTACCCGGAAAGCTTGCTTTTATGTCCCAGACAGATCGATGTAATGGCAGTCTTGCTAATTAATTGAGTCTAATGAATTGATGGAGATGAAGCCTCTTTAAAATGTCAGTGGCTTAATTAGTAAAGCATGCTGTAATATTATCGAACACAGTTCTTACAGTGGTAGGCCTGCATCTCGAAGTTATCCTTTTCCCAGACAAGATAAACTTTAAAAAGAAAAGTCAGTAGATCAAAAATGATATGTACCCTCCAAAGAGGTACACAGAGTACATATGTAAAATACCACCCAGAAATCATCCAAACTGCCTCAAAATGCTTCCATTGGAATGCCCTAAACACAATCATAAGAAGCAGGCAAAATAAAATGAAAAAGGTCAAAATGATCTGACTCCAAAGAGGTGCATAGAATCGATGCAAAATACTACCTAAAAATCCAAAGCGCCTCCAAATGCTTCCATTGGAATGCCCTAAACACAATCATAAGTAAAAAATAAAGTAGAAAAAAAGGTCAAAATGATCTGTACCCTCAAAGAGGTAGTACATATACAAAATACCAGAAATCATCCAAGAAAATGCTTCCATTATAATGCCCTAAATATAATCATAAGAAGTAGGCAAAATAAAAAAAGGTCAAAATGATGTACCCTCCAGGTACAGAGATGCATGTAAAATACCCTCCAGAGACCATCTAAGCAATCTCCAAATGCTTCCATTGGAATGCTCTAAACACAATCATAAGAAGTAGGCAAAATAAATTGGAAAAAAAAGGTCATAAATGATTTGTTCCCTCCAAAGAGGTACAGAGAGTACAGAAGCAAAATATCACCCAGAAATCATCCAAACTACCTCCAAATGCTTCCATTGGAATGCCCTAAACATAATCATAAGAAGTTGGCAAAATAAACTGGAAAAAAAGATCAAAAATGATCTGTACCCTCCAAAGAGGTATAGAGAGTACAGATGCAAAATACCCCACAGAGACCATCCAAACAATCTTCAAATGCTTCCGTTGGAATGCCCTAAACACAATCATAAGAAGTAGGCAAAATAAACTGGAAAAAAAAGGTCATAAATGATCTGTATCCTCCAAAGAAGTACACAGAGTACATATGTAAAATAGCACCCAGAAACTATCTAAACTGCCTCCAAATGCTTCCATTGGAATGCCCTAAACATAATCATAAGAAGTTGGCAAAATAAACTGAAAAATAAAGGTCAAAAATGATCTGTACCCTCCAAAGAGGTACCTGAGTCTGATCATAAACTACCCAGAAACCATCCAAACTGCCTCTAAATGCTTCCACTGGAATGCCCTAAACATAATCATAAGAAGTTGGCAAAATAAACTAGAAAATAAATGTCAGAAATGATCTATACCCTCCAAAGAGATACACAGAGTACAGATGCAAAAAATCACCCAGAAACCATCCAAACTGCCTTCAAATACTTTCATTGGAATGCCCTAAACATAATCATAAGAAGTTGGAAAAATAAACTGAAAAATAAAGGTCATAAATGATTTGTACCCTCAAAAACAGTCTGATCTTCAAATTCAAAATGCTCCAAATGCCATTGGAATGCTAAACATAATCGTAAAGTTGGCAAAATAAACGGAAAATAAAAGTCGAAATGATCCACCTCCAAGAGGTACATAAATCTGAATCTGAATCCAAACCATCCAAAGCTCCAAATGCTTTCATTGGAATGCCTAAACATAATCATAAAAAGTTGGCAAAATAAACTGGAAAATAAAGGTCGAATGATCCACCTCCAAAGAGGTACACAGTCTGAGTCAAAAAAACCACCCGAAACCATCCAAAGCGCCTCCAAATGTTTCCATTGGAATGCCTAAACATAATCATAAGAAGTTGGCAAAATAAAGGAAAATAAAGGTCGAAATGATCTGTACCTCCAAAAGGTACTGAGTATAGATATAAAATATCACCCAGAAATCATCCAAACTGCCTCCAAATGCTTCCATTGGAATGCCCTAAACATAATCATAATAAGTAAGCAAAATAAACTGGAAAAAAAGGTCAAAAATGATATGTATCCTCTAAAAAGGTACATAGAGTACAGATGCAAAATACAACCCAAAAACCATCCAAACTGCCTCCAAATGCTTCCATTGAAATGCCCTAAATATAATCTCAATAAACAGGCAAAATAAACTTAAAAAAGGTCAAAAATGATTTGTACTCTAAAGAGGAGTGCAGTCTGGTCAAAAATACCACCTCAACGTCATCAAATTGCTTACATTTGAATATAATGAACATAATCTCAATAAACAGACTAAGGAAACTGAAAAAAAAAAGCTCTAAATATTTTGTACCCTCGAGAGATACAGGAAATCTGAACAAAATAACATATAAAAAATAGTCAATCTTTCTTTCGGTGAGAAGAACAGTAAACCCTAAATTCATTCAAGTTGGAATGCATGTGTAAATACCTCATATATACCTACAATACCTCGATGTTTGATTTGCTATATCATTGGCGAAAGGGCGTCGCGCCGTCGAGGCGGGAGCTAAGGCGAGAAAAAATCCCGTCGAAGAAAGCCACTGCTTACATGGCGAGGAATGTTGAACATCGGTAATGTTTCTCGTTCTTATTCTCCCACTTTTTAAACGAAATGGGCTGGGCGGGAAAGAAACGCGGCGTCGTGAATGCGCATCGATGCTTCTTACGGTCGGGCCGGAAATGTATTTCTGGCGTAAAGGTTATATTCTTTCGTTAACGCTAAAACGGAAAAAAAATCGAGACACGCTGTCATGGATTGGAGTCCGCGTAAAGCTCAGTCGCGGTCGACGTAATATTTTTCAAGGTAATCGGTCCACGACACGAAAAATATCTGAAGGGTTTCCAGGTAGAGTTTGTATTAGTCGGTGGGGTTCCATTTTTTTTTTAATCATCTGAATGAATTTAATCACAAATTTATACACATTAAATATAATTTATAAAAATTTAAACTTAAGACATTTTAATTAAAAGTCAAAATTTAAGATACTTTACACATTAAATTCCTATTAGGCTGTCAAAAATAAAAAATAAAAAATAAAAAATAAAGCTTATTATTATCGGACTCATTCTCGACTAATTAACTACTCATGTCAGAAAACTTTTTTAAATGAATTCAACACTATGAGTGTATAAATTTGATATTTTTTAAAATTAATTTAATTAAAAACTAAAATCTTAATTAAATATATTTTATTAAATTATAATAAACCTAAGGTAAATATAAGTTAATATTTATTAGATTTTAATTATTCGAACCAATTCAAATTTAAATGAGCCAAAGTAGTTCAATACAATCAAGATAAATTGAAGATTAGCTGTGTTCTAATAAATAAATTTTCAAGGTTAATTAGTGATAATGATATTTTTTTTATTTGAATCATTTTTTTATTATGAAAAATTACATAAATATCATATAATTATTATGTATTTACAAATCTAACATATAAATTTTACTAATTATTAATATCAAATAAAAATATCATTATTACTAATTTTCTTAAAATAAAATATGATTATTATAATAAATTAAACGTTTGATGAGTTAGCATATTGAATTAATATAAAAAAAATTAAACAATGCATACAAAATTACAAAATGTTTTATTTTTCATTTTTGTTTTCTGGTTTTTTTTATTTTATTTTTATTTTTTTTATTTTTTTAGAACTCCGCAGAACAGAACCTGTCCCTTTCAATTTCATATAATTTTTGAACCACATGGATTAAATATATGAAAATTTTACACGTATATCACATGATTTATATGCACTAATTTATTTAATAGTTAAAATTAATATTTTTATTAAAATATTTATATTTTTGTGTCACAATATTATATGCATGAGAATATGTATTTTCTTTTATAAAAATTAATACCACTGAAACTTTAATTATTATTATTACTAAATATTAAATAATAATAATAATAATAATAATAATAATAATAATAATAATAATAATTAATATATGGCCGAAAATTCTACTATGAAGAATCTTGATGTCGATAGCAAGTTGATTCTCGGTTACTACGATATCAAGCACTTAAAATATCATTTGAAACTTTGGGATATCAATTAAATTCACAAATAGCTCTTAAACATGGAGTGCTTATAGTCAAATCGAGCGTCTTGACGAGCCGGATCTAACATGTCCAAGATCTCATTATTTCGACTTCATTTGAGCATTAAAATACTTAAAATACATCAAATGATCAAAGGAATCATTCTGAGCCGTCCGATGAAGTGGAGTGGTTCGGATTTTGCATGTATTCTGACGCCACTCCTCCAATCATAAATAGCCATTCCCATGAGAGGGCGGAAGGAAGAGAGGAGAGCTCTAAAGCAAGATTCTCCAAGCACAATCCAGCCACCACTCGACGGTCATCAACCACCGTCGTAGCCGTGATCCTCGTGTCTCATCTCTGGGTCCATGTGGCGACCTTCATCGTTAGTCGATGTCCACCATTGTATTCTACTAACAACAAACAACGAGCGATACATAATTGTTGTTCCCTTCTCATATGCAATCCTATAATCCCGTTATCGGGAAGATTTTGTACTCTGAAACAAATACATAGTGGAAGATTGTTACTAGGCTAGGCCCCATGGTTTTTCCCCTCTTTTCGAGATTTTTCACGTAAAAATTCTAGAGTTTTTTTGTTCACTCTTTAAATACTTGTGTGTGTGTTAGATTTCACAACAAAGCTAAGGCGTAAACTTTCACTCTACCGCAACTGGTTTTCTAGTACGCAACAGTTTGACGACGTCTATGGGAAAAGAACCCTTCAATCACAATTCATGTGAACACCCTCGTTATGGCCAATAGGTGCAATACTCGTAACAACGGAGCCTCCCGCTCCAACTCCCGTCACTCTCGAAACCAATTCTTGAACCAAGGACACCAAGCTTCTACCTCACTCCCCCCTGATAGACGTGACCCTGTCGTTGAAGGCATGATGGGAATCTCTTTAGAAGATCGTATCCGCCGAATGGAAGAGTCTCAAAATGAGATGATCCGACTTTTGCGAGGAACATAATAGCCACTACCGCGGCAAACACATCTCCCCCAAGATCGATTGTTAGCCCTGAGAGGTCAAAATGTTAATTCCACCCGAAGTTCTCCCGATAGAGGCCGTGATGCGTCTCCTTGACACGCTAGTTACTCATCCATCACGCGCGGCTCAATCGCTAATCCTTATTGTTGGTAGCTTGACACATTCTCATTCTATTGACTCCACTCGTTATGTTATATGTGCAGAATTACGACGCTTAATGCAAGACGAATTTCACCTTCAAAATAGAAATCATCCTCCCCCTCACCGCCGCTATGAGGAATCCTCACCTTTAGCTGAAGCTATTCTTCAACATCCTATTCCCGTAGGTTTCAAACTTCTGAGCATTGATTCCTATGATGGGACCATGAACATATCGACCATTACGGTTACCTTGGGAATCGACGCTTGCTGTCGTCTTTCCGATTACCCTCGAGGACAAGCTGCACTTGGTTACTCCCTTCCAAGAGAATCCATCCATACCTTTTGACGAACTCACCAAGATTTTTGTAGAGCGTTCATTACAAATCGGAGGATCATTAAAGATTCCTCCCATCTCTCCCATTCCGAATGAGGGTGAATCAAGGAATATTTCTGAGGTTCTCCTTAGAAGCTCACAAATACCTAGAGTAGACCACGAACTATTAAGAGTTTTCCTTGGAGGACTCCGTCAGCCTTTTACTCGTCACTTGAGACACCGCTGCTATATCACTTAGTTCATCGTGTGGAAGAACAAATCTCTGTCGATGAGGCCATTAATGCCCATCACAAATAATTTGAACAATCTACAGGATAACGTAAGAGCGCCCCAGGGAATGCGGACCGACTACCCCATCAAAAGAAGCAACAAGGCAATCATGATCTCTCTCCACGGCCCCCATATCAACGACGTGAACCACAAGTAGAAAAGGAATACACGCCACTGAACACGTCTCATGTCAACCTCCTGATGGCTATTCGAGATGAAGAAAATATTAAGTGGGCACATCCACTGAAACCAAATTCAAGAAATCAGGAGCAATATTATCACTTCCATCGCAGTCATGGACATACTACTGAGGCATGCAAACAACTCAAAGAAGAAATCGAGAGGCTCATTCAATAAGGATATCTACGTCAATTTGTGAAGAATCAAGCGAATCAAACAAATATACCTCCAACTGGGGGGCAACCAGGACAATCATCATAGAAATAATAAAATAATCATCAAACAGTTAGAGAAATTGAAATAATCGTAGGAGGACCAATACTATCTAATCAAATTCTCATTACCACCTCTAAAGAGCCAGAGTTAAAGAAGTCTCGTATTGATCATTCCATCACTTTTAATGACTCGGACTTAGAAGGAGTCCATGTTCCTCATCAAGATCCACTTATCATCAGCACATGGATCGGTGACCCATGCTATAATGTTAAGAGAATTTTGATTGACAATGGAAGTTCCGTTGATGTCTTATTTTACTCCGCATTTCTTAGCATGGGTGCGTTAGAAAAGCTCCAACCCTGAGGACCATTATACGAGTTTGATAATGCCTGTGCAGTAGGGGACAATCACCCTTCCTGTTGTCCTTGGTGAATTTCCTCGACAAGTGACTCATCTAATCCAATTCATGGTAGTCAAGTCAGATTCAGCATATAATGCTATCTTTGGAAGGCCCCTCCAATCAATTTTCGGTGCAGTCACTTCAGTATCTCATCTCAAGATGAAATTTCCAACCCCCGTTAGAATTGGGGTGGTCTGTGGAAATCAATAGATAGCGCAATCATGCTACCTAAGACAAGCTCAACCACGCCCTTCTGTGACCTTCAGCATCGAAGATTTTAATTTTCGAGATGAAGGAGTACCCCGGAAAGCTTCCCCTATCGAAGACTTGCTCTCTATTGCATTATCAGATGACCAACTATTACGAACAGTGCAAGTTGGATCTCTGCTCTCAGACGAACAAAGGGAAAATACATAGACTTCTTTGCTCAAGACATCTTCGCTTGGAGTCCGGGGACATCGGGTCGACCCAATGTGATCATGTACTCCCAGATCGATCGACATTCAAACCGATTATCCGGAAGAAGCAAAGTTTTGCACACGATCCTCCTATTGAGCAAGTTAACAAGCTTCTAGAAGTGGGATTCATATGAGAGGTACATTACCCTACATGGCTAGCAAATATTGTCATGGTTAAGAAAATAAACGGAACATGGAGAATGTGTATTGACGACATTGACCTTAACAAGGTTTGCCCGAAAGATAGTTTTCTTTTTTCTCGAATTGATCAATTGGTTGATGCATCAGACATCTCAAATTTTTTGGATGCTTACTCTGGTTACAACCAAATAAAAATGGACCCAATGGATGAAGAAGCTACAGCATTTCAAACATATAAATATTTATATTGTTACCAACTTATATCGTTTGGGTTAAAAAAATGCTGGTGCTACCTGTCAACGACTTATGAATAAGGTTTTTAAAGACCTATTAGGCTGCACAATGGAGGTATATGTGGATGACATGTTAGTGAAAAGCTTAGAATCCACATATTTAGAATTAGAAATATGCTTTAACCTTCTTCGACGTTATAACATGCGACTCAACCCGACCAAATGTACTTTTGGGGTTACGTCGAAAAAATTTCTTGGATTTATGGCAACCCACCGTGGGATAGAGGCCAACCCTAAGAAAATCAAAGCTCTCAAAGATATGACTCCTCCAAAGAATATTAAGAAAGTTTATTATTTGAATGGATGAATTGCCGCGTTATCCCGCTTCCTAGCCCGTTCTAGGGATATATACTTGTCATCCTTTAAAATATTAAAGGGAGCTAAAAATAAGAATTTTCAGTGGACTAATGATTGTCAGTCTGCTTTTGAGCAACTAAAGGAGTATTTAGCATCTCCACCCCTACTATCCAAGCCTATCCAAGGAGGGATGTTATACTTATATCTCGCAGTCTCTTCCCATGCGATAAGCTCAGTTTTAGTGTGAGAAGAAAATGAGATATAACAACTAATTTACTATGTCAGCAAAATTCTCTCTGATATAGAAAGTCGTTATCCACTTGTAGATAAGGTGGCTCTGGCTTTAGTTTTCTCAGCGCAAAAATTACGTCCATACTTCCAAGCTCATACTATTGGCATTTACACTCATTTACCATTAAGGGTCATCCTATAGAACTTAGAAGCATTTGGGAGGTTAATTAAATGGTATGTAGAATTGGGAGAATTTGATATAAATTTTTTACCTCGGTTTGCTATAAAGTCTCAAGTACTCGCAGACTTTATAATAGAATGTACTGCCCCAACTCCAAAGGAGCTATCTACTACACGCCTTTCGTCTCCTCAATGGACCCTCTATGTTGATGGAGCTTCAGGAAATACCGGCGCTGGTGTGGGAATCTTACTTATTTTCCCCGAGAATACCTTAGAGTATGGACTTTAAAATTTTTTGCAACTAATAATAATATGGTTATGAGGCTTTCATGAGGTTAAGACTCATTGATTGATTAGAAGCTTCAGTAATCCACGACTCTCAACTTGTCACCTCCCAAGTTGAAACTTTAATACTCATAATCCTCATGCAATATCTCCACTTGGTAAAGTCTCTTCTTGCCCATTTCAAGACACATCAAATCATTCACATACTCGAGAAGAATACTGGTGGCGCTCTCGCTAAACTTGCTACATCTGCTATTGGAGATCTATTTAAATGAAAGCATGTTGAAGAAATATATTTTCTTAGCATCCCAGGGTCGTGGGTAATACAAGCAATTAATGAGATAAAGGAACATTCGTCGATGGACCCCATCCTGTCTTTTCTAAAGAAGGAACCCTTTCTGAAGACCCAACTTCTGCAACTCGTCTCCGAAGACAAGCTTCAAAATTTATTATTATCGGAGGTGAACTATACAAACGAGCTTTCTCTGGATCGTATCTCAAATGTCTCTCACCTTCAGAGGCCGATTACGCATTAAGAGAGGTTCACTCTGGGATATGTGGAGAACACCTAGGAGGAAGGGCGCTAGCCCTTAAAATTATAAGGCAAGAGTTCTATTGGCCTGCGATGAAACAAGATGCCTTGGAGTTCACAAAAAAAATGTAAGTTGTTAATTGCATTCTAACCTCTCTCACATGCCGCATATAGAGCTCTCATCCCTTCAAAGCCCGTGGCCTTTTGCTCAGTGGGGAATTGATATCATGGGACATTTTCCCATAGCATCAGGGCAACAAAAGTTTATCATTTTAGCCGTCAACTACTTCACTAAATGGGTGGAAGCCGAACCACTCGCCAAAATCACAGAGGCAAATGCTAAACAATTTATTTGAAAAAATATAGTATGTCGATTCGGTCTTCCTGCAAAGATCATCACTGACAATGAAACCCAATTTATTGGAAAAATCTTTACATCCTTTTGCAAAGATCTTCACATTCATTCTATGGTATAGCATATACTAATGGGCGAAACTAATAAGATTATACTCAAAAGACTAAAAATACATCTTGAGAAGGTTGTGGGGCAATGGGTTGATGAGCTTTCTAATGTCTCTGGGCTTACCGCACTACATCGCACACCCCGACTGGTGAGACATCATATAACTTGTGTTTCAGCACAGAAGCTATTATATCAGTAGATATTGGGGTTCCAAGTCCAAGAGTTCAATTATTCGATCATGATGATAATGAAGAAAAACTCTGATAGCACCTGGACCTACTCCCCGAAACTCGTGACATGGCCCTACTTCAGACTGCTTCCTATCACCAAAGGGTAGCTCGTCACTTCAACAGAAGAGTAAAACCTCATCCCATATCTATCGGTGACTTGTCTTACGAAGTCTCGAAGCTGCAAGCAAAGACCCTCAACGCAATAAACTCTCACCTCTTTGGGATGACCCATATGTGGTTATAGCTATGGTAAAGCCAGGAGCATTCAAGCTCAAGGATCCAGAGGGAAAAACATTACCTCAAACTTGGAACACTGAGAATCTCTGAAAATATTATCAGTAATTCCTACTGCATAATTATTGCTCATTTATCATTTCCTCTTCATGTAGCCGACCTCACTTAGTAGACTTGTTGTTGTTGTTGTTGTTGTTGTCATTTCCTCTTAAAACTCATATCCGTGTTAAAATAGTCTTGAGATTGTATCACCGAACTTATCAGAGTAATTAGTTTATAGTTTTTTTCTTTCAAGCTTGTTGCATATGAACAATCTCTTTCAATTAATCCTCCCACTTAAGAAATGTGCAACTCACGTTGTATCTCAGTCGGGGCATGATCAATCCCACGAGGACTTGATCGGACCTCTTCCATACAGGTAAGAAGTCAAGTAACGCTTTGGCTAATACCTAGGATAGGTCAAAAGGTCCTTGGTGGACATCCCACGGTCTCTTCCATACAGGTAAGATGTCAAATAATATTTTGACTAATACCAGGATATAGAGGTCGTGGTGGACTTCACGCCTCATCCGTGCAGGTTAGCATCGTCGAATAATATTTCGATCAATCACCCCGGATAAGTAAAAATAGAACAAGAGTATATCACCTAAAAATAAAAAAATAAAAAATTTTCATTGACAGCACCAACTTGATGACATAAGAAATAATCAATATTCTAATACAAAATAATACATAGAAAAAAAATGATGCACCCTCAAGTGATGCTACATGATATAAACATCCTCCTCACCACTAGGAGTTTCTCCCTTGAATTCACTCTCGATTTCTTCATCTCCTGAATCTGGCGAAGGGTCTTCAGATGCTTGGCTGGGAGATAGATCATCAATACTAGCACCGATTTTGTGATGTACTAAGCGGATTCCTTTCAGGAACCCTCAAATGAAGCCCTCCTCTAAACATTGGTGCTCCAAGTCCTTCACTTCAACATCAAAAATATGATTACGAGCTTCTGATATGGTCTTCGATAATGTCGCGATAAGCGAGGAGTTCTTAAAGTCTTCCACCGCTTCAAAGAAATTTCATTTGCTTCGCCCGACATTATAAGCTCATTCTCAAAAGGCGATCTTGTAATGCCTTCTTCCAGGTTCAAGAGCTTTCTTCTCCGCAAGTGCCTTGAGTCTTTTCTCTTTCGGTGAGTCTCCACCTCACCTCTCAATCATCCGGTGTGCTCTACCTCCAAGGCGAGAAAGAGAAGTCGACATGTTCGCTAGCTCAGTTCTACACCCGGTTAATTGATCCTCCAGAGTCGCCACTTCTTTGGACTTAACACTCATCTTTCTCTCATACTCGCCTTGTAGATACTTCACATTCATAAATTTAATATTCCACTCGTCTAGAGCGACACCCAAATGAGCCATCAACCCTAATGTTTGAGTTACCTATATATATAAAAAAACTATCTCAAATATTACACAAAGAAGTAGGAGGAAGAAAAGACAACGTACTAATTCATCCGCTCATTGACGTCCAGTGCATATGTGTTTTAACACATCTTCAGGAATCTGTGACTTCAAGAAATGAACTCTCCCATTATGAGCTGAAATAACTAAACTCTCAGAGGCCAACTAGGGGCGAACATCTTCTCCGCAAATATCTGACGTAGTCACTTCGGCACATGTCTTATTTTTCTTTAAAAAAGAAACATTGCTACCACCGTGATTTCGTAAAGGGCTTCTAGAAAGAACTCCGTGAATACGAGGAGACTTGTCATCGCCTTTACCCGATCTCTTCAATGGAAGAGCATGAGATCTCCCTACCTGGATGGAAAGGCCAACCTTGAACATTTTATCTTCAATAATGTATTTGCTAATGTAACGTAACTCATATTGTAAGCTCCCGAGAATATTAAGAGTTGTTAAGATTTCATTCTCTTCGATCATCATTGGATCCGGAAGGTCATTCAATTTTTCCCATCTCTCAGGGAGGCCCCACTCATTTTTCACAAAAAAGAATCTATTAGATCAATTTCTAGATGGATCCTGTGCTGAAAATTATATCCAATTATTTATAGCCTGACAAGAAACACGTTCCTGAGCATCACATGTGAATTTGCACATTCAACACAAATATTTGATATTCAAAGTAACACCACGCTCTCTAAAGAAGACAGTCAAACCAACGATGATCACTAAAGCTCGAAATAAAAATTGTGACAAAGCTACGCCACATATTTTAAAGATCTCAATCAACTTAGGGGAATCCGGTCCGCGAAGAATCATCTCAAATAGTAAAGTATCCTGGGAGGTGAGCGCTCGGTCGGACTTTTTTGGATAGCCACCAACTCGTTAGGGAAGTAAAATTTCTTGTGAAGCACCATTAAACTATCTGATGTAATAGTGGATAGTATATCGTCTGTAGCTGTCACGCTATATGTTTTCTTCCAGCCATCACCCTATGAAAATACATAATAAATAAACAAAGAGAGAGAGAGAGAGAGAGAGAGAGAGAGAGAGAGAGATGACCAAAAATTGAGAATTTTTGTGAAACAACTCACTCACCCTAATACTTGGGCATATCCTTTCTTGATTCTGTCACTCATGGACATCTTGGGATAAAATTTTTCGCCAACAATCTGACAAAAAGAATGCACATACATTGGAGATCAAAAAAAAAAGGGGAGAAGTTATTCCCCTCGAATGATGCTCTGAAATTATCTGACAAACTTTCTAAGTCGTTTGAACGATGGTTTTTAACTAACACTTCCCCTCCATCTTGACGATTATCAACTATTGAACAATCCATTGAAGTTGCAAGAGATCTAATTTCCTACAAGAAAAAGTAGGAACTACGGGCCTTGATCGCCTCAAACCCGACCGGTCAGATGAGGTTGGCCTCTCTTCGGCTGGAACAATGACGTATACCACAGGCCTCGATCGCCTTCAAACCCGGTCGGTCCGACGAGGCTGGTTGACGCCTCTTTCGAGGGAAAACCGGAACAACGACGATATCTGCATCGCCTCAAACCGGGTCACGAGGCGGTCAACGCTTCGGGAAAAACGACGATATCAGCGGCCTCGATCGCCTCAAACCCGGTCGGTCGGCCGAGGTTGGACGCTTCTTCGAGGGAAAATTGGACGACGTATCTGGCGGGCGGATCACCTCCAAACGACCTTCTCTTAAGAAGAAGAGGGACACCCCAGCATATGAGGAGTGTGCCTTCTCCCTTGGCCCTAGGAGGGTTTTTATATATATCTTATAAGGGCAAAAAAGTAAAAAATTTGAAAGAAAATCGCAAAACACAAAAAAATGCTGAAATGCGGGCGGACAAAAAAATACCCTCATGTGGTTTGCACCATGAAGCGCCATCGCATTGGCGGCCCTGCCGTATGCCGCGGACTCATGCCGTGACGCCTCGCTTACTTCGCTCGCAGCCCATGCCATGTATGCGCCATGCATGGCGTCTTGGGGCGAAGCCCAAACACCTCGTGCCGGATGTGTTCATAACCTCGAAATCTTGTGTCCGCGCGTACCCACACACATCCGTAGCCCTGCACCCACTTTTGCGATCATAATCTTGTACTCACATGAAAATCTGCTCTCTCAAAATGAATGGTTAATGGACCTGCACATTTCATTGAAGAATCTGCTATTTTCAAGTATTCGACATATATATTTTTGGATGATTAGATAATGTCAACCAAAAATAGGGGGACAACTGATATGACACTGAAAATTCTACTAGTCGAAGCACGAATCTTGATGTCAAAAGCAAGTTGATCCTCAGTTGAAACTAGTCGATATCAAGCACTTAAAATATCATTTGAAACTTTGGGATATCAGTTAAATTCATAAATAGCTCTTAAACATGGAGTGTTTATAGTCAAATTGAGCGTCTTGACGAGCCGGATCTAACAAGCCCAAGATCTCATAATTCCGACTTCATTTGAGCATTCAAATACTTAAAATACATCAAATGATCAAAGGAATCATTTTGAGCCATCCGATGAAGTGGAGTGGTTCAGATTTTATTCTGAGGCACTCCCTCATAAATACCCATTCCTCATGAGGGCGAAGGAAGAGAGAGGAGAGCTCTAAAGCAAGATTCTCCAAACAATCACGCCGCCAGACCATCAACCACGTCGGCGTTGATCGCCAGCGTTAATCTCTCTCTTCATCATGACGACCTTCGCCGTCGTCGATGTCCCATTTGTCATCATCCTTCATAATTTTACCACTGAGCGTGATTACATTGTTGTTCTCTTCTCATATCGATCGTAATCCCATTATTGGGAAGATTTTGTACTGAAATGGATACATAGTGGAAGATTTTTAATTTGGGCGTAGTTTTCTCTTTTAGGGTTTTTTAAAATTTTTTTAGAGTTTTCTTCACTTTAAATACATTATGTATTATTGTCTAGATTTCACAAAATTAAGACGTAAACTTTTACTCTATCGCAACTGATTTTTTAGTATGTAATGATAATAATAATAATAGTAATAATAATAATAATAATAGTAATAATAATAATAATAATAATAATTGTAAGGTATGGAGGGGGCTGATTTGTTGAGCCCATATTGATAAGGAATGTCATAGGCCGTCCTACGCTTTCACACTGTCGGTCCATATCTAGACATAGGTCCACTTAGTTGGTGCGCCTACAATGGACCATATCTGCCAACCTTTTGTGTTTTCGGTTACAAATCAAATTGGATAATTACTAGCAAATAGCAAGGTGATAAAAGTACTCAAAATTTAACACCAAAAAATTTATTAAACTATTATTTTGATTCAATGCAATCTAGCTCAAAATTTAAATACATGCTATTAAATTATTATTTATTTGCATATTTAAACTTTAAATGACATTAAAAATAACATTAATATTAACTTATCTAAATTTAAATATATTTTCTAGAATATATTATAATGTGATTTAGACATTAAGATATTATATACATAAATACAAAAATTTAGATATTTTATAGATAAATACTAAAATTCTGTGATAAATATTTTATAGATAAATACATAAGTTTGAACCAAGTTGAATTTAATAATTATAATCCATTCGTTTTAGGTAATTTTGAAATTCTCTTATTGTTAATGATAATTCTAATCACATGTAGGGCCACCATTTGACTTTCTACATATAAATTAATTTAGCACCTTTTAAATAATTGATCCTTTATTTTTTTAAACTTTTAATGAATTTAATATTTATTCTAATATTCAATTATTTTACCATCCTATCCTATGAACTTAGATAATAATTTTTAGATTGGATAAGGTCTCCATGGATACTGATGATATAATGAAAATAAAGAATTTGATGATCAGATAATTGATAGATGCCACCATTCAAGTATTATTGAACATTAAGTTTATTAGATATATAGTTATATTCTAATGAAAATTATAAGTTTAATAGTCTTACTCATTTATATTTTTTTTATAAAATTGATGATATTATTTTACTAATTATTTATATTTTTTAAAAATATTAATTTAATAAATTTTATATTTTTAGTTATTATATTATTTAAAATAATTTCTCATCTTAAAATAAAAATTTAGTTTCGCCCTACCCTCAAATTTTATATTTTTATGAAGACGTTATTAATCTGTAATTTTGATAGTTTATTGATCTAATTTATGAATTATATAATTAAATAGAGAGTAGATTTTAAGAAGCTTGATTTTGAGAGACAAACAAAATTGAAATATTTAAAAAATAATTATATAAATGAATTTAGCCTATTTTTAAAGAACATAATTTTTGTAATAAAAAGTTAAGTTTACATATTAAGAAGGAAAATACAAAAACAACGAATTTGCCCGCTCTTCTTCAGGCCTGTCCTTTTCTCTCAACCGACCCATTCAATTTAATAATTGCAGGCCACCGTACAATCAAATTGATTGCTGACTTTGGTAAAAGAGACTACTGCCGCCCACCGCCCATAGCTCTCGATTCAGTTAACGCCTTATAATTTTTTTTCACAAAAAAATATATATATATTAATAATAAAAATAATAATAAGAAAACGTGGCAAAAAATATCAGAAAATAGAACTACTTGCAGACAAATAAATAAGGAAAACGTTTTTGGATCCATTTCTTGCTTCTTCTTTTTTTACCTTAAAATTACAATAATATAGTTATTAAGTAAAATTAATTCTTATAGGGCATTTATATATATTGTCACCCAATTTTATATATTTACAAATTAGCCGATCACCTTCGACATCGAATCTTCAAATTGGCATTCAAATATTAAAATTTATAATAAATATATATCTCATATTTTTCATTTTTTATAAAATATTCAATAATTTAATCATGATAAGAGCAACTACAAGAATTCGATAGTTTAAAAAATGATTAAAGTATAAATACATATGAATAGGATATTGATTTATAAAAATCTCAAAAAAATTTAATAAAATGTCACAAAATATTTCATATTTATTAATATATTATTTTATTTTATCTTTCTAATTAGCAATACACTGCTCTAAATATCTTACTTTTAAAAATATAACTCTCATTAAAACCTCAACTATACAAGAATTAATGCAAAAATCAAAATTGTTAGTTAAGACAACATCAAATTTAAGATTTACGCATATTTCAAACATTATAATTAACTTAATCTTACCCTAAAATAGAGTTAAAATAATTATATATTATCACTATGTGCTGAAAAACAATATCAAAATCACTCATGTTTATCTTACAAAATTTACTTTTATTACTTTTTATTTACAACAAATTAAAAATATAATTATTTGGAATTAACTTCTGTTAACTTCTTCAAAAATGTAAGCAACCTATTTTTATTTACTACGATTGATTAAACTTTAGATGCAAAATAAAATGAAAAATTCTTATAATTTACACATGAACTTATTATTTCCTACAACAAAATAAATAAATAAATCTGTTAGTAAATAATAGAGTTAATAGGCTAGTAAAAATACTTCGCTTGAAGATGGGATCCCTTGATAGCCTCTCAACGCCTGCAGAATTTCATCTCTCTCCACCAAGAGCTCTCTAATATTCATAAAAACTTTTTCTCTTGATTTATAAGTAGCAAAGGACTGAAGTAATAAAAGTTTTTTTTTCTAACAAATATGATTTTTGTAAGAGAATCATTTGTGTGTTGTGAGTTAGTTTGTAACTTACTATTTAACTTTGTAGATATATTCGCTGGGATGTGGTGGATGGAGGCGGAATTCCGACGAAATTTAGCGGCCGCTTATCGTATGTGGGTCAGAATAGGAGACAATCTATCTGATAGGATAAGAAGGATTCAATATTGAGGTGGAAGAGATTGTGGTAATGGAGGAGGAGAGAAGGGATGGAAGGTAGAGTGGAATGTGGTGAAGTGACTGACAGGATTTAGTCATTTGTGTAATTATTGATCGTATGTTTTATTATTAGAAATGAATTATTTTATCTTCTCTCCTTTTATCACTATAATAATTCATAAGATTTTAGATAAAGTTTAATTTCCTTTGTATTATTTAAAGGAGGTTTTATGTTGGTTAATTGAAATTTATAAATTTATTGAGATATTATTCAAAAAATTTTCTTGAATGATGGATATCAATATGATTTATGCATTATTATTATTTTTTTATTATATATATATTCGTTTGGACTTAATATTATTTTTTATAAATAGGTGAACAAAATATTTCATCTTGATACATTTGCATGAAAAATATTATGAGCAACTAATTTTCTTAGAAATTGATATATCCCTCTAAAATTTATAAATCAAGTATGGATTTCAAGTTAAATCATATATTCAATCAAATTAAGCGGCTCAGTGAGATGAGTCCAATAATACTAGAATCGGGTAAAATCGAGTTCAAATGAGCTCAAATCAAGCTCAAAAGCTACATAGAAAACTTCAAAACATTGACTGAATGATCAAATAACTTTCAAATTTGACATGCTTATAGTCGAATCGAGCGGCTTGACGAGACGAATCCAATCAGCTTAAGATCACTCAAATCGAATATCATTTGAATGGTCAAATCACAAAAAAAAAAATCTAGCTATGATCAAATGGATAGATATAAACCATCCGATAGAGTATTTTGAGATTTTGGCTACAATGACCAAAATACCCCTCTCGGAATCCTATAAATAAGATATCATTCTTATCATGAAAGGAGGAAGGAGTTAGAAGCGAACTTGGGAGAAAGCTATGAGAGCTAAAGTTTGAAGTTGTCTATCTGTTGTCATCGATGTCACTCATTCTTGAATACCCATTATATAAACTACAATATAAATTTGTTGTAACATGATTCTAGAATTTCCCATATACAATCTTGTAATCTCGCTGTTAGGAAGACTTAAAGTCTGTACTTCAAAACAGATATATAGTTGAGCAATTTTACTAGACTAGGTCCCATGATTTTTTCCCCTCTTTTTGGGATTTTTTTCACATAAAAATTATGGCGTTTCTTATTCTCTTTTCAATTATCTAAGTGTGTGCTGGATTTCACAATAAAGCTAAGACGCGAAGTTTTATTTTACCACAACTTGTTTTCTGGCACGCAACATAAATATATTTTAGTGAGCTCAAAATTATTTTTTTTATGAAATGAGGGAGATAAAAATATTTTATTTGAGCATATTTTGTATATTTTAAGATTATTTAAATTTCTCTCACCTAATTCTTGATCTACATATTAACTCTTGTGAGCTTAAATTTCTCAACATGTTTGTAAGCAATTCAAAATAAGTTATAAAATCAGCTTTTTAATTTTATCTTATCTTTTACAAAATATTAAGATCTAAAAATTGCATGACTCTGTCTCTAAAAAAAACAAAAAAAAGATAGATATATTCTTAGAACTACTTTTTATTCTTTCTAAAAATAAATCTTTTTATAAAAGATCTATTCTTATAAATAACAAATATTTAACAAAGAGATTCATGTGGCATATTGAAACATTTGTCATTATATTTTTGTAAATAAAGAATTTTTGGAGGAGATCGCCCTATGCTTTTGCATTTATTTTTATTATCATATATAATATAATATAATCAGGTATAAAGATTAAATTTTTTGTAAATTGATCTCTTTGATAGTCTAAGAAGATTTATTTTTTTTTTCACCGCAATAGCAAAATCCATCCGCCGCTTCAAAAAAAATAAAATAAAAATTAAAATGTGTGCTCATAATTTGCCGTTGCATCCATGACCTATGTGATATTTATTTTGTTTTGTTTTACGTTTGAAGTGTGTGCGTTACATTCTCCTTTTATAGTTTCTTCCCTTCATAATTTCCATTTTTCAGTGCTTTCCTTCTTACCCCGTGCTTTCCACATCTGTTAATTTGCAACTTTTTCACTACAATCTAACCTAACATCTATTAAAAATAATAATAAGTTAAATTATTCATTAAATTTATAATGAAAACGTAATCTATATCTTTTTTTAAGATAAATACAATACATATTTTGATTGATTAACTGTATATTTATTTATCGTAAAATAAATTGAATAATTTTAAGATTTATTCTATTAAATTTTAGCTAAAATATCCTAAACAAATTATTTTATTATTTTTTTTTTTTAACCTTCTCTTCACTCCGTCACATGTTTCCAATATCACTGTCCTTTCTGCTGATATAAATATACAACTCAAGCCTCTCTTTTCTTAAACTCTTCGCCTATGGAGGACCAAAACCTCTCTTCTTGCAAGTCTATTTGCTCAAAAGAACCCATTTCTCTTTCTGAGCAAAGTGGATGGACCTCTTACTTTGAGGACTTCTTGGCTTCAGAGAACAGAAACACAGAAGAAGCATCAATAACTAATCTTTGTGTTTGTTCTTCTTTGGTTTCTGATGCTTCATGGAAACCTCAGGTTTCCCCTCAGCCATTGAAGGACTGCAATAAGTTAAACTTAAAGAAGACGAAGAAGAAGAAGAAGACAAGGATGATCTTCGATGATGATTCTTTGGAAGATACAGCAACTTCTCCAGTTAATAGCCCAAAGGTTAGAGCGAGAGAATCTTTCTGAATTTCCTGATAAGCTTGTTTTTTTCTGCTCGTCATTTTAGTTTGTTTCATCTGTCATAATAACATCATAGCGAAATTGAATATATATATATATATATATATATATATATATATATATATATATATATATATATATATATATATATTTATATATATTACATACTATTTTTCTGCATTTACATATTTAACACATAAAATTTTACATTCTCTCCATTTTTCTTTTCATTCATGAATGTTAAGATTATAATGTATCAAATAGGAATTGCCATCCATATTCTAGCAGAAAGAAACTTAAAATTTGATCAACGCCTTGAATATTTTTTACCATTTTTAATTGATAAATGCTTTAAATAATATTTGATATATTTACTTTTGGATTCTATTCCTATAGGTGAAGAAGTCTGATGATGGAGAAGGCAAAGATCTGAATAAGCGAAGAATTGAGGAAACGAGTTATGCTGGAAGAGTTACTGAGCGCTCAGAGCTAAGGAAAAAAGGGCTTTGCTTGGTTCCTTTCTCTATGATTGTAAACAATCTTTGATAAATATCTTGTTTCAATCAAGTAACGAGAAGAATTCTCACCAACTATTCTCCACTATATATGTACTGGTTTTCTATTTTGTTTGGTTGGTCAGTTTATCAGTAGAACATGTTATAACGTTGTCATAGGAATATTAATTGTTCTGTGATAAGTGGTTGAAGAAAAGTCTACTCTGAAAGAAAGAAAAAGGTTGGAAGGTTAACTTCTAAGGGAAATAGTACCCTTTCTTATAAATTGTTATCAAATGATTTCTTGTTTTTATTAATTAAATAATAGCAAGAGTACATGACCAGAGACTCAACAGTGCTATTTTTTGGGCTGTAAAGAAGTTTTTTGAGCTGGTGCAAGAAAACAATGCAGAAATATATATATATATATATATATATAAGGCTAGAACATTAGAAGTACTAAAAGTTAGTAAAATAGACATGTTTAGGTTCAATGATACCATTTAGGCTTCGTTTGGGAGGGCTTTTTTAGTGCGTTTTGCTTTTGAGAACGTGAATTTTTAATTTTGATACTCGTTTAAATAGTGTGTTTTTTTTTGAACCTGTTTTAGCTTCTCTGAAAGCTCGTTTTTCAAAAGCAAAAAACAAATAAAGAAATACTTTAAATCAACTTTTCCAAAAGCTCAAACGAAGCCTTAGTCTATCATAGATTATCATTTGAAGCTTCAACTTTGTGTGAAGAGATTGTGGGATGAGCTCTTAGTGTCATGTCTTCAAAAGGAGGAAGACAAAATCCAATTTTTCTCATAGCAATGAATTAAGTGGTACCTACAAAAGAGGAAATGAGAATCACTTCTTGGGATCTATAAACATGAAGTCCTGGGTATTCATGAGTTTTCTTCATATTTTAGTTCACCATATATTCAAGACTTCTTCTTCTCCCTCTAACAATTATCCACAATCAAAGATTTTCATAGCTTATTAGAATCTTCTAATAATAAGTCCCAATGCTATAACATTCCTAGCCTAGTTTTATAACCAATCATCTTTATCTTTTAAATGTCTTTAAAAATATTAAATTCAAAACAAAAATCAAAACATAAGATGAGGTTGTAGTGATTTAAAAAAGCTAAGAAGAACTTATAAAATAATGTCTAAATTTAGAGTCTTTATGAGGGTTAAGTATCCTTTTCAAACAAAGTGGGTTTATATTGGCATTTGTAGTGGAGGAATAATTTTGTGAGAATGATTTAACAGGTAAGATATGTCTAGATTCAACAATCATATGATTGTTGATACTAAAATCAATCATACTTTTAGTAATAATACATGATTAAATATTTAAAACCTTACAATCATAATCATAGAAGTTATCAATGTTGAGGGGTTTTTAGCATTATCATCCTTCATTTTTATTTCAAAATTATCACAATTGCGGTCTTCTTGAAGACTTTTTTTTTCATGAAATATAGCTATAATCCTACCCTTTTAACTATCTCATAAGTTCAAACCAATGAGTTATGATATTCTCAATTATATTAAAATCGGTATACATAATAAACTATCAATAAACAATTGGACAAAATTTGTCTAGAAATTAACTCTAAAATAAATAACTACAGCTAAAAAATACAAACCATAATTTCAGTACTGAAAATCTCAAAATTCTCATTTATAAAAATCCATTTCCAAGAAAGTTTGATATTCAAGAAATCATTAAAAAAAAAAAAAACCTAATAATTATATAAAATCCATCTGGCCAAAGCCGAACCAGCCACAAAAATATAATAATAAGCTCAAGAATAAATTAATAAAAAAAATATTAATGATATCATTGCAGATTATAAAGTCACCTGTGAGTAAGTGACCAGAAAGAGAAGCAGTCCCCTCCATGTGAGGGAGAAATGAGGCAGATGAGCACTAAATAACTTAGGTGTCTCCAGTAGCCTAAAGAACCATTCTTATTTATTTAGTTTCTTTAAGATCAACAACATAACGATAACTTATAATATAGACGAAGAATATTATTAATATGGGGACTTATCATTTAGGGTTTACTTTATTATAAATGACAGATAATTCTTGTGCCGACCGGATTATACATCACATATGGATCCCACTTGTATTGACAAAGGAAGGCAAATGGGATATTACATTGTAATTTATATGTTTTAATTCATTTTCATAAATTTAAGTTATAATAAATCATATAATTATTTAGAGTATGGCAAAATATCAAACTTTATGATCATATTTTTATTAAAATTATTATTCTTGTTCATGAGAAATCTGGAATATCTAAAATTGATTGATCCAATGGTCCTAATTATTTGAGAAAATGCAATATAATTATATGATTTTGTATTTCTTACTTACATAACCATATAGATTAATCATGCTTCTAACACAAATAAGATGGAAGATTAATCGCTATCAATTACTTGGATTTTTTTTAAAGAAAATATAAGAAATTCAAGTCATTATTCTAATTTTTTTTCAAAAAATCTTGATTAAAAGCTATATTATTAGTTACTTTTATTTATTAAGATAAAAATGACTTTTTAGTTTTATTTTGACTCTATAAGATGATATTTTTACAGCCTATTTAAAATAGTTTTTTTTTCTTATTAGATCGTAACAAAATATTAACTATGGAAAAAAAATCTTAATTAGTCGTATTAAGAGAAATTATTTTGTACAGAGTCCATATGTAGTTTATATGTCTGAACTTCAATAACATTTTGTCATATGACACTCATCAAGATATAATTATTGTGTATTAATTGTGAATTGGATGTATATACAAATGCTGACAATTAATATTATATCATTATACATTAGTTCATAATTAATACACAGTAGATGTAATTGGATGTCGCGATGTTATCTATTAAAGTCGGACGTAGAGTTGTCACAGATGCATAATAATTTTTCTACTTTTAATGAAAAGAAAGGGCAAAATTATGTATTTTTTTCCTTGAGTACCTACACAAAATTTAAAATATTTAAACATATATATAATCATCACATTAACAATTAATTAACCAACGTGACTTCATTCATAAACCTAGTAATTATTTTTCTTCCAAAGTGTCTCCCACATCTTCTTATCGATATCTAGAGACAATTTAAATTATATAGAAATAAAACCTCAAACATTTAAACTTTGCACTCACCTTTATAGTTTACCCCATGCAATTATGAATATTGATTGCATGCAAAGTGCAAAATTTCCGACCAAGGTTCTCATTACAAGGAAAGAAATTCAATAAACTTTGTTACAGCTCACTGAAATGTCTCTCCTTTTATTCCTGTTTTTACGCCTTATGTTTTCCTGAGAATGGGGTAGCCCTTGCTGCTGCAATAACATGGGAAGGGTCAATAGTGGGGACATAACATTATAACCTCATCGTCTATATATATATATATATATATATATATATATATATATATATATATATATAATCATAAAAAACCTTCCATTTATATGCTAAGAAAAATACATAAAGGTTTAACATGCAAAATGAGATTTAAAAAATATTTATTAAAATTATTTTAAAATATAATAAAAAATACAACCAAACTAATTATTAATTAGTTTAACTGAAAAACTGCAGGTGAACTTACCAGGCTTTATAATATATCCCACTTTATGTCAAAACTTAGGAATGTAATAGCTTTGGAAGGATCTTGATTTAGTTATTTTTCTTCTAGTAAGAAAATAAATAGATAAATAAATAAATAATAGTACAGGGTTTTGCAAAATTGAAGATCTCGAGGGATTGGTTCCAAAGTTGGTGGGCCTCACAGCTCCAACCAAAACTATTTTAGATTTTTTTTTTAAAACCATGTTGTATGGATGCAATAATTAAACAAATTAAAAACTATTTAATTTCAATTTCAGTGCTGATTATTAATATATTTAATTATTAATTGATGGCTCTTTTTTTTAGAATATTTTCATGTGGATAATAGGGTTTAATGGGGTCAAGTGTGCTTTCTTCTACAACTCATATTAGTCGTAGGCATGGTCTTAATTAAGAAATCATTTAATAGTAGTTTAAAAATGATTTCTTTTTCAACTTTCTTTCATATAATAGTAATTTGTGTCAATTAAGTAGTGTCCTCATGACCTTATCATTATAATTATTCCATTCTCTAGAAAATTGTACAATCTTTATAGTTAAGTTGACTTCTTCTATCGAGTAATTTGAGTATATTTCTCAAATAAAAGATATTAAAAATTCAACACAAATTACATTGCATAGGACATCATTGATGATATCTTGACTTAGATCACGAGCATATTGATTTGTGTAGATTTGATGAGTTAAGTTGAGTATGTTGACTAATTAAATTGATGTTTGTTAGCTTTAACAAGTTAAATTGATTTTGGAAGACAATTCAAACTTATTTAATTCTTTTGCCAAAAGTTTATGTTTATTATTTTTAAAAATTAGATATGTCATTAATATATATATATATATATATATATATATATATATATATATATATATATATATATATATATATATATATATATATATATATATATATATATATATATATATATATATATATATATATATACTCAAAAATCATATCTTATTTTTATCACCATTAAATTTGAAATAATGTTTTGATGTGAAAAATAATATATAATGTGTTCCACATAAAAGTATTGAATTAAGCTTTAAAAATAAACTTCCATATAAATTTCCTAAGTGCCAATATAGTGTTTTTCTTCAATTGCACCCCACAAAGTAAATCAAACCGCATTAGATGAGATAGAACAATTACCTTGGTATGCATAATATTCTAAAGCCTTTGTTTTAAACTTACTATTCCTAGAAAAAATTTTAGGTTAGTTAACAAGCCTATAGAGTAAAAATAAACTTGATATCTTATATTTGGTTGCCAACACCTAATATCTATATTTTGAATCATTAAGAGGTTTCTTAAATTTTTAAAGTTTTATTTTCCAACTTTTCTAATAGCTATATTTGACTCCAAAAATATTTTAACCTTCGTTATCTAGTCCTTAAGATTTGGGATGACAAAACTAATGATAAACTTCTAATATCTAAAATTCATCCACGCAAACTCAATTTAATTTAATTTAATAGCTTCAAATCATTTTTCAAGATATATAGGACTTGAACAAGCTATCGAATGTATATATTCTAGATTCAAAACTTTTCATTTCAATTATATAAGTGCTTATTTGTTAAATTTTCTCAAAGCAAATTTTATAATTCTTGCATTTTTTTTTGTCTTAAGTGAGGCCTAGAAAGCTTTAATTTGTAATGTGCTTAGAGTTATACAATTTTGTTATAGTAGGGTAAATTGGGTTGCATTAGTAAAAAAAAAGCATATTAATGTTGGCTTTCTTCATCATTAAAAAATTTATGAGGCAAATTTTAGATACTAAAGTTTAGTTTTGACATTAGCTAAGCATGAACACAAGCCTTATAATTAATCAAATCACATAAAAATATATTACCCTTTAGATGTTCTATAACTACTTTACATTTTTTTTAACTTTCAATTAATTTCTCTCATATTCATTTGCAAATAGTCATTGTGATTCATTTTTGATAGTTTTTGGGGTGAATGATATAACCATTATTTTACCATGCTTGTGTATGGTTAATCTCACTTAAAATTAAGAGCTCCAAAATTTATTATTATATTTGCATCACTAAAACATTGTGTTTAATATTTTGTAATTTGTTTAGCTAGTGGTGTTTAGTGGCTAAATTACTCAAAGCAAGTATAGTTCAGTAGAATTAAATCTAATAAGCACACAAGTAACATAACTAACTCATTTTGTTTGATTATTTACTTGTTTCATTAGTTAGGTTATGTGGTGTCATTTGCAGGATCAAATCATTTGATTATAAGTATGCAAAATCGTATATCGTTGATTATTATAAAATTAAGACGATAGTTATAATTGGACATTCTAAGCATGAACTCATTCTTTTTTATGTATATCATTTCTTCTGCAATTAAAAATGTGATTAGCTCATTATCTCTCTTTATGAGAAGGGAGACTAAATGGCCTAGCACAAGCATACAAAACACTAATAGTTCGTCAACATTAGATGTATATTGTCAATGACAAATATTAAATATTAACGAGTATTAAACACTAGAAGAAAGTAAATTGATGTTAGGGGTTGGATGTTATTTGATGAAGAAGGACATTATTAAATAACATAAAGAATAGTGTTGATGGAACTGATTAATAAACATTAATCGATGATGAAGGGTGATGTATGGTAACGGAACTAAGATATCAGCGAATATAAAATAATTACTTATAATGATCTGATGATGTTAGTTGGTAAATGTTTGGCTGTTATGAATGCACTAGGAATGACTCTAGAAGTATTCAAAAATCCTAAATTTTTTAAAATTATTGAGCACTTTTAATACATAATATTTCAAAATATTGAGAATTGATTAATATTTTTTAGATTTTAAGGAGGTGATCTAGTAAATATTTAGAATTACATTAAATTGTTTCTTATTCTCATCAATAATTAGATACACTAGATCATACCCTCAACTTATCAAAAGGTGATTGGATGATTTCACCCATAGGCTACCCAAATTATCACTCCTAAAGTATAGTTGGGTCAAGTCAATTAATGATTGGTAATGGTATTGTGATATATTTTGATGATGAATTCTCTGATTTTTGAACATTAGTTACCATTCTCAAGTTCTTGATGTAACAAATGCAGTATAATTAATGCATCATAAATTAAATGATTGGATTATCAAAAATAATATAAGAATACATGACATATTTTATTATCGCCAAAGATGATAGTTATTAAGCATAAGCTTACTATAAATTTGTGCATCTCAACTATAGGAAAAAAATTTATGTCTACTAATCCATCTAATGGATGCCTATAAGTGCATCTATCGAATGACTATAAGCACTATGTAAATTCCAAGAAGATGAAGGATCAAAGATAAGGCTAATAAAAAATGATGATGGAACTATTTTTTGTTTAGTAAAATATTCTCTTCATCAACAATAATCTAATATTATAAATGACTTATCATTTTGTCAATTGTAATGGTCATATAACCTCAAAAAGAATTTTAATATTCAAATTTCTCTTAGGGGTTGTTTGGTTGCCTAAATTTTGGGTGTAAAGTAAATACAGGGGTTTTAACTTTTTTGGTATTTGGCATGGTACAAAGTAAAATTTCTAAGGTAATGTAATCTATTTAGAATACATTACAAAGATTATTTTTGGTGTATTTGAAATTTGCCCGATTTGGATAAATTTCAAATACACCGGCCAATTTAAAGAATTATGGTTGCCGGTCGCCACCACAGGCCGACGATTGTTGTCATCGCCGCTGCCGCCGCCACCGCAGTCGTCGATGACGACATCGTCGACCACTGTCGCCACCGCCGGTTGCCGCCTCCACCACCCTATCGCAACCACCGCTCGCCGTTCATCGCCGCCTCCACCATCCTATCGCAACCACCGCCCACTACTCACAACCTCAAGAGTACTTTATATTATATTTATTTTACCAAATAAAAAAATAAACTCATATATTTATAGAGTTTTCAACCAAATAACATTAAAGTAATTCAAATACACTGTATTTATTTTATACAGTATTTCTTCAGGTAACCAAATAGCCCTTTAATGAACTTTGTGCAAAATGTCTCTTCACAATACAAGGGCAAATCCAAACTCCTCACACTGATAGGAGTTTGAGGAAAGTCTCAATTGACCCAATGAACAACTAATAGGACAACTAGAGGTCATCACTACTTTTAAGCACATTCTTGTGCTCACACACAACCAGCATTGACATTAAAATTTTTATTTGATCAAATTAATTTTGTGAGTCATATTCATGAAAAACATAATTATTGAATAATTAATTCTTCTATATAAATATTGCGTGCTAGAAAATCAGTTGCGGTAGAATGAAAATTTACGCCTTAGCCTTGTTTGTGAAATCCAGCACACACACAGGTATTTAAAGAGTGAACAAGAAAACTCCAGAATCTTTTATGTGGAAAACCTCGAAAAGAGGGAAAAATCACGAGGCCTAGCCTAGTAAGAATCTAACACTATGTATTTATTTCAAAGAAAAAAATTTCCCGATACGGGATTACAGAGTTGTACATGAGAAGGGCTCACAATGGGAATCCCAAAATCAGGCAACAACAACCATATAATAATGGTGAACAGCGGGAGTCAGCGACTGACGATGAAGGTCATCGGGATGGTGACCGACAAAGATGGCCGGCGACGAGGGCCGGCGGCAGTGGTCGACGGTGACGACCGACGACGGAGATTGACGACGGCAAGGATCAGCGGTGGCGACTGACAGCGGCGGCCGGCGACGGTGGTTGGTAACTAACGGGGGTGGTTGACGGCCGTCAAGTGGTGGCACGATTATGCGTGGAGGATTTTCAAGCTTTAGAGTTCTCTCCTCTCTCTTACTTGGCCTCCTCTCATATGAAAAATGAGAGGCTATTTATAGATTGGAGGAGTGACGTCTCTGTAAATACATGCAAAATCCGAACCACTCCTCTCCATTGGACGGCTCAAAATGATTCATTTGATCATATGATGTATTTTGTGTATTTGAATGCTCAAATGAAGTCGAATTATGAGATCTTGTTAGATCCGGCTCGTCAAGACGCTCGATTTGACTATAAACACTCCATACTTAAGAGTCGATTGATAATAAGCGCTTGATCTCGGTTAGTCTTGATTCAGAATTAGATTGCTTTCGATATTAAGATTCGTGCTTCGACTAGTAGAATTTTCAGGTCATATCAATAATAAAAAACAAATGATATTATAAATGTTAAATGAATAATTAAGTTTAGCTGTTAGTTTAGTTTTTGAATCATATTTCTAAAGGACGGATGAAGATGAATATTAATGTTTAAAAAATTATCAAAATGTTTTAATACAATTTAAGTTAAAATTATAAAAAAAATTTTAAAACTTATTGCGTGCTAGAAAACCAGTTGCCGTAGAGTAAAAGTATTCGCCTTAGCTTCTTTGGGGAGTCCAACACACACACAGGTATTTAAAGAGCGAACAATAAAACTCCAGAATTTTTACGTGGAAAACCTCAAAAAGAGGGAAAAACCACGGGGCCTAGCCCAGTAAAAAGCTTCCACTATGTGTCTATTTCAGAGTACAAGATCTTCCCGATACCGGGATTACAGAATTGTATATGAGAAATGGACAACAGCTATGTGACAACGAATCAGGTCGTAACAGTTGCTAGTAGTAGCAGATGATGGTGAACTATGCGGAGCAATCACCGGTGAAAATGCGGGGAACAATTACTGGCAGAAATGCAGGGAACAATCACTGGCAGAAACGCAGGGAACAATCCCTGGTATGAGTCATCATGATGGAGACCGACAGAGATTGACGACGGAGGATCGGCGGTAATGGCTATGCGGCCGACGAATCGAGTGGCTGACGATTGTGCTTGGAGGATCTTTAGAGCTCTCCTCTCTCCTCGGGCCTCCCTCATATGAGGAATGAGGGGATATTTATAGAGGCGAGCGCCTCTATAAATACATGCAAAACCCGTACCACTCCACTTCATCGGACGGCTCAAAATGATCCCCTTGATCATATGATGTATTTCGTGCATTTGAATGCTAAAACGAAATCGGAATTGTAAGATCTTTGGCTTGTTGGAACCGGCTCGTCGAGACGCTCGATTTGACTATAAACACTTCATATTTGAGAGCTATTTAAGGATTTAACTGATATCCCAAAGTTTCCAAGGATAATTTTCGATCTCGACCGCCAACTTTCGGACCGCTTTTTTAACATCAAGATTCGTTTCGACTAATAGTATTTTAATCATATCAAGCTCTATTTTTTGGATGATATTATCCTAATTCATCCAAAAATATCTGAAATTTTTTTTCTAATTAAATGTCATAATGAGTAGAAGGGTTTTTTTTTAAATAAATGTCATAATGAAGAGAGGTTTTTTTTCTAATTAAATATCATAATAAAGAGAGGTTTTTTTTTAAATTAAATGTCATAATGAATGGAGGGTTTTTTTTTTTAATTAAATATCATAATAAAGAGGTTTTTTTTAATTAAATGTCATAATGAATGGAGGTTTTTTTTTTTATTAAATGTCATAATGAATAGAGGGTTTTTTTTTAAAAAAAAAAAACTAAATGTCATAATGAAGAGAGGTTTTTTTTATTTTTTATTTATTTTTTTTTTAATTTATTCTTTCTTTCCCCCTATGGTGGATCTATAAAAACCCCCTTAAGGCCAAGGGAGAAGGCACATTCTCTTCTTCTTGAGTGAGGTTAGTTTGGAGGCGATCAAGACCAGTTCATACCCAGGGTTTTCCTCGAAGAGGTGTCAACCCACCTCGCCTGACCGACCGGGTTTGACCAAGACCCGTAGTTCATCATGACAAGGCTCTAATTTTCCTCAAAAGAGGTGTGTCCGACATCAGGATCGACCGGGTTTAGAGGAGATCAAGACCAGCTTCATACGCGGCCAATTTTCTCTCAAAAGAGGTGTCAACAATTCGCCGGACCGACTAGCTTTGGATATCAAGACCAGTTCCTACTCCAGTTTTCCCTCGAAAGAGGTGTTAACTAACCTTGTCGACCGACCGGAGGCATCAAGACCCGTGATCAAACTCCGCTTTTCCCTCGAAAGAGGTGTTAACTAACCACGGACCGACCGGACGGAGACAATCAAGACCGTAGTTCATACGGCAAGGCTAGTTTTCCTCAAAAGATGTGTTAACTAACCTCCGGACCGACCGGACGAGGCGATCAAGACCCGTAGTTCATACGATAAGGCTCCAGTTTTTCCTTGAAAGAGGTGTTAACTGACCTCGTCAGACCGACCGGGTTCGGAGGCGATCAAAGAGACGATAACTGGAGACTGGGGTTGATGGCAATGCTCGATGATGGCGGGCGGCGATGGTGGTCGGCGAGGATAACCAGCGACGATGGTGGTGACCGGCGAGATTGCGGATGGCGACCGGCGACGTAGTCGGTGACGGTGGCCCGACGTGGTGGTTAACGCAACGAGACGGTAGTCGCGGGCGACCGACGCCCATAGTGAAGATTGCCATGGCGGGTCAGCGGACCGGCGAGCTCGGCGGCGGACCGCCAGGTTGGTCGACAGGGTTGCAGTAACCGCATCGGTAGTCCAATGATCGAGACACCGGTGATGACCGCCGAAGATTGTCGGCGATGGTCTAGGGCGGACCGGCAAATATAGTGGTGACCGGCGAGATCGACGATAGCCGGCTACCGGACCGGCGACTATGCGGGCACACCGGGGTGGTCAAGAATCGGGGTCGATGCGATCGGCGCCAGAATCGGGATGACCGACATGGTGGTAACCAAAAATTGCCATGGTTGGCGTTGACCAAAGAACGGTTGGCACCGACGGGTGGTCGAGCAAGTGGCAACCAGTGATAGGTGGTGGCGACTGACGTCGATAGTTGGTGGTGGTCACCGCGGGCGTGACCGACCATAATGATTACGACGGTGGTCCAGCGAAACCGGGACGTACGACGTGGAGGTGCGCCTAGTCGGGGATGACCAGCGACGATGGTGGTGACCGGCGGAGATTGCCGGTGATGGTGATGATTTTTGACCTTTTCGAAGTTGTTTGTCAGAGTGTGACTCAATGACGTTAACCTGTGTGGAGAGGTTGAATTGAATCCGCTGAGAATTTTGACCAATCCGAGGTTGTTTGTCAAAGTGTTACCCGATGACGTTAACCTCTATGGAAGAGGCCGTGGGAAGTCCACCAATGATCTTTTGACCTATCCTAGGTTGTTTATCAGAGTCTGACTCGATGGAGTTAACCCGTGACGCGTTAACTCGTGGAAGAGGTTGAATTCCGAGATTTTGACCCATCCGGTTGTTGTTTATCATATTGTTACCAGACGCTAACGCGTCTGAAGAGGTTGAATTGAATCCGCTGAGGATCTTTGACCCATCCGAGGTTGTTTGTCAGAGTGTTACCCGATGACGTTAACCTGTGTGGAAGAGGCGGAAGTCCACCAAGGATCTTTTGACCTATCCTAGGTTATTTGTCAGAGTGTGACTCGATGACGTTAACCTGTATGTAAGAATTTGAATTGAATCCGCTGAGGATCTTTGACCTATCCGAGGTTGTTTGTCAGAGTGTTACTCGACGACGTTAACCTGTCTGGAAGAGGTTGAATTGAATCCGCTGAGGATCTTTGACCCATCCGAGTTGTCGAGTGTTACGGCTGACGCTAACTGTAAGAATTTGAATTGAATCCGAGGATCTTTGACCTATCCGGTTGTTTGTCGAGTGTTACCGGCGACGTTAACTGGTGGAAGATAAGGAAGTCCACCGCGATCTTTTGACCTTTAGTTATTTATCGAGTGTGACTTCGACGTTAACCTCATGTAAGAATTTGAATGGAATCCGCTGAGGATCTTTGACCTATCTGAGGTTGTTTGTCAGAGTGTCACCCCATGATGTTAACCTATGTGGAAGAGGTTGAATTAAATACGCTAAGGATTTTGATCCATCCGAGGTTGTTTGTCAGAGTGTTACCCGATGACGTTAACCTGTGTGGAAGAGGCCGAAGGAAGTCCACCAAAGATCTTTTGACCTATCCTAGGTTATTTGTCATAGTGTGACTCGATGACGTTAACCTATATGTAAGAATTTGAATGGAATCCGCTGAGGATCTTTGACCTATCCGAGGTTGTTTGTCAGAGTATTACCCGATGACGTTAACCTGTGTGGAAGGAGTCGTAGGAAGTCCACTAAGGACCTTTTGACCTATCCTAGGTTGTTTGTCAGAGTCTTTGCTCGATGACGTTAACCCGTGTGGAAGAGGTCGTAGGAAGTCCACTAAGGACCTTTTGACCTATCCTAGGTTGTTTGTCAGAGTCTTTGCTCGATGATGTTAACCCGTGTGGAAGAGATCGTAGGAAGTCCACCAAGGACCTTTTGACCCATCCTAGGTTGTTTGTCAGAGTCTTTGCTCGATGACGTTAACCTGTATGGAAGAGATCGTAGGAAGTCCACCAAGGACCTTTTGACCCATCCTAGGTTGTTTGTCAGAGTCTTTGCTCGATGACGTTAACCTGTATGGAAGAGGTTGTAGGAAGTCCACAAGGACCTTTTGACCCATCCTAGGTTGTTTGTCAGAGTCTTTGCTCGATGACGTTCACCTGTATGGAAGAGGTCGTTGGAAGTCCACCAAGGACCTTTTGACCCATCCTAGGTTGTTTGTCAGAGTCTTTGCTTGGTGACGTTAACCTGTATGGAAGAGGTCGTAGGAAGTCCACCAAGGACCTTTTGACCCATCCCAGGTTGTTTGTCAGAGTCTTTGCTCGATGACATTAACCTGTATGGAAGAGGTCAGGAAGTCCACCAAGAACCTTTGACCCATCCTAGGTTGTTTGTCGAGTCTTTGCTCTGACGCTAACCTATGGAAGAGGTCGTAGAAGTCCACCAAGGACCTTTTGACTCATCCGGTTTGTCGAGTCTTTGCTCGATGACGTTAACCGTATGGAAGAGGTCAATTAAAACATCCGCTTGTGGTTGTAGCCAAAGTTGCTCCTTATCCTTGGTCTTTTCATTAGATACCGACTTGCTTCTAACCGATAATCAATTAGATAAATATCGATTTGGATAATCTTTTGAGATTAAGAATTGCCCCCCAATTTTTGACAAAATTTGAAGGAACAAAGTTTGATGAATCTTCATTCTTCACTTGCGCTCCTTAAATGCTTGAAATGCTCTACCTCGATGGTGGTTTTGATCTTGTTGGAAAACTTGGTCGCCATACAAGATGAGAATGCCCCATGAAGGCGCAAACTGCTATGTAAAAACCAGCATGTAGAGTAAAAGTATTCGCCTTAGCTTCTTTGGGAGTCCAAAGACACACAGTGTATTTAAAGAGCAATAAAACTCCGAATTTTACGTGGAAAACCTCAAAAGAGGGAAAACCACGGCCAAGACAAGAAAAAAGCCACCATGTGTCTATTTCAGTACAAGATCTTCCGACAACGGGTTACAGACCAGATATGAGAAATGAACAATGTATGTGACAACGAATCAGTCGAATGTAGTAAGAAGAAGATGGTGAACTACGCGAGCAATCACATCACCGGTGAAAATGCGGAACAAATCGGTAGAAATGCAGGAACAATCCGGTAAACGCAGGAACAATCCCCGTATGAGTCATCATGGAGACCGGCCGAGATTGACGACGGCGAGGATCACGGCCGATGGCGGCCGGCATGGTCGACGACCGCCGAGTGGCGGCGACGATTGGAGGATCTTTAGAGCTCTCCTCTCTCTCGTTGGCCTCCCCTCATGAGGAATGAGGCGCTATTTATATTGGGAGAGCCTCAGAATATACATGCAAAACCCGTACACTCCACTTCATCTGACGGCCAAAAAATGATCCCCTTGATCATGATGTATGCATTTGAATGCTCAAATGAAGTCGAATTGTAAGATCTTTGCTTGGAACCGCCGACGATTATTATAAACACTTCATATTTGAGAGCTATTTAAGGATTTAACTGATATCCCAAAGTTTCCAAGGATAATTTAAGAGCTCGATCTCAACCAATTTCAACTTCGGATCAGCTTGTTTTTAACATTAAGATTCGTGCTTCGACTAATAGTATTTTAAGTATCATATCAAAACTAAAATATAAATACGTAAATATAAGTGACATTTAAAAACATTTGAAGAAGAACAAAAAATCCATTTTAAAAAAGAATTTAATTGACTTTAAATATTTATAATTTAAGCTTCTATATTTATCTCTTTTATTTTCATCTAAAAACTATATCAAGCTATTTTATATAATTTTCTTAAAAAATGATTAATATTTTTATATATTTATGAGTTTAATATTAAATTTTGATACATATATATAATATTTAAAATTTTAATATTATATTCAAAAAAGTATTATTAATTTTTTTTGAATAAAATATATCTCTTATATAAAAATTAATATAAGTCATAGTTTTTTTTTTGAGATTTATATACATACCACATAATTTTTATATATTTGTATATCTAATATCTAAATTGTATTTTATATATATATATATATATATATATATATATATATATATATATATATAATATCTCAATTTTTAATATCACATCAAAAATATCATCATCATTTACTTTTTTTTTAAATAAAATATATTTTTTTATGTATAGAAAATTATTAAATAAAAAATATTTAATTATAAATATTAGATTTATAAATATATAAAAATTATGTGGTATATATATAAATTTTTTTCAAATTAAATGACCATGACAAGGACACGTGCGGTTCTGCTTCCATCATTAATGCAGCCAAATGATTGAGGGTATAAACATAAAAGGCCCTGCCTGAGCCAATTGGAACCCAACAAAAGCAATTAAGCACATATATATGATTAAATTAATTAAATAATAAATTATTATTTAAGAATAAGACAGTAAAAAAATTTATTATTCACAAATAGTTCATATTCAACTCTTTAAATAAATCTTATTTGAATCATTTCTTAAATAATAATTCGAATATGATTAAATATTTTAAGTTAAATTTATAAATAAATCAAATATAAATAACTCTCCATTTAATTATATTTAGCTCATTTTAGTTTGAAATAAAAAAATTATATATATAGATATATGTTAGTTGAAATTTTCCCATATAAAAATAAGACAAATTTAAATCCTCTGAACACTAGCAATATGAGGCCGAACACAAATGCGAGCTTAATTTGAATACGAGTCAACACAAATAAAAACTCAGCTTGCTTATATTCAGCTCATTTAAACCCTTATTTAATAGTTAGATACAACCTAATTATCATTACATTAAAAAATATTTTTCTAATAAATTGGGAGAGCTGATGGTTATTTCATTTTGAAATAAATATATGTTAATTCTATTTATTTTCTTAAAAAATTGTGCTAGTATAAATCCTAAAATTTTGACAATAATTTTATTTTTTGTATTAATAAAATTAATTTACATGAATTATATTTATATAATTAAATGTTAGCATAAGCGATTTTCAAATTTTTATAAATCTGTCATTGTTATGTTAGAAAACCAGCAGAGAGTGAAAGTTTGTTTAGCTTGTCGACATTACAATACACGCGTAATTAATGAGAACAAGAGACACCCAATTTTAACGTGGAAAACCTCAAAAGAGGGAAAACCACTGCAGAAAAGCTTCCACTATGTATTTGTTTCAGTACAAAGTCTTCCGACATGTGATTCTGAATCAGATATGAGAGAGACCAACAACCGTTAACAATGATCGGTTGTAGTTGTTAATAGTGGAGATGCGGACAATTAGCGATGATGGTGGTTGATGTCCAGGCGGGTGTGACATCGCTGGAGGATCTTCGAGCTTCTTCTTCCTCCTGCTAGCTTTTCCTCTTCCTTGTTTGGATTCTTCCTCTTCTTCCTTGTTTGGATTCTTCCTCTTCCTTGCTTGACAGATTGATCGGGATCAGCCGGTGGCGGCGATGGTGGTTGACCAATTGAGTGGCTCCTCTTCTTCACTTCAGCCTCTTCTTCTTCCCTTCTCCCTTCATGAGGGATAGAGTTCTATTTATAGATGGGAGGAGGGGCGCTCAGAATTTATGCAAAGTCCTGCCACTCCTCTTGATCTGACGGCTTAGAATGGTTCCTTCGATCATTTGATGTATTTTGAGCATTTGGATGCCCAAATGAAGTCAATTATGAGATCTTAGGCTCGTAGATCCACGCCGAGACGATTTGACTATAAACACTCTATATTTAAGAGCTATTTTGGGATGTAATTGATATCCCAAAGATTCCAAGGATATTTCAAGTGCTTAATCTCGATCCTGACTCAAATCGTGTCGCTTTTGATATTAAGATTCGGACTTTGATTAGCGGTATTTTGAGCACCATATCAGTCATATTTATTTTTTGGGACAAACATTTTTTTTACTGTGATTTTATTTTAGATGTATTCCTTCAACAAGAAAATAATTTGAACTCTAATTTTTATAGTAATGTATGCCTATGCTACATTTAGATAGCTCCAATAAAACCATTTGAAGATAGCTAGCCTTTGGGCAAATGTTGATCAAGCTATTAATTTATATATTTTTTATGACTATATTTGATATATCATTAAAAATTTCATCTAATAAAACATAAAATTTGGTGCAATTTTATAAATTTCTAAAAATAAATTTAAATAATTTGTCCATTAATTTTAAGTAATTTATAGTCAAATGAATGTCTAAATGCAATGAACCCGATAACTTCGAAAATAGTTCAATTCAAGCCTAAATGAGCCCAAATCAAGTCATCAAAGTGTGATTAAAAATTTTATGACATTAATTTGAATTTTGCGTACTTATAATCAAATTAAATCTCAAGGAGAGAAATTTAATGAGCCTAAGATCACTGGAGTTTAGGGTAATTAAGATAATTAAATATTGAATGGTCGATTTATGATTAAATGAATTAGTATGAGCTATATGGAGTGTTGGGTACATTTATAAATTTCATTTAAAAATTATAAATATATTAATATACTCTCCTTCTCCACATGACGAAGACCTAAATTTAAAATGGAGAAAGCTTTTATATATAAAGAATTCTAAAATTTAGTCGAACGATCAACATTAAGCATTATCAACAACCATCGTTGCCCAATTATCACATTTAATCACCTTCAATAATCATCATCATTGAATTATTATCATCTAACTGCTATCACCCCACCACCACTATTTGATCACCGTCACTATTTAGCAATTAATATCATTTAATCGTTATCTTCGCATTTATTACTTTTATCAAAGTAAAATAACGAGCAATAATTAAGTGCATTGCTTTGTAATCAATCTTCTTCAATTATAAGAGAGAGGATATCATTATAATCTCAGTTAATCTATTAAACTATTTTTTGCTAGATTAGGCCCTTTTTATGAAGTTTTTTACATAAAAATAATAATATTTTATGTATTATTTTCTATATTGTTCTTCATATAAAATTAAGAAATAAAATTTCTATTTTATCACTATGAATTATTTAGCATTTAATAATATTAATAAAAAATTATTTTAAAAATCATAAAGCTAATCATTATATAGATGAGGGCCTAACATTTTTTATTTTTTATTTTCTTGGAAGGATGCTATTCAATTGGGTATTAATTTTATTTAACTTTTAAAATGGAGCCATACTCTTTGATAAAGAGTGAGAACAAAAATCTGCAGTGGGGATAAATTTTTGGAACGGCGGATTTAGTTCAATGAATTGTCCAATCTTTAAGGACATGATAGAATCATAGAATGGTCCATGAAGCTGAGGAGTTATTCTCTTGTAATAAAGAGACTGTCCAATGCTCATATATATATAGAGAGAGAGAGAGAGAGAGAGAGAGAGAGAGAGAGAGTATATATACATATATATATAGATAGATAGATAGATAGATAGAATTTATCTTGAAATTTAGAGTATGGTTATTTAAACTGAATATTAACTAATTTCATGCATGAACCTTAATTTACATAAATGAAATAATAATGATTACTTTTGGATTACTCAAATATTTTATATCTAATTAAGTCTAGAATTAGCCATCAATTCTTTTAAATTATTAAATTTTATTTATGTTATACATATTAGAAAATCTTATAAGAAAGAATTGATCTTAAAAAAAAGTAGCCTTTCTGAATTTCTTGTATTTTGTATTAAATTTTTTAAATTTTATCTTATCATGGGAATATTTAGACCACAAATTTTCATATATTAGTTAAATTTTAAAATTTTCTAGTTAAGTTGGCTCATATCATGACTTTATGCGATGCATGTGATGTCTTAGTTCCCATTAAATGTGAAATAACTTAATGAATCATATTAGTTCCCATTAAATGGTACAAATCTAAGATTACCTATAGTCATTCCTAAGTTTATATCATTATGTAATGAATAAGGATGTCAATAATTGATCTTATATAATAATTTGATGCTAATTTAATACAAGAAAATTCAGGTTTGGATTGATGTGATTAACTTTTAGATTCATGGGACTAAAAGTCTAATCAATTTAATTTTTTTGAGTTAGATTTGGGCTGACAACAAAACTAAGATTGATTCAATTTTGACACGTAAACCCAAGATTTGCTCGTGAATTCAAGATTTACCTACAAATCCAATTGTGACCAAAATTTGACTTGAATTTAATCCTAAATACATGTCTAAGTGCTTCACTTGGGTCGAGCTCGAGTCAAATTGGTTGAAGATGGGATCGGGTTCAGGTCAATATTTTTTTGTTTACTACATAATTTTAATTTAGGTCATAGTTATTTAAGTTTGGTCAAAGCTGAGTCAGACCCATATATATTTCATTGACCTAAATTTGACACCGCTAATAATAAATTTTATCATGCTATACCATTTGATTAGTTTGATTGTAATATCTTATTATTCTCCAATGTAAGTAGATGTTAAGGTTTTTATATTCAATAAAATTTTGGGCTTTATTTGGATTCTATAATAAATCATAATTATTTTAGAAATATAGAGCATTTTATTCATACAGGAGAAGCAATATATAATATTATCTAGATTATATACATTTAGGTATAAAGAGTATATTTTACATATAACTCGATAGTTATTCTTTTTTTTATTAATTAAGATATATTACATATTACTCACTTACAATTATAGTCATTGAGTAAAATTTGTGAATTTTTTTCACTTTATAATATTTATTATTTAATATGAATACTTATTTATTGTTGTGATATGGATTATTTTGAATTTGATTATATTTTTATTTCTATTGGGTTCTTAATATTTTTTACAAAGTAAAATTGAGATGACTAAAATTAACCAATAAGTATCTTTTGGAAAAAAAAAATTGGATGACCACTCGCTTAATCAAATATTCATATTATTGAAGGCTATAAGTCTAATATGATGTATTGTCACCTAGTTTTATACTTGTAACAATTCAATAACATTTGCTTGATGCTTAGCATTTACACAACTTGTAGGTCATCATATTATTAATGCTTCTATTATGTTAGTTAATAAAAACATTATATAGACTTAAAAATTAACACCTTTATATCTTTAAGTCTAGCATTCTTTCTTTAGTGGTAAAAATTATAAGTCTCATTTCCTAATTACAATAGCCAAGCTATTTAATGTATACTGTGAGACATAAAAAAAACATGCTTTTCAAAGTGGAGACTAGATGGATTTGTTGTTTTTTTTCTCTTCCAAGCTAGAAATGAGACCAAAAGAGATGGGCTTCCACCTTTGATGGTTTAGGTGTGTAAGTTCCTTTATTACCCTTACTATTCTATCAAATTTAGGTAGAGCTAAATACTAATAATATGATAAGTCTCTATATAATAATTAGATTTAAGAAAAATATTTATATCATATATTTATCTTTAATCCTCTCATATCAAGAAAATGACTAAATTAGTTATCCATCATAACCCAACATTTAAATTCTTTGATAAGTCAACATTTGATTTCTACTAATGACTAATGTCTAATATTCTTTTAGCCACTAACATCTTCCTTTAACATTGCCATCACTTTATCTCCCCTCCTATTATTAGTAAACTAAGTCAATTTCTGACAATCATCTGATAGCAACTTTGATCCCTCAACACTCCATTTATTGCTTATATAGGAAACTTCTTTAATGATTCGTGCATATTACATTGCATTGATGCATTCTCTATATATACTTCAATAGGGATATGTTGTGTTATTTTTTCCCTCTTCTCAAGTTTTTTGTTTAAAAAAATCTTCTATCTTATATATGCTACTTGCAACTTATTTATGTGTATAAGATTTTATTGCGACAATAATATGATAAACTCTCTATACTATCAAACTAACAACAAATCATTTTTTTCTTCTGCTTTTTTAAAGCCATCAACATACCAATTTTCATCATATAAACTAGTTGAGCACATCTTCTTCACAATCACCACCTTTTCACCTCCTAATTCAATTGCTTCTCCTAATCCACAATTGCTATCAACCTTTTGCAACTTATCGAAATTACCAACACATTCATTGTTTGCTATAGTGCATGATAGCCATCCATTGGCCACCAAGACTCAATGCACATCTTTTTCATGGTCACCACCTTTCCACCTCCTAATTCAATTGCTTCTCTCAATTCACAATTGTTGTTAGTCTTTCAGAGCTTATCATCAATTACTAACAAATTCGTTGTTTGCTATAGAGAATGATAATAGTTCATTGCCATCAAGAATTAATCATCCGCTACTTTCTAATATCAGCTAAGATTTTCTATTTGTTCCCTCTATAATATTGATATGCTCATCAGAGATGAGAACTCCCATCATCACTGAAGAAATTTCAACCACCTCATATAAGTTTTCTTGTTAACTTCTTATATGAGCACCTAATGGTCAAAAGATAACAAAAAGTTTCATTCTGTGCACATCTTCAAAGAGCATTGAAATTGAAGATGGTGAAAGTTGACAAAAATAGAAAATTTAAATTAGGAAGTATGATAGAAAACATTTTAATTTTGTAGAAATTGTGGATTTATACCATTCTATATTCAAATACAAGAGAAAATAAATCAAAGAATATATGAGAAAATAAATATATATGTAATAATTTATAATCTTTAAGACCGAACGAAAGAAGAAATCCATTTCTGATCTTTTGCAAAACATGAGACCAATTTCTATTCTAATGCATAAAAATGGTTTAAGCAAACTAACGGTCAAATAGTCAAACAAAGCCGTTAAAGTGAAACCGCCATAGAAAGGATAACCCGGCCTAATTTTTCCACCCAAGTGGACTGGGCTTTGGTCATTTCTATTTCTACATATTTAATATAGGGCAAAATTTTAAAATAAGTGTAGTTTAAAATGTAATTAGTAATTTAAGTATCTTAAAAAAAATTTAGATATAGGTATAGTCGCTATTTATTTTACTAGCTTGCCAAGAAAACCAAGCTGGCAAAGCACTCACGCATTTGCAATTAGTTCAGACGTAGTTAGTCACCCGTTAAACGGGTGACTAGCTCTGGAATATTTTTATTTTTTTTGGTTGAATGTGAAGAGGTTTAGGGAGAAGTATAGGGGATTTACATATGATATTTGTTTATTTAGAGAAAGCATGTGATAAAGTTCCAAGAGAAGTTTTTTGGAGAGTTGTAGAAAAGAGAAGAGTTAATATTGGGCATATTCAAGTCATCAAGGATATGTATACTAGAGCTATTACTTGTGTCCAAACACAAAGAGGATTAATAATATATTTCCTATTTCAGTTGGATTATATCAAGGATTAGTTTTAATCCATTATCTTTTTGCTTTATGTTATGTATGTTCTTACTATGTATGTAATACATTTGTTAAGAGGTTTGATGGAATAGTATAGAGGGAGTAAGGAGGATCTAAATATGATATTTGTTGATTTAGAGAAAGCATGTGATACAGTTCCATGAGAAGTTTCTTGGAAAGTTGTAGAAAAGAGAGGAGTTAATATTTAGCATATTCAAGTCATCAAAGATATGTATACTAGAGCTATTACTTGTGTCCAAACATATAGAGGATTACCAAAATAGTGTAATACAATAAAGTTCCAAGATATATACAGAAAAATGAAACATCTACCATAGCATAATATAAAAAGAATAATAAAACATAAATGAATACATGTACTGCAGACACAGGCCACATTATCCGAAACAGCCAACGCCTCTGTCGTCTGCGTGGAATCGTACCACTCCCAGGTGTATATTGATCAGGTGCACGTGGTGGACGATCATACAGCTGATGGTGGCTCTCTAATGCAGGATCTTCAGAAGTCTGCGTAGAATAGTCCTGCGATGGGAAGAAAGATAGCTATGACTCACAGGTAGGTTAGTACATAGAATGACTTAGATCAGAATATGTAGATGGTTCGGCGCCCCAGTCATGCTGTGGGACATCCTCTATAGGCTTTGGTCTATAACGTGAGTCGTTGATATGTACCCGCAACCCCAAGTCTCTGCATAACACCTCATACCTATCTACAGCTCCCTATAACTTGTGCTCATCTGTACGATCAAAGTATGCTGAAAGATGTTCTGAGTTGTCAAGATGTGCTCTGACTGCATGAAAAAATAATGTTTGAAATTAGCCTCAAGTAGATATGTAACATATTTAATTTAACAAAATACTTATGTAAATACTTACATAATGTGCTCTACAGGTGCTCTAGGATAGTAAGTAGTGGGAGGATCTGTCAGGGCGGCCAGTAAATAGAGAGAAGCCCAAGATCTGAACCAGCACATGTACTGATTGATAGCTGACAGTCTATCCTCATCTTCGTCCAAGCCTTCAACTATGTAATCCCTCCGCCTCTCCCAAGCGGTAATGTGCACCTGATGGTAATCAACACAGTCTATATCTGCTTTACCTCGATCGTCGACCCTTTTAAAAGTAGGGTCAACATGTATTACATCAACTCTAGGTATGAGTCCAAACTGTCTCAACACTCGATCAGGTAAGTGCTACTCTACCCTCTTCCAGTTGATGAGCGAGACTCGTGTCAACCAAATATCGGAGCCTGCTGAGCATATACCTAATAGGCGTGTGTGATCTGCTCAGTGTATGGCTCTCAAATCATCTGTACATATTAAAAACTATATTAAATTGGTATACACATTATAGAAAATAAATTGAATAACTACTCTGCAAGTTATGCATGTGTATGCAGCAAATCATCCAGCTCATTCCTATATAATGTCACGTTCGTCATTGGCATCTGACAAACATAGCGCTCGTTCCACCTGTTTACACAACACATCAGAAATAAATATATAAGCAAAAATTTAAATTTATTGGAATTAAAATATACCTTAATCCAATGTTTAGCCTGTCAAGATCACTCGAAAATGGCACATGCAGGATCAACTTCCCCACATGAAGATGCTCCCAAGACCATATCTACAGAAGGTGTAGGCAGCCAGTCATATTGGCTCTACTAGGCCTAGTAGACTCATACAAATCCCTGTACAGGTGTGCCAGAACTGCTCCCCCTATAAACAGTGTACTGAATGTATTTAGGTTCTCCAGTAGTGAAAGATACTGCAGATGGACCTCAGATCCTGACGTGTCTAGTAGTAGGAATCACCCAATAAGAAATAAAATGTAGGCATGCAGGTGCCTACCAAACTCTTCGACACTCAGATGGGCATAAGACTCTCTATAGAAAGACCACCAAAGCCACCTCGGCGGCATGCACGTCTGTGTCTATGCTTGACCTATCCTAAATGTTGATGTGATGTGTGGGCTGATCAGGTTATGATACACCACATCTAGGAGGGGATGTCGACCCAACAGCTCATCGCAACAGTCTGGCCAACTAAGCTACCTCTTCCCCTCACCAACCACAATTGGGTCAATAATAGGTGACCCATCAACGCATAAACTTAGAATCATTGCCACATCCTGAAACATCACTATCATCTCAACCTAAAGGAACGGAGCCACAGGAATTGTCGCCGGAAGCCAACGTTGGGTTTCACGGGCTATCAAATGAAGAGGAAGGGTGTCGGATGCAAGGGATGTGGCTATTGGGAAATGAAAAAGGATTCAGACGGTTGTCAGGCGGCTGTTAACCAATAGAGCATCGGTGGTCCGACAATGTGCAGTGGTCAAAGCAAAGCCGGCAGCTGTCGGAAGGTGGGGAGGACGGTCGGAGAGCTAGGTGGCCTCGGGTGCTTATGGAAGGGAGAAATCGGCCTCCGGTGCTCACGAAAGGGAGAAATCACAGACGGGGGTTGGCTCGCGAATGGGGCTGATCGGCCCGATTTGATGCTCTGAGCTAGTCGCCTAATTATTGGGCAACTAGCTCTGGAACTGAAGCCAGTCTTCTGTTTAATGGGCGATTAGCTTCAGGTCGCCAAGTCGCACCACGTTGGTGCTGTCCTGCCACATGGTGGCCACGTAGCATGCCAATTGCCCCATAAATGGGCGACTATACCTATATCTAAATTTTTTTTAAGATACTTAAATAACTAATTACATTTTAAACTATGCTTAAATTAAAAAATTTTCTTTTAATATATAATGATCGATCTATATTTATCATTTGGCATTTTTTGACTGTTTGTGCCACCAATAATATCAAAATTAATTGATATATAACTCATTGGTTTTGTCTTGTTGTGATAGAAGTTTAGCTATAAGTTTGTCAAAAATAGAGTTTAGATCATTACAAATTTAAATTAAATTTCTAACTCAATTATTTTTCATCAAGAATGAAGATCAATGTTTAAATGGATGCATTTTCTAATAATATATCAATAATTCCATTTTTTTTGGGCATCAAAGTGTTTTGTGCCCAAGAATAGTTGGTGCAATAAAATATATGTAACATAAAATCATAATTTCAAACAAAAAAAGACATTCACTCTTCGAATATTAATATGAGTTGTCTCTTGAAGTTATGAGCTAAATAAATTCATTTCAATCAAAATTGTACTCTTTAATGTGCTAAGTTTTATAGCCTAATTTTTGTCATATGAAATGTACATGATATGTAAACTTAATAGAAGGACGTTGTGTATAGTATGGTCATCGTAGTGGTTAGAAAGGATAGAAATCCCTTTTATTAGGGTTGGGCATGGAGCACCCAAAAAATATCGAATATTTATAATTTTTATTTTAAAAAAATTCAACATGCAAAATCACTAGATAATGAGTTCCTTTGAGATAAGTAACTCCATCATCACCCCATTCCATCAATTATGACATATTGTCACTAATTGTTGAAGATAAGTTATATTGAAAGCTAGGTTCATGATAATGATGGCTAAAAGAAGGCTAACAAATTGACACTAACAAGTGATATCACCCCCATCATCACTAGTGATGACTTGGCTATACTCTATTAGAAATTTCATTTTTTTAATGATTTAGTAATTCATTCTACAATAAACTTAATCAATATATCATTGTATATGAGATAATAAATGCAACTCTATAATTCCCCAAAATTTTAAATTGAATGAGATCTTTAAAACATGCAGGGTTATTATGTCTCAATTTACATACAAAGTTATAATAATAAAGGTGGGCACAATAATCTTTTTTGAGGAACATGAGGTGTGATTAAATAGAATGTTTCCCTTATGTATATTCATGTGCAAAACTCAAGAGTATGATCAAAAAGTGAGTATACTTGTTAGTAAAGAACACTCAAATAATGTCCAATTATAAATTTTTCTTTATAAAAAATTACTAGTCCTTCTTGAGGATTAGGGGAGATTATAAGAGTTATCAATTTCAATTCATAGTAAGGAGGAGGAGATATTGAAGATTCTTAGCATTCTAAATGACAAGAATCATTTAACTCAAATTGTTTTATATTGTCTAATATGTTATGAAAGAAAAACTCTTAAACTATAGTTTTTACTATGTGACCTTCAAAGGATTATAAGAACAGAGGGGTAGTCTCTTTCAAAGGTGGTGAATTACAATACATTTGTGTCGAGTGATAGTAAAAATTGTTGTAAGGACAATCATTTATTTTAAAAGAAATAGTTTAGTGGAACTACTTTGTCAAATAATGATAAAGTGGCTCAATCCCAAGGAATAGATACCCAAAGAAATATTTAATCATATTTTTATCTAGAATCATTAATTAGATAAGTTAGCAAATCATCACTACTTCTTTTCTTTTTACTTTTTAAACTCTTAATTAAGTTTAATATTTTTTTAGAGATTATAGAAAATGAATTCATTGTAGGTATAATTTTGTGATGAGTGATTAGAATAAGAGTTCAAATTAATTTTATGATATGAGTGTGATTGTAGGTTAGATGCTAAGCTTGAGAAGCAATAACCCTGGAGAACCAAGTGATAGGTTTTCATACTAAGTTGATGATAATGAAGACTTTTCTTTTCTAGAGATAGGAAGTTGATTATATTTGAAGTAAATTAGATAAGGGTTGATCAAAAAAATTGTTAGAGGCTAAAGGACTTCAAGATACTTGTTGAAAAAACCAAATAAAAATAAAATTTGCACCTTAACTTTGTGAATCCAAAGACAATACACAGATGTTTGAAGAATTAATAAGAAAACTTTAGAATTTTTATGTGAAAAAACCTCGAAAAGACGGAAAAAAACCACGGGGCCTAGCCTAGTAAAAATCTTCCACTATGAATCTATTTTAAAGTACAAAAGTTTCCCGATAACATAATTACAGAATTGTGTATGAGAAGGGTTGACAATGAGAATCTCAGAATCAGACAACAACAGCTATATAGTCACGTTCAGGTTGTAACAGTTGCCAGTGGTAGAAGATGATGGTGAACGAGGGGGAATGACCGATGATGAAGGTCGCGTAATAAAGATGTCAGATGGTCGCGGACCCATGGCCGATGATGGCGAAGCGGCGGGCATGATGATGACGACATTTACGCGACAATGGCCAATAGTGGTCGGCGGTGATGATCGCGACGGACGGAAATGAGGATCGGCGGGCGAGGCATACCCGGGTGGTTGAGTCGAGTGGCACTAGCTTAGTGGTTTTCAAGCTTTAGAGCTCTCTCCTCTCTTTTTCTTGAGCTCCCCTCATGTGAAGAATGATGGGCTATTTATAGATTAGAGGAGTGACGTTTCTGTAAATACATGCAAAATCTGAACCACTCTACTCCATCGGATAGCTCAAAATGATTCCTTTGATCATTTGATGTATTTTAAGTATTTGAATGCCCAAATGAAGTCACAAATATGAGATCTTGGGCTTGTTAGACCCAGCTCGTCAAGATTCTCGATTTGATTATAAATACTCTATGTTTAAGAGCTATTTATGGATTTAACTGATATCCCAAAGTTTCCAATGATATTTGAAGTGCTTGATCTCGGCTAGTTTCAACTTAAGATCAACTTTCTTTTGACATCAAGATTCGTGCTTTGACTAGTAGTATTTTAAGTGGCATATTAGTTGTCCCCTATTTTAGGATGACATTATCTCAATCATCCAAAAATATATACGCCAAATACTTGAAAATAGCAAATTCTTCATTGAAATTTGCGGGTCGACTAACCATACATTTTGAGAGAATAAATCTTCATGGGAGCATAAGATTATGATCACAGAAGCGTGTGCAGGGTCGAGGATTTATACGAGTATGCGTGGGCACAAGGTTCAGGGTTATGGAGTCATCCGAATATTTATGAGCACTCAAGACGGGCGACGCATGCGAAGCGGGTGGATGCATGCTGGGCGAAGCTGGCGCAGGCTGAGGAGCTGGCTGAAGGCTGGGCACACGGAGAGTGCATGGGCTGGGTGCTAGCAGTGCACGGGTGAGCGCCAAGACGGTGAAACGCTGGGCGGCTTCGCGACGCCCATGCGAAACCGCATGAGGGTTTTGTCCATTTTGTCCGTATTCCAGCTTTTCCAGCGCCATTTTCTTGGATTTTATCTTTTACCTCTATGAGGTCTATAAAGCCCCAGGGGAGAAGACACACTCTCATATGCTCGAGTGTTCCTCTTCTTCTGAGAAGGTCGTTTGGAGGTGATCAAGACCGTAGTTTATACTCGAGGTTCTCCTCAAAGAGGCCAACACCCCTCGCCGACCAGGGTTGAGGCGATCAAGGCCCGTAGTTCATACGGCGAGGCTCCAGTATTTCCTTGAAAGAGACGTCAACTATCCTCGTTGGATCGACCGGGTTCGGAGGCGATCAAGGCCTGTAGTTCATACGACGAGGCTCCAGTTTTCCCTCGAAAGAGGCGTCAACTATCCTTGTCGGACCGACTGGGTTTGGAAGCGATCAAGGCCTGTAGTTCATACTCCAGGTTCGATTTTCCCTTGAGGGCCAACCGCCTCCAACCGGAGGATCAAGGCCGTAGTTCATATGGAGAGGTCGATTTTCCCTCAAAGAGGCGTCCGCCCGTCGGACCGACTGGGTTCAGAGGTGATCAAGGCCTGTAGTTCATACTTCTTCTTGTAGGAAATTAAATTTCTTGAAACTTCAATGGATGGTTCAACAGTTGACAACTACCAAGATGACAGGGAAGCGTTAATTAGAAACTATCATTCGAACGACTCAGAAAGTTTGGTAGGTAATTTCATAACATCCTTAGAGAGGAATAACTTCTTCTTCTTCTTCTTTTTTGATCGCATATGTATGTGTATCCTTTTCGTCAGATTGTAGGCGAAAAATTTCATCCCAAACTGTCCGTGAGCGATAGAGTCAGAAAAGGATATGCCCAAGTATTGGGGTGAGTGAGTTGTTTCACAAAATTTTCAGATTTTTGTCATTTCTCTCTCTTTATTTATTTATTATGTATTTTCACACGATGATGGTCAGAAAAAAACCCATAGCTTGTCAGCTACAGATGATATACCATACATTGTCACATCAGATAGTTTAATGATGTTCCACGAGAAATTTTACTTCCCTAATGCTTTGGTGACTATTGTTGCCAAAAAGTCTGATCGAGCCCGTTCACCTCTGCCAAGATACTTTATTATTTCTAAGATGATCCTTCATACGAGACTGCGATTCCCTTTGGCTCCCGAGTTGATTGAGATCTTTAAAATATGTAGTGTATCTTTATCACAATTTTCATTTCGAGCTTTAGTGATCATCGTTGGTTTGATTGTCTTCTTTGGAGAGCGTGGTGTTACTTTTAACATCAAATACTTGTGTCGAATGTGTAGATTCACATGTGATACTTAGGGGCATGTTTCTTTTGAGGTTATAAAGAATTGGATAGAATTTTCAGCATGGAATCCATCTAGAAATTGGTCTAATGGATTTTTTTTTGTGAAAAATGAGTGGGGCCTCCCTGAGAGATGGGGAAGATTGAATGACCTTCTAGATCCATTGCTGATTGAGGAGAATGAAATCTTAACAACTCTTAATATTCCTGATGCAGGAAGCTTACAATATGAGTTACGTCATATTGGCAAATATATAGTTGAAGATAGAATGTTCAAGGTTGGCCTTTCCATCCAAGTAGGGAGATCTCATGCTCTTCCACTGAAGAGGTCAAGTAAAGGTGATGAAAGGTCTCCTCATGTTCATAGGGTTCTTTCAAGAAGTTCATTATGAAATCACGATGGTAGCAATGTTTCTTCTTTGAAGAAAAAGAAGACATGTGCTGAAGTGACTATGTCGAATATCTGCGAAAAAGATGTTCGCTCCCAGTTAACCTATGAGAGTTTAGCTATCTCAACTCATAATGGTAGAATTCATTTCTCGAAGCTGTATATTCCTGAAGAGGTGTTAAAGCACGTATGCACTGGACGTCAACGAGCAGACGAATTAGTACGTTGTCTTCTCTTCCTCCTTCTTTTCTTCTTTTCCTTTTTTCTTTGTGTAACATTTGTGATAGTTTTTTTTATTGCAGGTAGCTCAAACATTAGGACTGATAGCTCATTTGGGTGTCGCTCTAGATGAGTAGAATACTAAATTTGTAAAAATAAAATATCTACAAGGCGAGTATGAGCGAAAGATGAGTGTTAAGGCCAAAGAGGTGACGAATCTGGAGGATCAGCTAATCGGGTGTAGAACTGAGCTAGCGAACATGTTAACTTATCTTTCTCTAGCCGAGGTGGAGTGCACTGATGATGATTGAGGGTGAGGCTCGCAGAAGAGAAAAGACTAAAGGCACTTGTAGCGAAGAAGAAAGCTCTCGAACTGGAGAAGAAAGCATTACAAGATCGTCTTTCTCAGAAGGAGCTTATAATGTTAGAAGCGGAAATAAATGAAATCTCCTTGAAGACAGTGGAAGACTTTAAGAACTCTCTGACTTCGCGATACTATTGAAGACCATGTTCAGGAAGCTCGAAATCATATTCTTGATGTTGAAGTGAAGGACTTGGAGCACCAATGTTTAGCGGAGGGCTTCATCCGAGGGTTCCTAAAAGGAATCCACTTAGTACATCGCAAAACCAGAGCTAGTATTGAGGATCTAACTCCTAGCCAAGTATCTGAAGACCCTTCACCAGATTTAGGAAATGAAGGGGTCGATAGTGAGTCTAAGGGAGCATCTCCTAGTGGTGAGGAAGACGTTGATATCATGTAGTATTACTTGAGGATGAATTTTTTTTTTCTTTTATCTATGTATTGTTATTATTTTGTATCAGAATTTTGATTCTTTCTTATATCATCATGTTAGTACTGTCAATGATAAAAAAAAAATTTAGTTGATATGCTCTTGTTCTATTTTTACCTATCCGGTGTGATTGGTTAGAATATTATTCAACGACGCTAACCTGTACGGATGAGGCCATGGGAAGTCCACCAAAAACCTTTTGGCCTATCCTAGGTATTAGTTAAAACATTATTTGACATCTTACGTGTATGGAAGAGGCTGTGGGATGTCCATCAAGGACCTTTTGACCTATCCTAGGTATTAGCCAAAGTGTTACTTGACTTCTTACCTGTATGGAAGAGGTCCGATCAAGTCCCCATGAGATTGATCATGCCCTAACTGAGATATAATGTGAGTTACACATTTTTCAAGTGGGAGGATTAAATAAAGGAGATTATTTATATGCAACAAGCTTGGAAGAAAAAACTATAAATTCATTACTCTGATAAGGTCGGTGATACAATCATAAGATGATTTTAATACAGATATGAGTTTGGAGAGGAGATGACAAATGAGACAAACTAAAAGTTGCAATAATTATGCAGTAGGAATTACTGATAATATTTTCGAGATTGTTCCAAGGTTGAGGTAAAGTTTTTCCTCCGATCCGAGCTTGAAATGTTCTAGCTTGACCATAGCTATAACTACATGTGGGTCATCCCAAAGAGGTGAGAGTTTATTACGTTGAGGGCCTTTGCCTGCAACTTCGATACTTTGTAGGACCAAGTCATTGACAGATATGGGACGAGGTTTTACTCTTCTGTTGAAGTGATGAGCTACCCTTTGGTGATAGAAGCAAGACGGAGTGGCCATGTCACGAGTCGGTGGAGTATGTCCAGGTGTTGTTGTAGTTTTTTTTTCATTACCATCATGATCGAATAATTGAACTCTTGGACTTGGAACTTCGATATCCACTGGTATAATGGCTTCTATGCCGAAACACAAGTTATATGGTGTCTCACCAGTCGAGGTTCATGATGTAGTGTGGTAAGCCCAAAGAACATTAGAAAGCTCATCAACCCATTGCCCCCAGCCTTCTCAAGATGTGTTTTTAGTCCTTTGAGTATAGTCATGTTGGTAGTCATTTTGAGGATGCTACGTATGCAAAGAAATGGTGAAGATCTTTGCAAAAGGATGTAAAGACTTTTCCAGTAAATTAGGTTCCATTGTCAGTGATGATCTTTGCAGAAAGATCGAATCGAGATGCTATATTTTTCCAAACAAATTATTTAGCATTTGCCTTCGTGATTTTAGCGAGTGGTTCAGCTTCCACCCATTTAGTGAAGTAGTCGACGGCTAAAATGATAAACTTTTGTTGCCCTGATGCTACCGAAAAAGGTCTCATAATATTAATTCTCCACTAAGCAAAAGGTCACGGGCTTTGAAGGGATGAGAGCTTTGTATGCGGCATGTGAGAGAGGTTAAAGTGCAACTAATAACTTGCACATTTTTTTGTGAACTCCAAGGCGTCTTATTTCATCGTAGGCCAATAGAACCCTTGCCTTATAATTTTAAGGGCTAGCACCCTTCCTCTTAGGAGTTCTCCATATATCTCCGAGTGAACCTCTCTTAATGCATAATCGGCCTCTGATGGTGAGAGGCATTTGAGGTATGGCCCATAAAAAACTCATTTGTATAGTTCACCTCTGATAATAATAAAGTTTGAAGCTTGTCTTCGGAGACGAGTTGCAGTAGTTGGGTCTTCAGGAAGGGTCCCTTCTTGTAGAAAAGACAGGATGGGGTCCATCCACGATGGTTCCTTTATCTCATTAATTGCTTGTATTAGCCATGACCCTTGGATACTAGGAAAATATATTTCTTCAACATGTCTTCTCTTAAATAGATCCATGGTAGCAAATGTAGCAAGCTTAATGAGAGCGTCAGCTCGAGTATTATTCTCTCGCAGTATGTGAATGATTTGATGTGTCTTAAAATGGGCAAGAAGTGACTTTACTAAGTTGAGGTATTGTACCAGCTGAGGATTATGAGTATTAAAGTTTCCCTCAACCTGGGAGGTGACAAGCTGAGAGTCAGTGTGGATCACTAAATTTTGAGCTTCACAATCGATGGCGAGTCTCAACCCTACAATGAGAGCCTCATATTTAGCCATATTATTAGTTGCAGGAAATTTTAGGTGAAGTCCATACTCTAAGGTATTATGCTAGAGGGAAATAAGTAAGATTCTCGCCGACCAAGATTTCAAGATCCATCAACATAGAGGTCCATTGAGGAGACAAAGGCGGTAGTAGATAGCTCATTTGAGTTGGGTGCATTCCACTATAAATTTATGCAGTACTTGAGACTTTATATCAGGCCGAGGTAGGAAATGGATATCAAACCCTCCCAATTCTACAGACCATTTAATTAACCTCCGAGATGCCTCTGGTTTCTATAGAATGACCCTTAATGGTAAATAAGTGTAAACACCGATAGTGTGAGCTTGGAAGTATGGACGTAATTTTCATACTGAGAAAACTAAAGTCAGAGACACCTTATCTGTCAGTGGATAACGACTTTCTATATCAGAGAGAATTTTGCTGACATACTAAATTTATTGTTGTATCACATTTTTTTCTCGCGCTAAAACTGAGCTTATCGTGTGTGAAGAGACTGCGAGATATAAGTATAACATCTCTCCTTGAATAGGCTTGGATAACAGGGGTGGAGATGCTAAATACTCACTTAGTTGCTCAAAAGCTATCGACATTCATCGTACTAAAAAAAATTATTATTTTTAGCTCCCTTTAATATTTTAAAGAATGGCAAGTATTTATCCCTAGAACGGGCTAGGAAATGGGATAAGACAGTAATTTGTCCATTCAAATGTTAAACTTCTTTGATATTCTTCGAAAGAGTCATATCTTTGAAGCTTTGGTTTTCTTGGGATTGGCCTTTATCCCATGGCAGGTTACCATAAACCCAAGAAATTTTTTCGACGTAACCCCAAAAGCACACTTGGTCGGGTTAAGTTACATGTTATAACGTCGAAGAAGGTTAAAGCATATTTCTAAGTCAGAAATATGCTGCGATTCTTCCAAACTTTTTACTAACATGTCATCCATATATACATCCATTGTGCGGCCTAATAGGTCTTTAAAAATCTTGTTCATAAGGCGTTGATAAGTAGCACCAGCATTTTTTAACCCACATGACATAACTTGGTAACAGTATAAACCTTTATATATTTGAAATATTATGGCTTCTTCATCCATTGGGTCCATTTTTATTTAGTTGTAACCAAAGTAAGCATCCAAAAAATTGAGCATTTGATGTCCAGACGTAGCATCAACCAATTGATCAATTCGAGGAAGAGGAAAATTATCTTTCGGGCAAGCTTTATTAAGGTCAGTGTAATCAATACACATTCTTCATGTTCCATTTATTTTCTTAACCATGATAACATTTGCTAGCCATGTAGGGTAATGTACCTCTCATATGAATCCCGCATCTAGGAGCTTGTTAACTTCTTGTTAAATGGCCTGGAGGCGATCAGGTGCAAAACTCAACTTCTTTTGGATGATCGATTTGTATGTTGTATCAATCTTGAGGGAGTGCATGATCACATTGGGTCGCACCAAAGATATCCGCCGACTCTTAAGATGTCTTGATTTCAAAGAAGTCTATGTATTTTTTCTCTTGTTCTTCGAGAGCGTAGATCTCACTGTAATCGTGGTTGGTCATCCGATAATGCCACGAGAGAAAGTCTTCTGCTCGGGGGTACTTCTTCATCTCAAAATTAAAATCTGTCAAGGTCACGAAGGGCATTGTTGAGTTTGTCCGATAACATGATCAGGTTATCTGCTGATTTCACCATCCCAACTAAAAGGGTTGAAAATTTCATCTTAAGATGAGGTACTGAAGTGACTGCACCAAAAATTGATTGGAGGGGTCTTCCGAAGATAACATTATATGCTGAATCTGACTTGACTACCATGAATTGGATTGAATGAGTCATTTGTCGAGGGAATTCTTCGAGGATAACAAGAAGGGTGATTATCTCCTCTACTCGCACAGGGCGATTATCAAACCCATATAATGGTCCTGCAGCGGGTTGGAGCTTTTCCCTAACCAAGCACATGCTAAGAAAGGTAAAGTAAAATAAGACATCAACAGAACTCTCATTGTCAATCAAAATTCTCTTAACATTATAGCATGGGTCATCGATCCCTAGGCTGATGATAAGTGAATCTTGATGAGGAACATGGACTCCTTCTAAGTCTGAGTTATTAAAAGTGATGGAGTGATCAATATGAGATTTCTTTAACTTTGGTTCTTCAGAGGCGGCAATGAGGACTTGATTAGATAGTAGTGATCCTCCTGCGATTGTTTCAATTTTTCCAACTGTTTGATGACTATTTTATTATTTCTGTGATGATTGTCCTAGTTGCCCCTAGTTGAAGTTATATTTGTTTGAGTCAATTAATTCTTCACAAATTGACGTAGATATCCTTGTTGAATGAGCCTCTTGATTTCTTCTTTGAGTTGTTTGCACGCCTCAGTAGTATGTCTACGACTTCGATGAAAGTGACAATATTACTCCTGATTTCCTGAATTTGGTTTCAACGAATATGGCCACTTGTTAACCATCTTGTTGTGTTTTTTTTCTCGTCATCACGCCATGGAGGATCGCCGCCTTTTGATGGACCGCCTTCCATGTTCCTGGGCGCTCTTATGTTTTCATGTAGATTATTCAAATTGTTTGTGATAAGCATTAATAGCCTCATCGACAGAAATTTGTGCTTTCACACGATGAACCAAGTCGGCATATGAGCGGACTGTATCTCGCATTAGTGATGAGTAAAAAGGCCCCAGACGGAGCCCTCAAAGGAAAACTCCTCTTAATAGTGGTCTACCTGGCTTAAAGAGAACCTCTGGAAGTATTCCTTAAGTGATTCACCCTCATTTTGACAAATGTCGAAGAGATGGGAGGAATCTTTAATGATCCTTCGGTTCGCAATGAACTATTCCACAAAAATCTTGGCGAGTTCGTCAAGGGTATGGATGGATCTTCTTGGAAGGGAGTAGAACCAAGTGCGAGCTTGCCTTTTGAGGGTAACGGAAAGACGACAAAACAAAGGTGTCGAGCTCGTTGGATATGCATGATGGTCTGTAATGGTCGATGTGTTCATATGGGTTGCCCCATCATAAGAGTCGATGCTCTAAGCTTGAACCTACGAATGGGATGTTGAAGAATAGCCTCGAGGTGAAGACTCGATAGATGAGAGAGAGAGAGAAGATGATTTCCATCTTTATAATGTTCTTTTTGCATCAAGCATTGTAATTCTGCACGTATAACATGACGAGTGGAGTCAGCAGGATGAGAACGTGCCAAACTACCAGTAATAATTGGTGGATTAACAGTCAGTTGAGCTGCACGTGATGGATGAGTAGAACTAATAGTGTCAAGGAGATCAACATCACGGTCTGGAAGTGGAGGAACTTCAGCCTGATGGCGAGAAGGCCCCGCATTAGCATTTTGATCTCCCACGTCTAACGATTGATCTTGTGGAAGATGTGTTTGACATGGTAGTGGCTGTTGTGTTCCTCGTAAAAGTCGGATCATCTCATTTTGAGACTCTTCCATTCGGCGCACATGATCTTCTAAGGAGATTCCTGTAGCGCATTCACCGACAGCGTCACATTTATCAGGGGGAAGTGAGGCAGAAGTTTGGCTTCCTTGGTTCAAGGATTGGTTTTGAGAGTGACGGGAGTTGGAGCGGGAGGCTCCATTGTTACGAGTATTGCGCCTATTGGCCATGATGTGGGTGTTCACAAAAATTGTGATTGAGGGGGTCGATTCCCACAGACGGCGCTAAACAGTTGCATGCTAAAAAACTCGTTGTGGTAGAATAAAAATTTGCGCCTTAGCTTTGTTGCGGAATCCAGCACACACACAGATGTTTGAAGAATTAATAAGAAAACTCGAATTTTATTGGAAAAACCTCAAAAGAGGGAAAAATCAGGCCTAGCCCAAAAAATCTTCCACTATGTATCTTTTGAGTACAAAGTTTCCCGATAATAGGATTATAGAATTGTATATGAGAAGGGTTGACAATGAAAATCTCGAAACAACAACAATATATATAGTTTGATGTATGAGATGGCGAAGATGATGGTAAAATGAATCGATAATGATAAAGCGAAGATATCGGCGAAACGCGGACCGACGATAGTGCAGGACCGTGTGGTCGGCGATGATGACCGCAACGATGGCGACGATGATGGCGACAATAGTGGTCGGACAACCGCGAGATTGACAACGATGAGGATCGGCGGCGCGCGGCGGCGGGTTGGCAATCAGGGTGGCGGCCGAGTGGTGGTACGATTATGCTTGGAGGGTTTTCAAGCTTTAGAGCTCTCTCTCAGCTCCCTCATGTGAAGAATAAGGGGCTATTTATAGATTAGAGGAGTGACGTTTCTGTAAATACATGCAAAATTCGAACCACTCCACTCTATCGGACGGCTCAAAATGATTCATTTGATCATTTGATATATTTTAAGTATTTGAATGCTCAAATAAAGTCAGAAATATGAGATCATGGACTTGTTAGATCCGACTCGTCAAGACGCTCGATTTGACTATAAACACTCTATGTTTAAGAGCAATTTAGGGATTTAACGGATATCCCAAAGTTTTCAATGATATTTGAAGTGCTTGATCTCGGCTAGTTTCAACTTAGGATCAACTTGCTTTTGACATCAAGATTCGTGCTTCAACTAGCAGTATTTTAAGTGTTATATCAATACTTAAATAAAAAAATTCTTGAAATAGAAAAGAAGATGATGAAAGATTGATTGGCAAAAAATTAAGTCACGTTATTAAAAGCTAATATTAGAGAGGGAGATACATCTTCAAAGCCTATGGAAGATTAAATGATAGAGCACATCCTAATATGGGTATTGAGGTCCCTGTATGCATATCATTATCGATTATCACTATTTCATATTAACAAGCATATGTTTGATTTTCATTAGTAATGCTAAAATTTATAAAGCATAAAAATTCATGTCATTAAGGATAATTTAATATGGTTATGCATATATTCTACATACATTAATTAAGAAAAACACATAAGATAGACAAGATATAATTTTAATTTAAAGGTAAAAAAAATACACACGCACACACACAAGAGTCTTAGCCTCAGTGAATCATTTTATTAGTGTGGGCTAAAAAATAAAAAGAGTTTTATTCGTTAGTTTTTAATAAGATTTAATATAATATTATATACACAAACAATAAAATATATCTTTTATGATGGTATTAGGTGGAGTCGTGAGATATTTGAGGTATCACTAAGCAACGGTAAGCGATTGACTCATTCATTGCCATAATAATTAGGGATAATATGTGAAGGATTAAAAGGGCTATTGATATTAATGGATGTTAAACATAAATCATTAGTAGCAATCATATGATAATCAATTGGGACATTTAAAGTAGAGTGAGTGTGGGGAATCATGCTAATTAATCTTCTAAAAAGGAAATGATATATTGTGACTAGTATTATGTGCATTAAATATCAATGATCGATATGTGTCAATCATTGATAAGCATTTGGTGATGGATGGAGGGGAGTATCAAAAAAATAGAAGTGCAAGATCAGCTTGGTTGTTCTCCTAAAAAGATGGGAGATAAAAATGATCAATTATATGGGCATCAAATATTAATGGTGAATAGAAATCACAAATCAATCATTTACAAGCTTTGATAATAGTTGATGAGACATATTGAACAATAAATGGAATTGAGAAGTGGCTTGCTTATTCTCCTGATAAAATAGAAGATTGGGTAACCAATAAGGTTGGTCTTAAATGTTAAAAGCTAGTGGACATTAAACATTAGTCATTGGCAAGTTTTATATGATAATCAATAGGGATCATAAGTCTCATTGCAATGAGTGCTCTACTTGATCATTTGTCTTCAAGCGTTAAACTAAGAGATGAGATAGAGTGGCAAAGAATACAAGCATCAAACAGTAGTCAGTAACCAACATTTGTCTTCAAATGATGATGGATGTTAGCATTCATCAATGATGAACTTTGATATTAGTCAATGGTCTATGACATATGATGATAGATAGAGCTTTAGCATTCTTTATGAAACCAAGATTTTTTTTCTCTTGTAAAAATTTGCTTATAAATGTATGAAAATAAAGTTTATTTATAAACTTATGGAGAGACATTCTAACCTTTTTCTCCAAGATTTATAGAACTTTATCAAAGAATTTTAAACGATTCTTTTTTAATTATTTTATAATTTTTTGGTAGTTAGAATTAGTGATATTCGGACAACTGAATTTGACACATCAAGATTCTTGTTTCACTGAAAAGCATAATATTTGGAGGATGTTTGCCCCTGATTGCCTTGATAACTTTCTAGTTAAACATTTTAGTGTAGCATTTCAGTTCATTTGGCTTTAAATCTAGACGTTCTAAGTATTTTTGGATCATCACATTGAATTATATTATCTTGATTATAAATTTATTAAAAATGAAATTTTATGATCTTAAAACAAATTACTTAAATTCTAACCCAAATACTCAGGTGCTTTGAGAACTAAAATTAAGTCAGAATATGTGCATGATCTCATAAATGTTTTAGCGGTTGTCAATCTTAATGAAGTAATTAATTATAAAAGTTACAAAGGTGTATGTCACAATAACAATATTATCCTTCTAATTGCACATTTTGAAAAATAAAATAAAATTACAATTAAAATCCATCTTTTGATTATAAAATAATGCTTGCCTTAAAACATTAGAGATACATGACCTTTATTTATTATCAAACAAATAAAAATACAAGCAAACTTATTCCCCCCATTCCACACAACAATCAAACATATCAAAAGAACCAAAATCCCAATTCCCACACTCTTAAGCTCTTCACAAAACAAATAACAACAAGCTAACACCACCTCCAACTAAGCCCATGAAACTTACCAATTTCATTGATGCTTCACTAGGAGGAGTAGGGGGAGGAGTTGAAGCCTGTACTTCAGGAGCAGGAGATGGTGGAACCTCCATTGGTGGAGGAGGGAGAGATTCTGGCGATGGCGGCGGAGGATGAGAAGTTGATGGGATGCTTCTATCCACCATGACTATGACAATCAAAGATTCATTCTTGAGGCAATTCTTCTCGACTCCACTAATGAAGTAGAAGGGACCTGATCTATTGAAGGTGAATACAGTGTTGCCATCATCGAATTTGGCTATGTATGATGATGTGTTGCACTTGTCATAGGCAATCTTGTCTACTTGGAGGACCGAGTCTTGGTCAGGTTGGTACACAAATACTATATGCCATTGAAGAGCATAAGAGTTAGAAAAAAAGAGATGTATGCATGTGATACCTAATATTAAATAAAACTATCTTTTTTTAAATGACTTTTAAGTTTATTAAAGTATACCCAAATTCAAACTGAATAAGATTAAATTCAAAGAAAAAGTGCTCACCTGACTAAAAGATTAGAATAAGATCCAAAAGAAAGTTATGATATATGATAATGTTCTTAGTCCTATGAGCATATTCATTAAATATAGGATATTTATATACATACCACACAATTCTTATGTATTTATATATCTAACACCTAAACTTTAATTTTTATATATATAACATCCTAATCTTCAATATCATATCAAAAATACTAACATCATTCACTTTTTAAATGTGAAATACACCTTTTTAAGTATAGAAAAGTGTTAGATAAGTAAATATTTAATTTTAAGTATTAGACAATTAAATGCATAAAATATGTGTGTTATGTATATAAATCTTCCTTAAATATATTAATTCGAATGGAGTATAAATATATATTTTTAAACATTATATAAGTAAAGGCATAATCACCTAAAATAATAATCTATGCAACATCATGAAATTTTTGTAGTCATGAATGTAAGATAATTGACCTATCAACAAAATAGAAATTGTCTTATTTACTACTGTTTGTGATTTTCCTTCATATATTTCTGGCAGTGACTTTCCTTCTGTGATTTTCTCCTCAATGGTCGGTGGTTTTAGTCACCAAAAGGCACACTGATGATACTTAAGAAGAAAAAAACGATAATAAATTATCTGTAACATTATGCTGAACAAATAAAACGATTTATAAATAAGCAGCCAGTCAGAATTTAATGCACTACTCTCTATGTTATCCACCTCTAATCTTAAAATAAAATTATGATAAAAAAATTACATACCAAATAGAATTTTATCCCAAACACTATCAAGGCATAAAAATAAAATTAATCATAAACAATTTATCAACTTACATATCGAATCACCGATCCGAAACCGATTCTTTTCAGCCCATTGATTATAAGACATCGAATTCGGGTCAGTCGGCACGGTCCAACCGGTTGAACCACCAACTTTGAACTGAGTAGCCCCAGCCAAGGCCAACAATAGGGCAAGGCTTAAAAGCAATAATCCATTCAAGTTAGCCATTCTAAAACCAAACGCTAAGACTTTAGAATTGTGGCTTCTGAGAAGAAAATGATGACAATTAATGCAATTTATAGTCCTTTTGAGGAGAATCTTATTTTAATTTTCATGAAAGTTATGCTTTGCTTGGTGGTATGAGAATATTCATACCTTGCACATTGGTTAATTACTAGAATAATTAATTTGATTTAAGAAGATTAATAGGTGGATTTATTTGATTAATTTCAAGATTAATACAGATAAACCATGTTAGTGGGAATGATTTCTAGTCTGATAACTTTGATTATTGGGTGAGTGTGAAGTCATTTGCTGTCTATTATTGTTTTTGAGTGCTTCAAGCAGAGAATCTTATTTGGTTCCTCTTTGCCTGCTTGCAGGGAGAATAACTTTTGTTACAGTTATCTTCTACAGTTTGTTTAAGTAGAGAATTTTGTAGTATGATTTGTCATTTCTTATTCACTTACTACTAATGTATCACCTGCTGAATATTTTTTCTTCTGATGTTAGCTCATCTCTTTCAGTTCAATCAAACATTTAGTAATTTGCTTTTTGCAAAGACACTTTATCATAATGTAAGTAACGAACATCTGAGGGAAGCAGCTTAATTAGCAAATCACCTTAAAACAAGCAAGAATCAAAGACAATTTATAGATTTTTCCATCCCATAACATATAAACTTCTCCAGGAAACAAGAATAATGCAATTTAAATACTTTACACGGCAAATAAATTCCAGATGAAATTTGCACAAAACCAATTAAAAAAAACAGATAGTCATAGTTATAAAAATACTTAAAACAATAACCAGTATAACTCTTGCTTGATTAATAGGAGAGAGCAAACCAAATCTTACTGCAACCCACTCTTTCTTCTTCTCAATTTCCTTCCAGTAGAATCTGCAATGACCTTAAATGACACATGGAAACCTTACTGAAGATTTGAGCTTCAAAACTCAGTTCCATATTCTTAGGCCATTACACTTCGAGCTTGTTCTGGGCGATCAAGTGGAGAAGCATGTGAACCAATGGATCTTACTGATGAAGAAGATGATTTAGTCTTCTTTCTCTTCTTTTTTGGGACTGTCTCAGAATCAAGGAATGATTTGTCTGAAAACTTCCCAGGGGATAATTGAAATCCATTAGGTTGGTCAAATTCTGCAATGTAAGGAATAGCAGAAAGTTAACAGGGTTTTAAAAAAATTCATGAGTTTGCATTAAAAAGGACCAATAAAAGCATATATACTGTAAAATTGTGAACTTCTTTACAAGAAAAGTACCTGCAAAAGAAGTTAACAGATAGTTGTTTCTTCTGAAGTTTTTTTTGTTAGCAGAAATTAACTTACTTGTGTCGCAGCAACCATATATCTCTGTGCTTCTTCGAGTTTTATTGTTTGCAGGGATTATGGGCCATGGAGTTAATAGTCCCAGAATTATATGCTCAGGTCAATAAATTGCACAGTACACGCTATGGAAAACATGTACTCATTGAGGACAGTTGATTAAGTTGTCAAAACGTTCTAGAAGTTCTATAATAAGCACAGCAAATGTATGGGATCAGATAACCTGATTGTGCTTGCTGAAGACAACATATGCATGGCTTGATCCTTGAAAACTACACATAGCTAGTATGCCACCTTAAAAATTCAAATTTTCCAAACAATGCTCGGGAAGTATCTTGAGTCATCGAGGATATCCCGGGATAGTCCTCGAAAGCATCCTCAAGATTGTACTAGAGAAGTCTACTGAGAATGTTCTCGAGGGTGGGAGTTATTTTCGAGAGATCTTCAGCTGCATTATTACTCAAACCCTCTCAAAAATACCTCAAGTCAACATCCTGGTGCAGTTCATTCTGACAATCATTAATGCCACAAAGAAGACAAAAAACTAACAGATACAAATTTAAACTACTTATTCCAACATTCATTTGTTAAGGGGTTTGATGGAGATCAAGGAATTAAGTTAATGTGTCATACATTAAAATTATGAAAATGAAATGTGGAAAAGCAGTAGGACCCGATAATATTCCAATAGAAGTGTGGAAATGTTTAGGAGATCAAGGAATTTCTTGGCTTACAAATCTTTTTAATGTCATTTTAAAGACTAAAATGATGTCGATGAGTAGAGAAAGAGTTTGTTGATTCCTATATTTAACAATAAAGGTGATGCACAAGAGTGTGCAAATTATAGAGGAATTAAGTTAATGTGCCATACATTAAAATTATGGGAGAGAGTAATTGAGCATAGGTTATGATGTGATATGGAAATTTCTCACAATCAGTTTGGTTTCATGTCAGGTAGATCTACTATGGATGCTATACATTTGTTAAGGGGTTTGATGGAGAAGCATAGAGAAAGTAAGGAGGATCTACATATGATATTTATTGATTTAGAAAACTTATGATAAAGTTTCAAGAGATGTTCTTTAGAGAGTTCTAAAACAGAAAGTTAATATTGGTTATATTCAAGTCATTAAGGATATGTATACTAGAGTTGTTACTTGTGTCCAAACACAAGGAGGATTGACAAAATATTTTCCTATTTCAGTTAGATTACATCAAGGATCAGCTTTAAGCCCTTATCTTTTTACTTTAATTATGGATGTTCTTACTAGGCATTTACAAGAAGATGTACCTTGGTGTATGCTTTTTGCTGATGATGTTCTTCTTGTTGATAAGACTAGAGAGGGAGTCCAACAGAAACTTGAATTATGGAGATCAACTCTAGAGTCTAAAGGTTTTCGTTTAAGTAGATCAAAGCGAATATATGGAGTGTAATTTTAGTTGTAGAAATTCTAGTGATAGTGTTGTGACATTAGGTGAACAAGTCATTAATAAGAGTGGCGTTTGATATTTAGGCTCTATTGTTCAAAATGATGGTGAAATAGATGGAAATGTTATTAGTAGAATTCAAGTTGGATGGTTGAAGTGGAGGAATGCATCCGCCTATTATGTGATAGAAAAGTTTCACTTAAACTTAAGGGAAAATTTTATAAGATGGTAAGACTTGCAATGACTTATGGTGCAATGTTGGCCAATAAAGAGAAGCATAAGACTAAATTAAGTTACTGAGATGAGGATGCTTAGGTGGATGAGTGGCTTTACTCTTAGAGATAGAATGCAAAATGAGTATATTCGAAAAAGTTGGAGTAGCTCCAGGTGGTAGATAAGAATGGAGAGTCGCCTTAGATGGTTTGGCCACATAAAGCATCTAGTCCTGAGGATTAGGAGAGTATATGCATTAAATTTGCCTTATATTAAGAAAGGTAGACCTAAAAGACTTGGTTAAGATGTATAAAAATGATCTTAGCTTGATTTAAATGAGAATTTGACACATCTGTGACACAGAGAAGGATTCATGTAGCCGACCCCACCTAGTGGGATTAAGGCTTGTTGTTGTTGTTGTATTCTAACATTCATTTGGTTGTATCGCCTCATTTATTGCCATCACCGATTAGCTCCAATAAAGCAACACAAATACCCTCAGTCAATCATTAATATTGAAATTCACCCATGGCTATAGAAATCATAATCATTCACCTAAAAGTCCCAAAAAAGCCATCATAATTAAAGATAAGGCAAACACATCTATAAATATTGACCCATCCAAAATAGAGAAATAACTTTTTAGCTCTCCAAACACATAAATATTAAGGAGAAAGAATAGGCGACCATCTAATTTTAAACTCTACTGTTGCATCTAACCTTCTTTCATTGTTGCTTCGAGCTCATTCCCTTTCTCATTTTTACTTTAAGTTGTTGTTTGAAAAATGAATGTGATATAAAGTGAATGTGATTTATTTAAATTATTTTAGGTTGTTTAGTCGAAAGTTCTACAAATTCAGGATTTATTTTTTCTCATTTGCTAATTTGAATGTATTTGGCTAGCAGGGTTAGCGAGCAGTGGTAGGTCAGTGGTTGGCTAGCGGAGAGCAATGGCCAGGTTGTGGCGGCGACGGCATGACAATCAGTAGTGGTCAACAGGTGGCAAGCAATGGGGATCTGCCACTCGCGGGTGGAGACGACCAAAGGGCAATGGCGGTGGTGGTCAACTTTACACCAAATGTTGTATTTAGTTTAGCCCAACTTGGGCAAATTCTTCTTAGGACAAGTTTAACTTAGTAGAATTCTTCTTTTGCACTTCTAAAAAGTATGATAAAATGCCCCAACATACCCTATAGTAGATGTAGGTCTTACAACTGCACCAATTTAAAAGTCTGTGTGACTTCCTTTTATCATTCATTTCCTTTACTTCGAGTAACATATGGGAATACTAGCTTTCAATCTCTCCAATATGCTCTCCCTCTAACTCTCTTAAGCAAATTCTTCTTCCCGCCTTTTGAAGTAGATGAGTTATAGTCATCCATATTATGACGCCATTTGTGAAAAAAATATCATTTATTTATGTTTGTGAAAAGAAGGAATGACATAAGGTAATCATAAAGTTAGAGTCTAAGGTTTAGCACAACGTTGCTCCTCTTCTAAGTAGTCCTTAAGATAGCAACATCTTTGTTACTCGTGATCACCTCGACACTATCTCGATAATCTTCATCAATAAAATGCTAATCTCATAAACACTCTTCAAACTTCATATAACATTCAACTTGCTCATGTGTTGAACAGGGGAAAACCTATTATTATAGGTGAGACTCAATCGCTTCCTCTAGTTCACAAGCACATCCATAATTCACCTTTTATCCCTAAAATTCTTGACAAAGTGGTCTAATTGAAGTTCAAAATTCTCCAACTTTTCCATCTCCAAAATCCAATTGCCACCATGGAGAATCTCCTTAAAAAATCCTTCAAATTCATCTACACTAAAGAGTTTATTTGAGATTCCAAATTACTTGGCCCAAGTAACATAATATTAAGGAATATTCTTGAAATATTCTATTAATTAATTAATTAATTCATAATTACTATTATACTTAAATATTCATGTACACTTATAAATATCAAAATAATCAATTAGAAATGTAGAATTCTATAAAAATATGTTTAGTTATTTTTGAGATATGCAACAAGGGGGTATAATTTTTTTAAGAGAAATTTCTATTTTATAATGTTGAAATTTTGGGATATTATACCAATTGTGGTCAACAACCCACCTTGGGTGACCTCCATCATCCAAGTCTTATCCTCAAGGTTATCTCCCTCCACAAAGAAGAAGCAAGTTCAACAATTAGAGGCCTAAAGATGATGTCATAAATCAAGTTATGTGTCAAACACTTGTTAGCAAGCTCTTTCATTTTCTGCCCCTTACTCACCCACATTTCTTTCATAAACACCACCCTATCGAACAACCGAATCTCCTCAGTGATATTTTCTCATTATCTTGTCATTTAGTTACATGAGTGCAGTGCCTACCTATTTAGGATTGTAAAGAGTCAAACTAAGTATTACATTGTTCAAGCTCGTTCATTTATTATCTTATCAAGTTAAAGCCAAGCTTGAACATTATCCAAGCTTTAAAATCCTGTTTAAGCTTACTCATTGCTTTTCTAGTTGAGTTCTAGATGAATTTGAACTTTAATAAAGCCTAACTAATTATGTGTTAAATGCCAAAAAAAAAGGGGGGCTTTTACATATACAGTCACCCTATTCTTCTATATTTACAAATTAACCACCTTCAATCTTAATTTTTCAAATTGATTTTAAAATATTGAAATTCATAACAAAAGCTCAACCCATATTTTTTATTTTTGTAAAATTCTCAAAGAGTTGATCGTGACACATACAAATACATGGTCCGGTAGTTCCAAAAAATAGAGAGGGTTGTTAAATTATAAAAATACATGTATTAGGTGGTTGATTCGTAAATTTCCCAAAAAATAAATGTAGCCTAATTACTAGAAATTATTGATTTATGATGATTAGTAAAAATGATATAATTGATTTGGTGCTATTTAAATTATTTGATGAAGTTTAAATATTAATATAAACAAATTTTAAATGTACCTATGTAGCTATTTATTTGATATTTCAACATATATACATAATTATTAAAATATATAAATTATTAAAAATTTAATACAATAACATAAAAATTAAGTCATCATTAAATAAGTATTTTATTGTCTTTTTATCTAATTTTTGTCAAACAATAAACGAGCATATATGAATAAACAAATCAATATTCAAACTTGTTCATTATATGACAGCTTTAAAAATTTTGTTCATGCTTATCCAATTGTGTAAATAAACAGACATAAATGAGTATATAAACAAATATCAAGTACATTTGCTCACTTACAACCTTATATTTATTCGTCACTTCATAGTATTTTAAAATGAGAGAAAAAGTATAATACTTAAAAATCACACCAACTTAAAATCAATTTTAGTTCTACCTTTAGACCAAATACTCCTCAAAATACAAATTTTCTCATTTATGCTTTAAATTCATCTAAGAAGAGTCCTCTTGAAAGCCATCAAGAAAGTTCTCAAAAGCATCCTCAGAATTGTCTTCGAGAAGTTTCCTTGGGAACATCCTCAGAAAAATGTTCAAGAATACTTCTCGGGTAACCCTATCAGGAATACCTACAATCCCTCTAATAACTTTGTGCCCTTTATTCCTACAGTCAATAATGCTACATACAAGATTAAAAACTAGAATATAAATAATAATTTTCTCCACATCTCCTTTTATTATATCACATTATTTATTATTGCTACTCATTCACTCTAATAAAAGAAATGTAACCACCCTCAACTAATTGTCACCATTGGAGTCCACCAATAATTACATGAGTCATCATCATTCATCTCAAAATCTAGGAAAAACTATTAAAACTAGAGAAAAATCCAAGATGCACACAAGCTTATGAATAAAAACCAAAGATAACATCAAGTTATGTAAGCACTTGTAAACATTTACCCATCCAAAATAAATAAATAAAAAGGATTTTTTTTACTCTCAAGACGCAAGGGAAGTCAGCCTAATATAGACTATATCTACTATTTCCAATCTTTTCTAATTATCGCCCTAAGCTCACTCTCCTTTTCCCTTATACTCTAAATATACTATAACTCCAATTTCTAGGGTATTTTTTATCATTTTACTTCTCCCAGTTGTAACTTCTTATTACTTCTTTTTTTTCATTCTTTTTTTTTTCTTTGGAATAAGCTCAGCAAAATAGAATTCTCCTTCTGTACTCCTTGAAAGAATAGTACAGTTCATTAGCATACCCTACAATGAATGCATGTTATAAAATTGATTCACTTTAAATCTCTCTCTGTGAATATTTTCTTTTCACGTATCTCTCTATTCTTTCTTTGCCTCCTCATAGAGTAACTTACAAGAATAGTAGTTTCCAATCTCTCCAATTCTCTCTAAACCTTTGACATGCATGCACTTTTCCCTACCTTCTCAGGTAGACAAGTTATCATCATCCACAGATGGGTCTCCTTACATCTAATGCTTTAATCTAAAAAAGAATGTTGAATAAATAAATAAAAACTTCATGCTTATGAATGAACATGTTGGCATGAATTTGAAGAAATGGAAACTATTACAAACTTGGATATTGTACCAAACATAAATGCATATATAAGATCAAATAATAACGAATTTTGTATGGATAAAATGATAGTTCATGTTGGGTATGTGAAAACCTACGAATTTTTTAATGTTTTAATAATCAAATCAGGCATTCACTTGATAAAAAAGAATGGTGCATGTTTAAAGGTTCAACTCAGATTGGACTTAGGATTAAAACTGTGATGATGTAATAAATATTAAAATATATAATAATTATTTAAATACTAAAACATATAATAATGTTGCAACTAAGTATTTAAAAAATAAATTTATTAAAATATAGAATATCAATATCTTATTTTAATGACATCTTCATATTTTAATTTATAATTAAACAAGCAAAAGGTTAAAATACTTTCTTATAATACAATCAAATATATAGTAATTGAGCTAGCTAACATATTTTGCCATCAAATCCCTCAAAAATTTTCCACCAATCAAAGAAGCAATGCTCTATGAATAAAAAAAAAAAGATAAGAAGAGAAGGCTTGAATCAATTAAGCATAATTTTTCTTTAATTTTAACCACAAAAAGAACTGCCTGATTCTTAAAAAATCTCAAACTATTCAACAATTCAAGAGATTTTCTCCTAGTTTTTTGTCAAGACTGTTCAAAGTTTTGGTTCATAGTCAGATCAATTTAATAGTTTGTTTCTATACAATTTTTAACATCTTAGGTTTGTCTTAAGTCTCACCATTGAATATGAAAAAAATATGTTGGTTTAGAAATACCAAGTAGTTGGCCACCTCTCCTAAGCTTAAACTTTTGAATTAAAAATAGGTATAACGATTGTGTATCTAACTGAACTTTAGCTCCATTTTAATTCACACTCCTAAAAACAGTCTTAGAGTCAAAGAATTTGTTGAGATCAAGTGGTTCAAGTAGTTTGTAACTCAAATAGATCTTGGCTTATTATACCATAGTTAAGATTAAAAAGTAGAAGGGTCAAGTGGTGGCACCATATAATTGACCAAGTATTTGCTGCATGACATTTAACAGCGCAAAAATACTTCCATTTAAGAAAGAGTGATGGTCAATGTAGAGAATATACATATGTAAGAGGTAGTTAAGGGTGAAAAAGTTGTGTGAAATCCCACATTATATGGGTTAAGAAAATATATTGGTGTAAAAATATAAACTGCCTTGCCATCTCCTACGAGCTTTTGAGAACAAGCTTGATCTTACTGTATCAAGCGAAAGTCTACCACAACTCAGTTGGGATTGGGTAGAATTAGACGTGGTTACACCTATCACTGCAGTAGACTAAGAAGTAAGACACCTATCAAGGCCAAACTTTTTGTTATTTTTTTTACCGTTAATAAGTCTGAGCACATGCAAAATGGAAAAACCAAAATGGGACCGCGACTGCATGTGAGTGCAATAAATTTTCTTTTTATACCCTCAGAATGAAGAAAATAGGACCAATGTCTGCTTCAGGACTGGCTTGATTTTGCTGGTCCAATAGATGCTTAAAATAATTAGATTACAGCAGATCTGCATATTGTTAGGTCCCACAGTCACATTTATCTTTCATACTTATTGGCTACAGAAATAACACATAGGAACTGAAAAGAAGAAATGGGCCTAAAGTTTTTTTTTCAGTTTTTCCCTTCATAAGCCCCAACTTTAATGACAATTAGACATACATTTATAACAAAAAAAGTGTATCAGACTATACATTTTAAATCAAAATAAGAAGATAAAATAGGTAAAATAGAAGAGAAATGATTAAAAGTTTTAAAAGGCTTGCAAATAAACAATAGAAAACAACACCAAGGAGCATTTTTTCCTCTAAAAAAAATAAATGTCATCTAATTTTAAGCCTATCTTCTTATCCTGACACAAAATATAACAAGATATTTTGATGATTATTTTTCCTCCCATGTTGAGTTTTCACAATTTACTGCTAAGTTCATACCTCAAGAGCATATTGTTTGATCGATAGATGATAAATCTCTCAGAATCGCAGATTAAATAATTCTAAATCTGAATATCTGAGTATAAAACAAAATTGAGGAATTACTGTATTACAGTCTCAGGATATGCTTCAGGAAATTAAGAAATACTCAAGGATCAGATGGTGAATAGAAGACAATCATCAGCTGTCAAAATGATCATCATTTACAAGAGAATTCATAGGAAAGAAGATGTGAAGAGAATATACCATGAGAAGCCCAAGAAAGCCCCCTTGATTCCCCAAGAACTCCAGAGGAAAAATCTGATGCCGTGTTAAATTCAGCCATCTGAAAAACCTCAAAAGTTCATCAAAAGAAGCAATTTAAAAAGAAGAAATGGTCAAAAAAATTTTGAAACAAGAAATTCAATCTTTGTATTTGGCTGGGCATACCCAACTTGGAATACTTGAGGAGCTACTAAATCCAATGTGCGCTACATGTTTCACATCTGTTGGATAGCCAATCACCATCTCATGCTCTTTGAAAACTGCAATAACAGAAAGGGGAAAAAACAATGATTTATGAAGATTTTATGAACCTAACCTGAAGTCAACAAAAAGTTGCGATGCCTTTAATTTCTAAAGGAATTACCAAAGATCTGAGAAATAAACTTGAAACCCTTAAAAATCCCCTTCATTTTGGTTGCCAAAAAAGAAGAAGAACTTCCTTCTTTCACACTAAATCCTAGAAGGATGAGAACATGAATATCAGTAGCTAATATTAGAAAGCATTGAATGAATTAGATTAAAAATGTAATGCAAGCAATTTGCGAGATTTCTTCTTCTTAAAATGAAGGCAATTTATGATGTGCCCTCTTATCACTTCCATGGATATCGATTCATGAAATCAATCACATACTCTTCATTTTAAAGGCTAGAAGAAGCAAATTTTGAAAGAAAAAAAAGGATTAATGAATAGAGAGCACACCTTTTGGGGGGAGATTCACCATAAATCTTTCCCTCAAGCAACTCCATCCCTTCCCATTCCTAGTTCCACGAATGTTTCAAGTCATTGGCGTCACAGCTTAGTTTCAAACTTCTAAGAATGAAAAACAAAGAAATATAACAAAATCTTCAGGTTTTGCTGGGAGAAGAACAGAGAGGGACGCAAAGAGAACAGAGAGAAGTCAACAATCGTAAAACCTCCGCATTTGAAGGGTTTGCCAGGCCGATCACAGAAGGAAGGTTTCAATGCCTACGTGCTCTCTCTCTCTCTCTCTCTCTCTCTGTCGGATAAAATGAGGTTCTGAATTTGTTTGGAAGAAGCCATCAAGATTCGGGATCTTTGTTAGTTCAAATCGCTCCACCCATTAATTATTCTTGTTTTTCTTGAATATTTATATGTACGTAAATTTCCCAAGAATTTTTTATGCTGATGGAAGCGGAAAGTCAAGTTGGAAGCCGGAAAAGCAAAGAGTGCCAGCTTAATAATAAATGACAGAGATAATTGAAAATTTATTATATAAAAAAATAAATTTGTTTTCTTATGAAAGATTTATATACATATCATATAATTCTTATATATTTACATATTTGATATCAAAATTTTAATTTTTTTATATATAATACTATAATCTCCAATATCATATAAAAAATATTATTATCACTCATTTTTTTAAAAATCAAATACATCATTTTAAGCATAAAAAAATATTAGATAAGTAAATATCTAACTTTAGGTGTTAGATATATAAATACATAAAAATTATATAATATGTATGTAAATCTTGTTTATATAATTAAGGGGTCATTTATATATATAACACAAAATTTTTATTTATTTATCTATCTATTATTTAAAATTGAATACTTACATAAATAATACATAAAATTTTAGTATTATATACAAAAAATTATATCATCATTAATTTTTAAAATAAAATGCATCTTTTCATGTATAAAAAAAATATTATATTTATAAATAAAAAAACTTATTGCTATGTATGTAAAATGCCCTTAATTAAAAGATATAATGATAATATTATAAATGAATGTTAACCTTCATATGTGTGTCATAAATCAAGATAAGTCTATAAGTCAAATTCGGCGGCTTCTTGAGGCTCAAAATGCAGATGCTGAAAATGGTCGAAACGCCGATCGGAACAAACTTCGTCAGCGTTGAAGCGTCGAAATTGAAACGAATATAGATATTGCAAAATCTAACGAAGCGATTAAACGCCTTCATATCGATGTATCGATGCACATATTAGTCGGAGGCGTGACGATGTCCGGCGACCGCTTCATGAAATTTATTGCGTCGTTAGCTTCAAAACATCGAAATCTATCAAATGAGACTGTACGCGCTTAATTCGGACGAGTATGTGCAAATGTCGAGTGATTTGAAGTGACAGCGCGTAAATCGAGGCTAAAATGCACAGGACGTCACTGAAATCAACCCAAATGACCTCCGATCGACGAACGGACTTCGCCATCGCCTTCAGAATGTTGAAACTGATCATAATAAAAATATTGCATGACTTGATGATTAATCGATCAAGCGCTCGAGTCGTCAACGCGCTTGCATACATATCGAGACCAGGAGGCGCCGACGAGGATCAAACGACCTCTGTTTGTGAAATGGATAGCGCCATTAGTTTCAAAAAGCCAAAATCTATCAAGTAAGATTGTTTGCACTTAATTCGGAAGAGTCTGTACGAAAATCGAGAGGTCGAAAGTGGCGATACGCATTTTGATCTGAAATAGACTCAATGGCGACTTGGACGATGTCGCTCGATGAAGACTCGTCATTGTTGAGAATGAAATTACCTTATATTGATATATATTGACTATGTGCATTTATCGGTGCAAAATTCAAATTAAAGTCATTTAAATTATTATTTTTGAAAAAATGCCTAAATTAACCCCATTTCTTATTTTTCAATTTTCTTTTTCTAAATAACCTCTCCAAAAAAAGAAAACTGCCCACTTTTTTCCCTCCTGATTTTCTTCCCACGTTTCTCTCTCCCTATCAGCCCTCTCTCTCGTTAGAAATGAAAAGGCAAAGGTAATTCCTTTTCCATGCGTCTCGCCCTCAATTTCTAGTCAAACCCACTCAGGCACAAGCAGAGCCAGTCCAGCTTCTTCTGCTGAGTTCCATCAGCCACGGTCCTGCCACAAAAGCAGAATCAATGATTCGCTGGGCCACCGTGACCAGCCTCAGACTCCGGCCGGCTTCCCTGAGCCGCTTCCGCAGCTCCACGATCAACCTGCAGATCTGACCGCATCCACTACATCCAGCGTCTTGTGGGCCATAAATCTTGATTCTCTGCGTCTTCAGAGCCATTCGCGCTCTCACTTTCGATTCGGCCCTTCCGCACTGTCGCCTCCAGTTATCGATCGGCTAGAACTGGTCCGTTTCTAATCAAAGCGTCAATTTTCACCTCGCCAAGAACATCGTCATTTTCTTTTTTTTCGATTCTCGGCTCTTTCCTTTGCTGTTTTCCATTGGGGAAGAACATCGTTAATAGGCATTCTTCGATTTTTACTTTTACCACTTTAGCAGTCTCATTTACTCGTAAAAGGGAAGAACATCATCAATATAATTCTTCGATTTTCAGCACCCCGCTTGTCTTTTGCTCGTTGCAAAAGGGAAGAACATCGTCAATACATTCTTTTCGATTTCCGGCATCGCACTCCTTACTTTGCACTTCCAATTGCATACCTAATTCTTTTGAGCATTGGGCATCGAAAAATCGTCGAACATGGGATTTTGAATGTGAATATATATATATATATATATATATATATATATATATATATATATATATATATATATATATATATATATATATATATATATATATATATATATATATATATATATATATATATATATATATATATATATGCATGTTCTTTCTTGTTTGAAGACCTCTTGTGCTCACAGGATGAGATGAAATCCAGTGGTGTCAAGACATCGCTATCAATAGGTACCAAGTAAGCCAACACTCATTAGATGTCTCTCCCTCTAGACAAAATACTGCCGAAATTTTGTCTAATTTCTATACTTAGAAAAAAGGAGGGGAATGAATATATGTTGTATTTATCTTCTTTCAGGTTTAAAAGCCTCGTCATGCTCAACACATGATGAAAGCAGTGATGTCAGAGACACCACTGCTCGGCATGTCGTCTGTAAGCCAAAACACTACTGGATGTTCTTTGGGAGGCTAACAAAATTGCGTCAAATCTTTTAACTTAGAAAAAAAAGATGGGGAATGTAAAATGACATACAACGGACATAAAAGTAAAACAAAATAAAATAAGGGTAAAAAGCATTTACAAAATTTATTTGAGCAGAATTAAAAGCCCACTAAAGTTCCTAACCTCTCCCTTTCCAATGTCCTAACATCAACCCTTCAAACAAATGGAATAGAATAGGAGACTCTCCATTGGCCTTATTTATAGAAATTAGAAGAAGTAATGAGTGGGAAAGTTTGAATAAAAGAGGGGGAAAACAAGTTTGAATAACAGAGGGGAAAATGAGAATTACTTCGATGAGTAAATCTTCTTCTTAAAATAACAAATTAAATTATCCTCTGAACCAATAGCTTCAAAATGCCTTCTTCGCCATCGGATCTGCAACTCGTCATACAAGCAGATAGAAGGTGATAGTAAATACAATTCTACAAAAATCATAGAGTTTTTCTTTAATAAAAAATTAAGGAATTTCATCCTAATTAGAATTTTCAAAAGCAATGATTTCATTAATTAGGTGAAATTAGCTAAGCTATAAATTCTGTCGGACGTAGAGATTTCAAATTTTAAATGTTAAAAAAAGCATGCTAAATTGGAATATATTAAATATTAATCTGAAAAATCTAATAAAATATTAGATCAATTTACAATGTCTTCTTCGCCATGAGATCTGCAACTCTTTGTACAAGCTGACAAAAGACGATACTAAATTAAATTCTACAGAAATCATAGGGCTTCCTTTGATCAAAAATTAAGGAATTTTATTCTAATTATGATATTCAAAATCAATGATTTTTAAAATTAATGATTTTATTAATTAAATGAAATTAACTAAGCTATAAATTCTTGTATGTGCTAGGACATAGAGATTTCAAGTGTAAACTTTAATGTTTAAAAAGGCTACGCAGGACAAATTGAAATAGAAAAATGAAAATATAAAATCAATCTCCTAAATTAAACATAAAATTACCTAAAATTCTATACACTCGCATGTGCCCCGAAACTATGCTGAATGCTTAAATTTAAGTGTCTGAGGATGTTGCGCGGGTTGTTTCCCGGTTTAGTCTTACGACTGGGTCCGGGTTAACAAAACCTAAAAACTTATAATAAGAGTTTCAAATTAGTGAAATATCTGAGAAAATGATTCTGTCAAGTGATAGTAGATCTAATCATTTATTAGCAGCTAAACAAAGTTGATAGGATCTAAAGCTCTTAAACATATTCAAATCAATCAATTGCTCAAATCAAATTAACTCAAATCAAATATCAATCTGAAACTGCTTAAATGAAATTCTATAATTAAAACTTAAATCAAACTCAATCTATCCACTTTTCACAACCATCTGTCGGGGGTGACAAATTAAAAAAATTCTAGCTCATAAAGAAGTCAATGTCAAATCAAGTGTTATACTATATTCACTCTAAATCAATCTCTTGCCATTAAGGATGTGGCTCATGTCCTCTGACTACGTGACTTGGCCAGTAGGCTCCACATATAAATGGAGTCTTCGTCTGGCTTGGCCAATCCTCTATTATATTACGATCATGACGGTAGCTTCCCCGATGACTCTACCCTTTGAGTTGTGAATCATAGTATACTTGATAGGAAAACAACCCTCTGTTGGTAAGTTAAGATTATCTCCCCCCCACCTGATTTCTTGGATGGCGTAACCCATGTTCGATGATGATCCTTCGTGGGTTGGGTCGACTACCTCCTCTGACTAAGTAGACTAGAGACTGCGACTGTCTGGGATGATGGAACCATGGGATCTAGATCGGGCACGTCATCATTCCCCCAACCATCCGATTTAAGCTAAAATGATGAATTTCATAATCTAAATTCTGAAACTTCACATGCTGTTAATATATGCTACGCATTTAGCGATCTAATGACTAGCCTTAATCGAAAGTTCTCTCTCACTTATTGAGAGGGGTAATTAATTATAGGGGCTTGCGCCTATAAGAAACCTGGAACCAGATCTAAAGTTCTCACCAAATGAGGATGAAATCTCTAGGTAGTGTCTTATCTAATATTCCATCTGTCTTCTAAAAATTACACTGACACTTTAAATCATCACTCGCTTCAATATCAAAAAATTATCGAGAGGTTGGTGGCGAATTTTTGGAGCCCACAGATTTCTAGCCACTCTACTGGGGACAGGATTCTCTTTCCATCTTTGGCTAGTCATATATATGCTATAGTAACAATAAAATTTTTAAAAATTCAAAACAAAAAATGATGATTTAAGTGTGTAATAAATTCAATATGAGGCTCTTTGTAGAATAAATCATTTTATAGAGTATATCTTTATTACACCATTTTTTTTGTCCTGTAGCGCCTCTGCGTCTTGAAAATTTGGGGTGAAATAATAATTACTAATTACTAATCCCCATCTTTCACTTTTGTAGAAATGGATTTACAAAGCACTCCTTTCACCGTTCAGCTAGGTCGTGGTGCAAACATCTGCCTAGCCAACGCCATCATCAACATAGGTGATGTCGAGGCTACCATTCAATTTGGTAGTTTAAATTTCCATTATCAGTGCAACTCTGATACTCCAGGTACATTTCACGAGACCATCTTTGGGAGGCTCAGTTCAGAACTACTGTCAAAGAGTTCTCCCGACAGAGAACTTTAGTTTTCAAAAGGCTAGGTCAATCTGAAACCCCCGTGAAAGAATCGTCGGAAAACTTGTCTTTAATTTCTCATTAATCGCTTTGATTAAACCTCTTGTATCGGGAAAGCATGATAATGAAGCTTCCTCATCAGGAAGCAAATTAACCAGAAGACAGAGAAGAAGGAGAAATGCTGAGCTGAGGGCTCAACAGATCTCCTTTGAACGACCTAGCGAACAAACAATACTATCGTCGAAAGTGAGTATTTCTACCCATAATAACTTTGACAATCTAAAGTGGGTAAAGAGGAATAGCTCTACTGGCGAAGTAAAGTAGTCTTTCTGGAAGAACCAACCACGTCAAGCTCCACCACCACAGAGGAGACAGCCTGAAACACTATCTGCTAGGATATATAAAATTCTCAAAGTAGCTAAGAATAAAGGCCTAATGAAAAGAAGATTTGAGGTGCATGATGGAAAAAATCGAGCTCCATCAAGAAAGTTGTCATCTCTTTTGGTAACTGGCCAGGGAGCTCAGCACGCTTCGCATGGTGAGCATCGAGGTGTGACACTTGGACCGCGTGTCCAAGAGTCTGCTGCCGAAAGGTCCTGGTGAAAGGATAAGCAAATATATAGACCAAGGCCCCGTAATGAAACTTTGAAGAATGGAAGATGTGTGACATCTGATACATATACTTAAAAATCTACCTCAAAATCAACTCATCAGAAGTGGATACCCAAAAGAAGGGATATCATTGTTGAAAGATATGATGGTCGACACCCTGGAGAATCTTCTAGGGGATCCCATCATCGATCAGTTTCACCCCTACAAGAGATGGTTGACGTTGATTGTGGTCCTTTAATAGAAGAAGTGGTTGTTCCACACATTGAACCATAGATCCACTAGAAACATCGATCAGAAATTTGTGTGTAGGAAGAAAATAATGAAGAGGATTCTATGGAAACTGAAGTCGTCTATATGGTCAGAGATATAAATGAACTCCGCTCAGCACCATCAGTAGCAACACAAATCCAGGGAATCTGAACCTAAATTTGATGCTTATGAAGAAGATTCTTCACAAAAATAAATAAAGGATGGATCTTCGATCTTTGCTGAAGATGAAGAAGAAGAAAACCAGAATGATAAAGATATCATGGGTGACAAAGCTGTTTATATGGTTGAACCAGGAAATGATCAGCCCGGTACATGCTTTTATAATCGACATTCGTTATTATCAATTGCCTAAATGCTCAAGGAGAAGGGCAGTCAAGTTCTTTCCCTGTAACTGAGAAAGGTGTAGAATAGCAATAAGAAATAGAAGAAGAGGAAGAGCCTGTACTGATTGACGCCATGATGCTAGCTAGAGAATAAAGAGAAATGCAGCATCAAATGAAGGTCAAAGATAAAGAGATTGCATAACTTGGTACCAAAATGAATGATATGATGGTATAAATGAACATCATGATGGAAATATTGCAGAAGAATATTGCATCAAGTGCAGGACCTGTTTTGTCTGTTAATCAACAGACAGCTAATCATACAATTTATATACCATCAGTCACTATAATACCTCAAGCTCCTGCAGTACACGCTATGCATGAAGCGAGGAATGAAGTTAACCCACTACCTCTCCAACCGATAATTTAAAATCAGCTAGCACTTGGAGCGATAAATGCTCGGTAGAAATAATGATCAATGAAAAGATAAAACATAGCCTCGCAGGCGAAAAGGCGGTGAGTAAGGTTGCCCTTACCCAACTGACCATTAGAAGGTTACTCAATGCAATTTAATACTTTCGGGCTTGCTAATCCAAAGCAACATCAATTTAAGACTACTTGTGGTAACAGGAGGGAACAATGCCTTTCTCTTCACATTTGCGTAGCGACCTGTCGCTTTCAAATGATATGCAGAATTTTTAAATGATTCAGTTAAAACATTTACTGAATTAGAGACTATATTTGTGATGAGGTTCGCAAGTGTAACTGAGAAAATCACAATCGCTGACCTTACCTTGCTGAAAAGGATGAAAGATGAGTCAGTGAAAAAATTCATAAGTCGTTGGCGCAACTTAAGTATGAAGTGTGAGCAACAATTGGAAGAAGAACATGCGATCCAATTGCTAATTGGCAATATGGATGATAAAATGGCACTATTTTTATGCATGGCGTCGATTGCAACATTCCAGGACTTGCTCGATAGGGTGGCTAAATTTGAAAAGCTAAATCGCCCTAAGTCTAAAGTCTATGCAAATAAAGCAAAGAGAACAAACCTTCAGACTCAAGAAGAAACGAAACTCAGGCCGCTTCTTATAGCTCAAATGGCGAAAAGCGGGTGATATACAATGTGGATAAAGGAAAGCAGTCGGCGTACAATGATGATAAGGGTAAAAAGCCTGTTTATTCTAATCCACAGCCAAAATTGGGAGGTACTGACAAATCTCAAACTTTTCCAAGTGGTGGGGAGCATCCAAAACAAGCAACAAGAGATGATAAGTCAATGCGGCCATCTCTTAAGAAAAAGATGAACAAAGAATATTCCTTTAGAAGGGACAGTGTGACTAAATTATTTTGGCAAGTAGTCAAAGCCGGACTACAGTTACCATAAATTAAAAGACCTGAAGAAGCTGATCAAGTCAATAATTCAAATTACTGTCCCTATCATCGAATGATTAGTCATCCTATTGAAGATTGTTATGTCTTTAAAGATTGGCTAGAAAGGAAGTATCGACGAGGTAAATTTACACTATCTAATAGTGTTCTAGTCAACCCAAAAATAGAGTCTACAAGGATGATTATGTCCTCTTCTGTATCATCCAGCAAAGACAAACATAAGGAGAACTCAGTTCAGACTGAAGAATGACAAACAGTAGTCTCCAAAAAGAGCATGAAAATGCTGAAGTAGCTAAAAGATGTTTCTAGTGTTAAGTGAAAATCACCACTTGAACATATATTGAACTTAAGAGAGATGCCTAAACCAAGTATTTCGGCTTCTCAGTGGCATTCTGATAAGGCTACTTCGTCACAGCATAAGAAATAGTCTACTAAATGCAGGCCTCATAAATCAAAGAAGTTGGCTATGAAAAGGAAGATCAAGAAGAGAACCACAACTTAAAAGATCATTAACAATCTAGAGGAGTATCACGAGCCGGCAAGAAAACCATTTAAGCATGCAGACTTCATGCCTAAACTTCACATTGCTGAATCAGATGAAGAAGATAATGATGAATCTTGTCCAGTAGAGACATGCTGAATCATCTGTGTGATGTCATATATTCTTCAACATCAGTTACTCCGAAATGACAAGGGTAGTCAAACAAACTCGACCAACCCATCACAACTCTTGTCAGGAAAGCAAGAAGAGCCTGAGAAGCCATTATCTGAATTTTGTTTAATGACTCAACAAGACAATAATAGTTCAGATGAAGATCTATATTTTTTCGATGGAAAAGAGTCAGACTCATCCATATCATCACGTATGAAATGTATGATATTGAAAAATGAGTCTAGCCTTTTTGGCCAATCTTCTAGAATAAGAAGGGAACTTGGAAAAATTACCTCTTCAGATGAATCTGAGCAAGATAAGGTGATTCAAGTTCAGTTGAGAAGTGGTAAAGTCTTACCACCTTCATCAAAGAAGGGATATGTAAATAAAGACAAAGGCAAACAAATTGAAGTCGGAAAAGATATTATTCCTAGAAATCCTAGAATAAAGCCTAAATCAAGTGAGAAGATAGACTATAATATTTTAACACACTTGAGAAAATTCTTGCACAACTAAGTGTGTACGAGGCTCTCTTGATATCAAGAGACCTCCGAGAAACTTTGATACAGGCTCTCAAAGATCTGGAGAGTTATGAAGCTTACTTTGCTGAAAAATGCATGATTGGAGCATTGTAAACTCAAGATCTCCCAGTAATTATATTTTCTGAAGAAGATTTTATATTGGGAATAGCGGATCACAATGGTCCTCTTTATGTTACTACAGAGAGTGATGGCATCTTGATCAGCTGAATATTGATTGATCCAGGTTCTTCTATCAACCTTTTGAGTCTAAAGGTATTGAGAGGATTATCACTCGATATCCAACATCTTGGGAGAGATAAGTTGATGGTTCATGATTTCAATGAAAAAAGGCCAAAAACTCTAGGTTCTTTTAGTCTCCCACTTAAGTTCAAGGATCTATATACAAAAATCAAGTTTCATGTAATCGATGTCAATACATCATTTAGAGCTCTCATGGGCCGGCCGTGGCTACATGAGTATGGCATGGTCCCATTAACTATGCATCAATGTATGAAGTATTTGAATGATGCTGAAGAATTTAGAATTCCTGATAATCTACAACCATTCTCCGTCAATGAAGCAAAGATCTATGAATATGCAAAATATTTCATCCTCAAAGAGCAGAAGCTAATGGAGCCTCTTGAAGCGGTAGCATCCACTTCAAGAACTAAAAAGTAATTTCACAAAGTGAAAGAACAGAGCAAAGTGAGAGAAGGAAGATAATACCGACTCTCCCTTAAGCACTCGATTCTGCACATAAGTCAAGAAAATCAGTTCCTTAATTGGGAAGTGACACAGAAGAAGGAGAAGATATTCCTGTCAAACCTAAGGGAACTTATAAGCTTTCAAAAAAAGGTAGAGTATGAAATAAGTGATTTTAATTCAGACTATGATTTTGAATCTACTTATGAAAATAGAGTTCAGATGGCTGCATCAAGGAGGATAGCTCACTTGGTAGAGTAAAATGACTTACTCAAAATTATACCCATCCCTCAACAGTGCTTCAAAGAAATCAGTCCACTGGAGGTTCATAATATTAAAGAATTGATAATATTCTATGTGCCGCCGATGAGTGAGAGTGGTGGAACATGAACTCTATTTTACAAATCTGAAGAGTCTTAACTTTACAACTTTGATTAGCCTACTCAACATGAAAATTATGATGAGATAGGGCCAACAAGAATTCTAATATACTATCCACAGAAATTACGAAGAATGATGCATAAGCTTGGAATTCATATTGAGACTACTAAATATAGGACTCAAATCTTTAACAAGATGTGGAACCAAATAAGTCCTCGGGCATCATGAAGAAGTGATAAGTTTATCACTAAAGGTTTAGGGTTCGTCCACAAATCTCATCAAAATAGAGCATGTTATAATATAATAGAAGCTGAGATCGAGACTCATAGTGATGAAGAAGATGATTCTCATAAAATTCTTCTTTAAAATGATAAAGAAGTAGAAGCCAAGCCTGCACCTGAATAACTTAAAGATGGTGGACAAATAACTACTATGGATGAACTTAAAGAAGTCAACCTAGGGGCTGAAGATGATCCCCGTCCAATTTTCGTTAATGCCCTTCTGCCTGATGAGAAAGTTGAAGAACTAAAAATGCTACTTTGTGAATTCAGGGATTGCTTTGCCTAGACATATTCTGAAATGTGAGGCTTATCCCTTGATGTAGCTATTTATAAACTAACTATTAAACCAGATGCAATGCCCATTAAGCAAGCACCCAGATAAATGAGATTGGAGATTGAAGAACAGGTAATTGCAGAAACTAAGAAATTGATCGAAGCGGGCTTCATCCGGGAGAAGAAGTATGCAGATTGGATAGAAAATATTATTCCAGTTAGAAAGAAGAAAGGCCAAATCCGTCTCTGCATTGACTTTCTGGACCTAAATAAGGCGTGCCCAAAAGATGACTTTCCGCTTCCAATATCAAAACTACTGATGAACAAGACCTCCAACTACGACATATTTTCATTTATGGACGGATCATTGGGATACAACAAAATCAAAATGGCATCTGAAGATGAAAAATATACATCGTTCAGAACACCTATTGGCATCTATTGTTACACGATCATGCCCTTTGGCCTAAAAAATGCTAGAACTATATACCAAAGAGCCATGATGCATATTTTTTATAAGTTGATTCATCAAAAGGTGGAATGTTATGTTGACGATTTTGTGGTGAAGAGCTAAAAATGTGGAAATCACTTTGAAGACTTGAGAACTGTATTGGAGAGAATCAAAAAATATGATCTCAAGATGAATCCTCTAAAGTGTGCATTCGGGGTATCCTCTGAAAAATCTCGGGTACATTGTACGTCACAGAGGTATTGAAATTGATCCTGCTAAGATTAAGGCAATTGTGGAGATGCCTCCACCGAAGAGTTTGCATCAGCTTTATTCTTTATAAGGACAATTTGCATTCATCAGTCGATTCATATCAAATCTATCAGGACGCTGTCAACCATTTGCAAGATTGATGAAGAAGGATGCTCCATTCAAGTGGGACAAGGAGTACCAAGAAGCCTTCAATATCATTAAAAGCTACTTGTTAAATCTACCAATCTAGCGTGCCATTCACGGGAAGCCCTCATTTATATACATTAGAAGAGTCTCTCAAAACATTATTAGCATAACACAATGAAGAAAATAAAGAGAATGCTCTTTATTATATCAGTCGGAGGCTGATTGGAGAAGAAATGAGATACTCTCCGATAGAGAAGCACTGTTTAGCATTGATCTTTGTAGTTTAAAAGCTTCGTCATCATATATTATCTCACAAGATTACCCTCATCTCAAGGATCGATCCGTTGAAGTACTTGATGACAAGACTAGCGTTGACAGGTCACTTGGCAAGATGGGCAGTATTATTTTTGCAATTTGATATCACATACATTCTGCAGAAAGTAGTGATGGGACAAGTCTTAGCAGATTTTCTAGCTGCACATCCCATCCTTGTGGACTCTTCTCTTAATGACAATTTACCTGATGAGCAAATTATGCTCATTCATGAAAGAGAAAAATTGTGAATTTGAAAAATATACTTTGATGGAGCCTCATCGATCAAACAAGTCCAACATCTAAATTTTATAAGTGCAAGGGCAGGAATCAACATCGTCTTCATAACACAGGAAGGAGGGATAATGAGACGATCATATGGATTGATCAAGCTAAGAACTAATAATGAAGCTGAATATGAAGCATTAGTGTTAGATCTTGAAGAAGCTGTTTTTATAGGCATTCAGAACTTGCATATTTTTGGTGATTCTCAGCTTATTATGAATCAAGTGCTTGGCATCTATGGAATTAACAAGCTTGAGTTAGCTTTCTATCACAAGCGAGTTCTTGAGATTATAAAGCAAATATCAAATATCACACTAACTCGAGTCTCTCGATCTGAGAATAGTAAAGCCGACTACTTGACAAAATTAGCTAAGAAAATGACAAGTATGAATGGTGAGTATGTCATGATCGATATATTTACTCGACGAGTCTTAGAGCCAGTAAAGTATCAATCCCCGCAAGTAGAGGGGTTACCAAATTTGATACAGCATAATGTGACTCAGGTTGCTCCTCATACTCCCCAACGTCAACAAAAAGTAGTACCAAGAAAAGTTAAGAATGACATTGCCTCAGAAAAGCAGTGTGAAGCCTTTACGGTAGAAGAGTCACATGATTGAAGGCAACCCTTCATCGACTACTTTAAAGAAGCCAAATTACCAAATAATAAATCACTAGTAGCTCAAATCAAGAAGAGAATGCTACGGTATGCTTTCATCAATAATACTTTATATCGTAGATCTTTTGAACAAATGTGGCTACGATGCCTAGATGTTGATGAAGCTAACAAAGTAATGGTTGAAGTTTATGAAGGACTTTGTGGTGCACATCAGTTAGGTCCCAAGATGGCAGTAAAGATCAAAAGAATGAGCTATTATTAGTCATCTATGGTGAGAGATTGTATTAATCACGCTAAGAAGTGTCATGAGTGTCAAGTACATGGGAATCTCATCCATCAACCTCCAAATCTATTACACCCAATAATAGCATCCTGGTCATTCGAATGTTAAGGTCACGGATGTAATTGGACAAATTGATCCACCATCGTCAGCTGGACACCGCTTCATCCTAGTAACGACTAATTATTTCTCTAAGTGGTCTGAGGCTACTCAATTTAAAGAAGTTACTACCGATCGAGTGATTAACTTCTTCACGCATAATATGGTCTATATATTTGGAGTGTCACGCCAAATAATTTTTAATAATGACACAACTTTCAAAAGTGCAAAGATTTATAGATTTATCGATCGACACAAAATTGATTGATGATACTCTTCAATATACAATCAAAGAGAAAATGGTTTGGCAGAAGCTTTCAACAAGACATTAGTCAAGCTGCTCAAGAAGATTCTCACTAAAAATAAAAGAGAATAACATACCAAGCTAGTAGAGCTATTATGGGCGTATTGAACTACTTACAAGACGCCGACTAAAGCCACTCCCTTTTCAATGGTATTTGGAACTGAAGCAGTTCTTCTGCTTGAAGTTGAGTTTCCTTCACTTTGAGTTTCCATCCAATACAATCTAACTGAAGATCAAAATGCTCATCTGAGAATAGAGGAACTCGATGCGCTTGATGAAGTTAGATTGTAAGCTCATCAAAATCTAGAAGTCTATCGAACAAAGATGTCTAGGGCTTTTAACCATATAGTGGGGCTCCGAACATTCCAAAAAGGAGAATTGATCTTGGTGCTGAGAAGACCAATTATCCCCAATCAAAAATTTGGTGGCAAATTCGACCCTAACTGGGAAGGCCCTTTTGTCATTGAAAAGGTATATCAAGGAGGGGCATACCAACTCATCGACCTAAAGAGTGAAAAACCAATGTCGTTAATTAATGGTCGATACTTGAAAAAGTACTATACTTGACAACCACATTATCGAGGTACAATAGAAATCCCCCTGCAAGACAGGGGACATTTATTTTTAGTTTTTAGTATATCTATTTAGATAGATATCGTGCTTCATGTCGAGATCCCTAAATAAGCATACTCTAGATGAAGAGCTTTTTCGTGAAAATTTCGCTATTACACAGGGGGCATTTTTAGATCTTTATATACAGATGAAATCATGGTTGTATGTTAAAATCCCCTTCATATTATATCAATTCAAATATTGATATATTTGTGTATTTTCATCTTGAAAATTCTCCAAATGTACTTTAGAATTCCCCCTGCAAGACAATGGGGCATTTTTTTTTAGTTTATGTTAAAGTTTAATTGAGTTAACATCATGCTATAAGACGAGATCCACAAATATATTCTTATTCAGGTTGACATCAAGCTTTACACCGAAATCCCTAAATATATTCATAATTGTTACTATTAAGTTGCATAGTCTTGCAGGAACAAAATGAATCAATTTCTATCCATGAAAAGACATCCCTAAATGTCAAAAAATTTATCTCTCAGATTTGCCAAATTCTGGAGATCAAGTCAAAAGAATTCTTAATTTCGAAAGCTTCAATCAATTAAGTTGAAAAAACATCAACCTCTACATCCTCAAGTCTAGGATGTGAATAGGTTCTAAAGGTCAGACTCAACAAACCCACAAATGGCCAAGTTGCTGATACTCTCCTCACTCAATGAGCCGCAAGAAAAGGCCGCAGTGAAAGAGCCCCCATTCATCAGTCTGATGACAAAACCACCAACCCACTATAACTCAAGTCAAAAACTCGAGTAAGTTCTAAAGTTCAAACTCAATAAGCCGTAAGATGGATGAGTTGCTGACACTCTCCTCACTCAACAAGCCGTAAGAAAAGACCGCAGTGAAAGAGTCCTTGCTCATCAGTTCAATGACGATAGTTGTTCTATCTCAAACCAGATCCAGCTTAGTGATTACAAGCAATAAGGATCCAGGAGATCTCTCTACTTGATCGATAGATCAAGGCAATCTGAGAAAATGCTCAATTCAGGGTTGCATCAAATCAATCTTCATATTACTTGCAAGGTGATATTTGAATCTATTCTCAAATGATGATCTCAAAGCAAGCATATCTTATCTCCACATCAAGTCCATCAAAGCAGAAAACATAAGACCAAGGAAGCAATTCCATAGTTCATACAAAGTCAATGACCAAACTAAAGGAACTTTATGGTTATTCAGTCTATTAAAGCACACGTTGCTAGACTAATAACTCAACTTTGACCCTATATAAGCCGGAAGGCTGAGTCATCTGTATGTACCCTCCAACGAATTCGTCAAAGCAGTAAGCACGGGGTTCATGGAGTGCATACACTTCCTAACAAGTCAATAGGGACAAATCAAGTCAATCCTTCATCAAGTCCGTCAAGCTCAAAGCTAAGACAGAATGAATTTCAAATCCGATTAAGCACGGATAAACTGATTCCCCGGTGAAATCATTCATCAGAACAAATAAACTAATTTTTCCATCAAACCCAACCAAGCATAAAGCTAGGGTCAGAGGAGGCTCAAATTTGTAAGGACATAAAAGAAAGATACCTTCAGCAAAATCGTTGAAGCATAAAGTAAATGGTTCAAAGCTGAAATGATCCAAGTTTCATAGCTAGCACACAAATTAAACCCAAAGCACAAAGCATACAAATCAAAGCTGATCTTCTCATTGTGGGCTCCGAAGTTTGCCATTAACCTCTTTGATGAAGAGAGTGTTTTAAAGTGTCGATGTAATTTTCGAAAGGCAGATGGAATAGTAGATAAGACACTACCCAGATATTTCATCCTCATTTGGTGAGAACTTTAGATCTGGTTCCGGGTTTTTTATAGCAATCCCCTATAGTTAATTACCCCTCCGAATAAGTGAGAGAGAACTTTCGATTAAGGCTAGTCGTCAGGTCGCCAAATGCGCAGCATGTAGAGTTTTTTAGAATTTAAGATATGAAACTCATCAGTTTAGTTAAACCGGATGGTTGGGGGGATGATGACGTACCCGATCTAGATCCCATGGTTCCGTCATCCCGGGCAGTCGCAGTCCTTAGTCTACTTAGTCAGAGGAGGTAGTCGACCCAACTTGATAAAAGGATCCTCATCAACAACACATGGGTTACGTCGTCCAAGAAATCCTTGTAGACTTGGGGTGGTGTTTGTGAAAAGAGACAGGTTTAAGTCTACCATAGCTAACAAAAGGTTGTTTGCCCTATCAAGTATACCCTATGCTTCACAACTCAAAGGACAGAGCCATTGGGGAGCATCGCTCTGATCATGATCGTAATATAATGAGTCTACCACGATCGGAGGACTAAAATCGCTTGCTTTATCTATGGAGCCTAGAACACTTAATTTAACATTGGCTCCTTTGTGAGCTAGAGTTTTCTTAATTTGTCACCCCCGACAAACAGTTGCGGAAGGTGGATAGATTGACTTTTGATTTAAGTTTTTAATGATTGAATTTCATTTGAGCAATTTTTGATTGATATTTGAAAATTGATTTGAAAAATTGATTAATTTGAATATGTTTAAGAGTTTTAGATCCTATCAACTTTGCTTAGTTGCTAACAGATGATTAGATCTACTGTCGCCTGACAGAATCAGTTTCTTAAATATTTCACTGATTTAAAACTCTTTTTATAGGTTTTAGATTTTGTTAACCCGGACCCAATCATAAGACTAAACCAAAAAATAACCCGCGCAGTATACTAAAACACTTGAATTTAAGCATTTAGCATAGTGTCGGGGCCCATGCGGGTGTTTATAGCTTAGTTATTTATCTAAGGAGACAATCTTAAGTCTACCTTAGCTGACAGATGGTTGTTTTTTCTATCAAGTATACTCTATGATTCACAACTCAAAGGGCAGAGCCATTGGGAACATAGCCTCTGATGCGTGAGTAATATAATGGAGTCGGTGGCCGAACCACGTCGGACTCGGATAGCGCTTCATCTCAGAGCTCTTGGCGCCAGCGCTGAGGATATGGGTCACGTTCTTAGTGGCGTGAGATTGATTGAGAGTGAACATAATAGAACACTTGATTTGACATTGGCTCATTTGTGAGCTAGAGTTTGCTTAGTTTGTCACCCCCGACAAACAATTACGGAAGGTGGATAGATTGAGTTTGATTTGAGCTTTTAATGATAGAGTTTCGTTTAAGCAGTTTTAGATTGATATTTAAAAATTGATTGATTAGGATATATTTAAGAGCTTTAGACCCCGTCGACTCTGTTTAACTGCTAACAGAGGATTAGATCTACTATCACTTGAGAAAATCAGTTTCTTAGATATTTCACTGATTTAAAACTCTTATTATAGGTTTTTTTATGTTTTGTTGTAACTCTAAACCAAGAGAAACAACCTGAGATCCCAAACACTTGAATTTAAGCATTATAGTGTATATTTGGTGTATTTAAGAATTTAGGCTTTATTTGATTTATGAGATTGATTTTGTATTTTCATTTAATTTCAACTTTCTTTCATACATTAAAATTCGCACTTCAAATCTCTATGTTCGAGCACATGCAAGAATTTATAGCTTGGATAATTTCACCTAATTAGTAAAATCATTGATTTTGAAAATCATAATTTAGGATTAAATTCCTTGATTTTTGTATTGAACGAGAGCTCTATGATTTTTATAGATTTTAGTTTAGTATCGATTTCTGTCTGCTTGTACAAAGAGTTGCAAATCCGGTAGTGAAGAAGATATTGTAAATTGTTCTAATATCTTATTAGATTTTTCAAATTAATATTCAATTGATTCCAATTTAGCTTACGCAGCCTTTTCAGACATTAAAATTTGCACTTAAAATCTCTATGTCCGAGCACATGCAGAAATTTATAACTTAGATAATTTCACATAATTAGTGATGTCGTTGATCTTGAAAATCATAATTAGAATGAAATTCCTTAATTTTTATGTATTGAAAGAATGCTCCATGATTTTTGTAGAAATTTAGTATCGCATTATGTCTACTTGTATAAAGAGTTGCAGATCTGGTGGCGAAGAAGGCATTTTGGAGCTATATGTTCAAATGATAATTTAATTTGTTATTTTAAGAAGAAGATTTACTCTTAAAAGTAGTCCCCATTTTACCATTCTTTTATTCAAATTTATTTTCCCCCTCTTTTATTCAAATTTGATTTTCCCCTCTTTTTTTAAAGTTAAAAAAGTTTGACAATTCGGCGACTTCGGCGTCATCCCCATGTAGAGCATCGGGGTATATTTTACCTCATCGATGACATGGTTGGTGTTTTGAAGCACATCGGCTGACCTTCAATCCCGTTATGCCCTAATGAGCATAACGAGGCCTTGAATCACCTGCATAAAAGAAAATATATGCAAATATTCCAAAAGCGATTTGGTAGTATTTCTCATTTCACGTAAATCGTCAGCTGTTTTGGCCACGATCCATGATGGTGGCGGTTGGTGTTTAAGCACACCTCGGCCGACATTCAATCCCGTTACGCCCTGATGAGCATAATGAGGCATTCAATCACTCAGTACACCCTGATGAGCATAGCAAGCGTTGTCCTGGAACACCATGGCCAAATTTCATCTCATGCGACGATGAGCATCTTACTGATTTCTGCATAAAAGTAAATATATATATATATATATATATATATATATATATATATATATATATGTAAATATTTTAATTTAAAGATTTTAAGGGGTGTCACATCGGCGGTTTTATTTTTCTGACACGATGAGCATAAGCGGCGGATGACACATTTTTTTCATCGTCGTGCGATGAGCATGTGAGGCTTTCAAATCTGCAAAAAGGCAAATATGTATGCATATAATTTTCTCACATTCAAATATTTGATTTTATTTTTTTATCGGTAATGCAGTGATGCAATATATTTCACTCTTTCTTCTCTTTCTTCTTTCTTTTTTTTTTTTTCTTTGCCCAATTCGATAAGCACGATCAGCGCTTTGGTTGTCAGTGCTTAGATTCCATGCTGGATCAACCACAATGACACGATCGGCTAAGGTAAGAGTCAAGCCGAGTCCTCCAACTTATGAAGTTAAAAAAAATATAGGCACTGATCCCTCTTGAAAATCCTTAACAATCTTCTCTCTGTCAGAAAGTTTGGTTGTTCCATCAATTCGTAAGAAGTTGTATCCCTTGGATAAAATTGCTCCCTTCAAAAGATTCAGCATCTTACGAGTTGTGAAAATATTAAAATGTGGCGTCTCTCTTTAAACAAGTTTTTCAATAATGACATTATAAAAGACAATTTGCATGATATATGCTGGCCTGCTTTTAAAACATTGTGATTTGTTGAATTTATCAAATTCAGCGTCATCTCTTCCATCATAACAAGCTCTTCATGATTTATCATTGTGTCCCTGCCTTCAAGTACACCTTCTGCAGCTCTTTTGGTCAACAGCAACGGGTGATCACATATTTTCTTTAAAATAGTTATTGAAGCTAATGGCGAACCACTAATGGATGAATGAACTATTTCACTCCTCAAGAAAGCTTCATAGGGTTGCATCTGCATTGATGCCAACTTTAACCAAACAATCATCTCATTCTTCTTAGGAAACTTTGCAGTATTTTCTGCATCGACTGAGAGGAATACCTCACTTTTCAAACGTCGTAAGGACACGATGATCAGAATAAATCTTAACATTCTTGATCTTTACTGTCCCAATGCCATGGCAGGCGATCTCGAAGAAGAGACGCCATAAAATAGAAGTTAAACTCATCTCCTTCGAGAGCGGAAGCAATCACTAGAGAAGCACAATCGCAGGTGAACCTTGCGAATTGAAAACCAAAGTCAAGAGAGGGTTTTTTCTGTGTCGATCTTGAACAAGTTCAACACTTTCGTCTTGTAGTCGACGTCATCGCAAGATATCGACTGGTAGATGATGACCGGAAGTGGAGATCGATCGCATTAGAAGGTCAAGCAGGGGGCCATAGCGGTGTACAATTGGCCGGAGAACCTCCTGAGCAATGCTCAACTGCCCGGCTGCAAACAGCAAGGATGTAAGAACAGCCGTCCACGACTCCAGTAAACTCCAGGGTTGACAAAGAGGCAATCGCGGCAATCGGGGAGGATGGGAAGAAGAGTTGGAATTTTCCAAATAGGAAGCAGAGGTTTTTTTTTGTGGACGGTGAGATGAAGACAGGAGAGAGTCTCGGCTTGCGTGCATCCTACAGGAGACACCAATAGAGAGAGAGACTGAAAAAACTTGAAATAGAGAGAGAGACTGAAAAAACTTGAAATTGAAAAGAAGAAATTTTTAAAATAATTATGATTTAAAATAGAATTAGTAATTTAAGTGTCTTAAAAATAAAATTTAAATATAGGTATAATTCTCATTTAATAGGATTCACATATTTATATAATTAAGGATTTATATAACTTATCTTAGATATAAAATAATTTAAAATAATAGTTACATATAAATTATCGTTTAATTAGTGACTATAAATAGTCATTTCGATAAGCGGTATTATCCTATATTTAAATTTTATTTTTAAAATACTTAAATTACTAATTATGTTTTAAATTATACTTATTTTAAAAATTTCTTCTCTCCACGCACGGTTTGCATGCAACTGCTCCCGCGCAAGCTCCTCAATCGTTCCCCCCTTTTTCTTCGGATTTCCCTCAACCACAAGCAAGAAATCGACGAAGCCCTCACTCTCGTCTTCCTGCTCCTCCCTCTTCAGTGCGCATGCGCTCTCTTCCTTCTCCTTCTCCCTTGGCCGGAATCCATCGCCTCCTATTGTACAACCTTTGCGAGGACTACAGCAAGTACGCACCAAACAATTCCTTCAACTCCAACCTCAAACTCCTCTCCTCTCTCACTTCCAACGCCTCCTCCCACTTCATGACCTCCTTCACGGGCGAACTCCCCTCCATCGCTTACGGCGAAGAAATTTTTAAAATAAGTATAATTTAAAATATAATTAGTAATTTAAGTATCTTAAAAATAAAATTTAAATATAGGTATAGTCGCCCATTTATCGGCGACTTATCTGTCACTTACATGAGAGTCGCCCGTTAAACGGGCGACTTACATGTAACTTATGTGCAACTTAGATACAAAATAATTTAAAACAATAGTTACATATAAGTCGCCCGTTTAACGGGCGACTTCCATGTAGGTAAGTCGCCCGATAAACGGGCGACTATACCTATATTTAAATTTTATTTTTAAGATACTTAAATTACTAATTATATTTTAAATTATACTTATTTAAAAATTTCTTCGCGTGGAGGAGGCCGATTGAGTGGAAAAAATATTACGTCAGGTGCATAGCTTTTCTGCGAACTCCAATCAGACGCGTGTGTTGATTTTTTTCCGTTTTGGCTTAACGGCGTTATGGCTGGATGGAATGATGATGCGTTTATCCTGGCCCGACCGGCTTGGCCTGCCTCATTCAAACAGTGGGAGAAGAAGCATCGTTGGAATGTGCTGGAGGAATTTAAAAGAAATATATATCTTGATTTAGGGTTTAGGGTGTATTTTTTTCTTGCAAACCTAGCTTAGAGAGAGAAAGAGAAAATCTCATTTCCTTTTTACGAAAGAACCATGAAGATGGAGAACGAATTTAGAAGTTATGGCCTTGAGGAAATAGCTGAGGATGCATTAAATAAAATTCCAGTAATTTTTCTCAACCGTTGTCATTACAACTTTTTGTCAGTTTGTTAGTGTTATTCCTTGAAATTCTTTTATTTCTACACTATTTGGAGTTCTTTGAGGACTTTGCTTGTTTTGAGAGATTTTTTGCTCTGTACTCTCTGAGAGAATAATTTTGAATATTTTGTAGTTTATTTTGCACGGATGGAGAATGGTCATTACATTCATTCTATTAACAATTTTTTCTTTGGCATGTTTGGAGGAAATATGTTTACAATCTGATCACTAACAATTTGAATTTGTTTGGTTATTTTTTTAATGTTATTTTATATTTGTACTCTCTTGAGATGCAGATGATTTTTAGACATTTTCTCTAGTTTCTTCAGACTGGTTGTTGAGATTATTTTCATTACTCTCTGTAATCTTTGTACTCTCTGTACTCTCTGTACTCTCAGAGCATTTTGGTCATTTTTTCTTATTTTTTTGGCCTATTTGGAGAAAATATGTTCATTCGGCATAATTTGGAGGTTGTTTGACTGATTTGTTAGTGTTTTCTTGCATCTGTACTCTCTGTACTCTCATGAGAGTACATATGATTTTTGGCCATTTTTTTTTCTTTGGCACGATTGTTGAGATTAGGTTCGTATTCCGTTGGAAGCAATTTGGCATTTTGGATGGTTTTAGGGATTTTTTGCATCTGTACTCTCTACTCTCATGAGAATCTGAATGATTTAATATTTTTGTAATTTATTTGGCTTTATTTATAGAAAATATGTTCATTACATTAGTAATAATTTTGTAGGGTGACTTGGTTGATTTTTATGGTTGATTTGCATCTATACTGTCATTTACTGACTTTTCATTTTGAAGTTTACCATATCTGGGAAAAGGATAACTTCGAGATGTAGTCTTACCACCGCTCTAACGGTGTTTGATAATACTGCAGCACTCTTCAATCATGAAGTCATTGATATTTTACAGAGGCTTCATCATCAATTCATTAGACTCCGCGAATTGACAAGACTTTATTACCTCAATCCCGCTGGGACATAGCAAGCTTTCTTTTGTGTGGCGGCATTCCTTTCACCCCCGATGAAATTGTAGTGATAATATGGATGCTAAATAGAGAGGATAAGGTCTTATGGTATAGAGGGAATATGCTATCTGTGAGGTCAGCACTTCCAGTGAGGAAGCCCTTAAAGAGCATCTTGAAGGTAAAAAATACAAAGCAAAAGCACTGCGAAGGCGCCCCTGTACTCTATAATCTTTGTACTCTATACTCTGTACTTTACGTACTATGTACTCTCTGTACTCTTCTCAACTCATGGGTAACTTGATATAATATTATTTATGTTTCATCGGTAATTTTTCTCAATCGTTGTATACGTACAATATTTTGATGGTTTATTAGTGTTATTCCTTGAAATTCTTTTATTTAGTGTATATTTCCTACACTGTTTGGAGTTCTTTGCAAGAGGACTTTGCTTGTTTTGAGGATCTACTTTGCATGGGTATACTCTCTGTAATCTCATGAGAGTACTGACAAATTTTATATTATTTTTCATGAGTTCCTGGCCTGTCTGGAGAGAATATGTTCATTATATTCAATTAGAAGCAACTTGGAGGCTATTTAGGTTGGTTTTTAGGAGAGTTTTGCATGTGTACTCTTTGTACTCTCACGAGAGTATAATACAAAGTATTTTGAGCATTTTTTCTAGTTTCAATGAGAATGTTTGGAGGAAATATATTCATTACAAATCCATTAGAAATAATTTGGAGGCTGTTTGGTTGCTTCTTTAGTGTTATTTTGCATCTGTACTCTCTGTATTCTCATGAGAGTACAGAGCATTTTGATCATTTTTTTTCCTGTTTCTTTGACCTGTTTGGAGGAAATATATTCATTACAATCCATCAGAAATAATTTGGAGGCTATTTGGTTAGTTTTTTAGTGTTATTTTGCATATGTACTCTCTGTACTCTCTTAAGAGTACAAATAATTTTGTGTATATTTTTTTCCAGTTTCTTTGATCTGATTGCTCAGATTATGCTCATTACATTCCAGTGGTTGCAATTTGGTGGCTATTTGGATGGTTTATTGGAGATTTTTGCATCTGTACTCTCTGTACTCTCAGTATTTAGCTCATTTCTTTCACTTTCTTTGGCCTATTTGGAGATAATATGTTTATTTATGGAGCTATTTTACATGTCACATTTATGTGGGCGATGCAGGCAAGTGAAATACCATGAAGCGGTCGATGATGAAGTCATGATGTCTAATGATTTGGGAGACTCCTTGACCTGTTGAGAATGAAATGGGTATGCACTTTTGTGACTACGCACATCAAAGCGCTTCAGTGTTGGAAGGACCATACTAGTTATTGGATTCACAAAAGAGAGCTTTCAAAGCTGCTTGTACGCACATGCATGCATCGTAGAGAATATTGGATTCAGCGATGCTTTCAATTTTATTGAAGAAGAAAAGATTGAGGATTACGAATGGTGATAATGCATTATCTTGAGGAAAAGCAAATGAGACGGGATGTTTGCATGGGATGTACAAGTTGATGAGCCAGATTGCTTAGTAAGTTTTTTTTTGGAGCAATGACATGTCTAGGATAGAATATGACTGTTTTGGTGATGTGATAATTTTTGATACAAGCTATCGACTCAATAAATATAATCTTGTTTATGTCCCTCTTGTTGGAGTGAATCATCACAAGTAAAATGTGTTATTTAGAGTAGCCTTTCTATTAGAAGAGACGATTGAGTCATTCTCATGGCTATTCCAGACATTTCTTCGTTGATGAGTGATAGACATCCTACAACAATATTAATTGATCGAGATTAGGTTATATCGAGAGCTATCAAAATTGTATTATCGCATACTCGTCATAGGTTGTATCAATGGCATATTTTGAAGAAAGCTCCTTCTAAGGTTCACTGCTTTAATAGTAATAAGAGGGTACAAGAGTTATTTTATGCATGCATGAGCAAATGTGACTCAGAGGAAGAGTTTGAAGAAGCTTGGTCTGTCATGCTAGAAGAATGTAATTTGCATGATTATGCTTCATGTCGAGCTTTATAAAGGATCCAAGTGGTCCATCGTGATTCAACATAGACTCATTCTGCATGGGCATCTTGTCAACGCAACGTAGTGAGTCAATGAACAATATATGTCATGGAATCTCTAAACCAACAAGTTCGCTCTTATTATTTCTTGGAGAAGGTTATGGAGACATGGCCAAATGAACATGAAGACTTCAAGTGCAAATATCAATTATTCTATTGTTAATCTAATTCTAAAATAAGCGCTATATTTTATATACAAGAAAGCTTTATACTATATTTGAGGAAGATTTTTTGCATGGAGTTGGAGGCCTATCAAGAATCGTAGATTTCATGAAGTATTTGAGAAACTTAGAATAAAAAATCATCCAAAATATGGACCGCCCATTTCAATGGGACTACCTAGATGTAACTTGTACTTGTAAGAAATTTGAAATGATGGGATTACTTGCACCCATTGTATCAAAATTCTAGAAAGAGAAAGAAATAAGTATCTTCATGCATGGTCATCGAGTAAAGAGGGATATTTACATCGATAGTGCATATAGAAAATTAAGAGATGTGGAAGGCATATATGGAAATGCTACTGGCATTATTTTTCGGAATCACATTAGTCGATATGCATATCAAATAAGTGTCAGGGCACAGTGTAATAATAGAGCTAAGGACTATATGCTTCAATCCTTAAAAAAAAACTATATGATGATGTCGACTCTATAATGGAGAATTTCTTCCAAATTGTGAGTAAGAAGAAGAAGTGAACCACAACGACAAGGAAACGACATCTTAAAGGATCCGCTAAAACGCCTAAAGGTGTTCAAAGCTTAAGAGATATTGAGAGAGATCCAAGAAAGCTAAGAGTACTTCTCTATTTGCCTCTTAATTTTTAGTATTTAAAATATTATTGCTAATCTTCAAACCATCCTATTTTTGTTGTAACAGAAACCAAAGTACAACCGATAATCAACGGTTTTTACCCATCAACACATTTCTCTACTAGAGTGTATACGCAGAATAGCACATCGATGCTATAAAAATCATTAACCGATACGATGTTCTACCTCGTGAATTTAACTCGAGCTTAACAATCGAGAAGGTACACTAAGTTGATGATGGATATTACAGAAACTATTTCAATGCTGATATCATTTAGTGTGTTCTTGAGACCGCAGAGATTATAGAGTCGAGGATACATAACTTGAAAACCGGAAGGTCCAAATGGACTTTAATATGGGTCAATTATTTTGCTTGATTTTTTTCCTCACTACGTTGTTGCTCTTAAAGCGTAGTCATGAAGTTTACCCCATTAAGGACTTTGTAATCCTTAGACCGGCAATAAAATTTCTCATATTTTACCAAATTACGCTTGAATGAGTCTACCTTGCTTATGAGGATGATGATTTTCATTGCATTACATAGTTTGATATATACTCTATAAAGTACTCTATATTTTATGAAATAATTTTATGCATTATTTTTTTGATAAGCCCGTTCCTATCAATAAGTTTAGTAAAAGCCGAAGAAAAAAAAATTCTATGATGAAGATGATATTAGTTTAGTAATTATTTATAAATTTATCAATAATATTAATTTAATTCAGATGATACTTTTAGTTATTACATTATTTGAAAAAATTTCTCATCTTAAATATAGATTTGCAATCGCCTTCAAAATTTAAATTTTGAATAAGACATTGGTGTCATCATCGATAATTTATGTCTATTTTATGCATGTTTCGAGAAAGTAGGTTTTAAGAAGCATGATTATAGAAAGTAATTTTATGCATTCAAAAATTCTACCATATTTTAAAAGATCATAATTTCCTTTATTAAAGAGTTAAGTTTAATAATCGTACTTTATATTACGCTCACATGATATTGTTTTCCTATACTTTCATCATTAATGTAAGATATAAATTTTAGATAATATAAATTTTAACTTCTTTTGATCTAATTTAAAATATGATATAATTTGAATATCATGCTTATTTTCTCCAAACCAAGAAAAGAAATCATCATAGAATCAAATAATATTATATCAACTACCCATGAGTGAGAAGAGAACATAGAGTTTAGAGACAGAGAGCAGAGAGTATATGAAAGTATAGAGAAAGAGATAGAGAGTATAGAGAGGGTTCACATGCAAATAAAACTCATAAAAAAGCAACCTAGAGCATCCAACTTGGTTTAAGATTATAGTGAACAATTCTCCAAATGCAAAAGTGGAAATGGGAAAAAATAAGCAAATAATTTGTACTATGAGGAGAATACAAAAAGTTAAACTACATAACACCTCAAATATTCTTATAGTCAGCCTTCAAACTACCTGTAATAAAATAGAGAGTATAAAAAGTACAAAAAAGTATAGAGAGTACAGAGAGTACAGAGAGTACAGAAAGTACAGAGAGTATATAAAGGGTTCACATGCAAAATTGCTCAGAAAACTCATAAAAAAGCAACCCATGAGCATCCAACTTGTTTTAAGGTTATAGCGATCAATTTCTCTCCGTCTTGTAAAGCAAAAGTGGAAATGGGAAAAAATAAGCAAATAATCTGTATTATGAAGAGAATACAAAGAGTTAAGCTACATAACACCTCAAATATTCTTATAGTCAGCCTTCAAACTACCTGCAATAGAATAAAGAGTATAAAGAGTACAAGAAGTACATAGGGTACATAAAGTATAGAGAGTACAAAGAGTACAGAGAGTACAGAGAGTATAGAGAGGGTTCACATGCAAAACTAGTCAGAAAACTCATAAAAAGTAACTCAGGAGCATCCAACTTGCTTTAAGGTTATAATGAACAATCCCTCTCCGTCCTACAAAGCAAAAGTGGAAATGAGAAAAAATAAGCAAATAATTTGTATCATGAGGAAAATATAAAGAGTTAAGCTACAGAATACCTCAAATATTCTTATAGTCAGCCTTCAAACTGTCTGCAATAAAATAGAGAGTATAAAGAGTACAAGAAGTGAGTACAAAAAGTACAGAGAGTGAAAGTACAGAATAGAGAGTATAGAGAGAGAGTACAAAGAGTACAGGGCAAGAGAGTACAAAGAGTATAGAGAGTACAGAGAGAGTATACACAGAGTATGAGAGGGTTCACATGCAAAACTGCTCAGAAAACTCATAAAAAGGTAACCCAGGAGCATCCAAAATTGCCAAGAAAATTTGAAAAAAAAATATATGAAATACTCTGTATACTCCCAGGAGAGTACAGAGAGTGCAGGTGAAACACATCCCAGTAAAGTATTCCAGCGTCAACCAAATTGCAGCAGGTGTTCTCTGTTAATAATAAAATATCCAAACTACCCAAAGATATTAAAAAAATAAAAGAAATACCCTGTACAATTATTTCCTACTTATCAAACTTTAAATGTACAGTTCTTAGCTTAGATTTTTCATTCCCAAACAAAAGATAAGTAGAACTTTCTAAAGTAATTCATCTTGGCCAATCTTGGTGGTCACCAAGTGGGATTTTAATCTCCATGTTTGCAGACAAACATCCCAATAACACTTATCTTGACCGGCAAACCCACTCACCATTTTGATTGGCCATTTTGTGGGATCGCCACAAAAGATTGCCAACATCTTCAACAAGTAATTTGATCTCAAAAAGAAGTATAGTCAATAAGGGGTAAAAAAATAGTTTACTAAACCAAATTGAAACAATAACATACAATCTCAGGAAGAATGGCCTTATGGGTTGATTTTGATAATGAGTCATAAAAATACCAAGCCCCTAGCTTAATATGCATAACCAGGAGTGTCCAAAGGTCGATTATATATAATGAAGTAAGAGTAAGCTCGACACACTCAAGACATTTGGATGAACATTTTGCTTTCTAGTATAGAAAAGAAGAGAATGTTTATAAATTGTAGTTTTCATCTATACAAACAAGGATTGAATCGTAATACACTGCATATCTATGGGGTAACTTACCCAATGCAAGCATGAGATGTACAAATAGGGACATAGCCTGACAGAGTACTCTACCAAGAAGGTGAAGCATCAACGCGCAGATCCGAGAAGATCGACCGCCAAGAACTCATCGATCCCTCAATAATGATATTCCCATGTATCAGATCACCCCTGCAAGTGAGAAATATTTTAAAGCGAGCTTAATTAAATGAATATGTTATTTTATGTATGAAGAAGTTGATTGAAGATTGACTTACTTATCCTTGAATCAGGAGCACGATGTATTAATAAGATGGAGCATCAACTTAGGCGGAACAACTCTGGATGAGAAGTCAACAAAATGATGTGTCACCGCAAGAAAATTATCGACAATAAAAAAGTTAGATGAAGAGATAGATTCACTATGAATTAAGGATCGACATCGAGATGATGCATACCTCGACCGATGCTCCTCCACCACAATGATAGCGATGGGTCATCGACCTTTATTGGCTCATCTTTGTAACCTATAAAAAAATTTAGTGAAATCTATTTCCATTATCTCAAATTTAAAAGAAAGTAACTTAATACATCTCCGCTTTCATCTTGAGTGGAGGCCACCACATCACTTATTGCTCGTGACTTCGTAAGTGTGTGAAGGGGAACAAATAGCTTTCCTCTTCCTTATCTTTCGAGCCTTCACACCATGCTTAATGTTGCCGATTAAAGGCTTTGAAGCATCTTCATGTGTAGTGGAGGCCTCCATAATAGCTTCCCCTATGGTGGACTCAACAGGGGCTTCCCTAGTGGAGGCTACCTCAGGGGCATCCCAAGTGAAAGTATCCACAGAGGCAGCAGCTTCCCAAGTGAAAGTATCCACAGGGACAGCAGCTTCCCAAGTGGAAGTATCCACAGGGGCAGCAGCTGTAGTTGCCTCCACAGAGACTCTGTGGCCTCCACAGGGAAGCTCCCAGGCCTCCATGTGTTGCGGATTGCCTCCTCAAGAGTTCCCCGGTGACCTCCACAGAGCTTCCCCACAAGGGATGGTAGGACCTCACGCCTGCCAGAAGAACCTCCTCGATAGCAAGAACCCACAAATCAATCTCATCCATTCTCTCCATTATTGCATGAAAGAAGATATTATATCTTTCAAGTCCCTAAAACTGCAAGTATCTCCACCGCAAAGCCTTCTACGGTAGAAAGTAAAGGCAAGCTGGGATACACCGGATGGGGAGAATATCAAGGAGAGATATATGGAGATTGGGCAATGAACCTGGACTTAGAATGGGATTATTATCTGCTCAACATGTATTGCATGTTGGAGAGAAAATGATTCAAGGAGCCTCTCGATATGTCCTCAATGAAAGGCACTGTTAAACCGATAAGAAAATGTGATTGACTATAGCATAAATAAATACATTCTTATATGAACTAAGTGATATTATTATATCACCGGTCCTCCTAAACCAGTGAAGGCTTCATCCGAAACTTTATTTTTTGGCCATCACAGATACATGGCTTTCAAATGGAGATGATTTCATGATGCTTATGCTCATGATCTATAATATTTATATAAATTAACTTTAATGCATCAAATAATACATAACCAAGATATAAAACATACCATAAGAAGAGTGACAAAGCCACATGCTGTCTAGTATTAATCTTTGATGTAATACCATCAAATCGGAAACTAGAAGGCCCAAATGGCCTTCAATGTATTTAGCAAATTTATCATGTCATCTGTAGTAATCAATTTCGATGCCACCCTATAGTTATGATATATAAAAAAATTTGATAAGAGAAAAACGTATGTACAATCGACAAATTGTGCCAGGCAACGAGCTATCGCATGCTCAAGCATAGTCTTAAATTTAAATTAATCATGATGTTGGGATTATAAGATCTTCTCCCTCTGTTTGGCATCCTATATGCAACTTCATCGAGTGAAAGGAATGCACGCCACCCAAAAAAGTTTATTTCTCTATCACCCGAGAGAGGGTAAGGAAGTCTTGTAATTCGTGGAGTCTAATGAATTGATGCATGAAGCCTCTTTAAAATGTTAATGACTTTATCAAGAAATCGTGAAATATTATTGAATACCGTTCTAATGGTGGTAGGCCGCATCAAGTTATCCTTTTCCACATGATAAACTTCAAAATGAAAAGTCAATTAATGAAAGTATATGTAAATCACCCATAAGAAACAAACAACACCCAAACCAAACCAACTCAAGAAAGTACGAGAGTACGATGCAAAATAACACTAAAACCTACCAATCAGCTCCAAATTATTCTAATAAATGTAATGAACATATTTCCTCCAATAGGCCAAAGAAATAGAAAATGACCAAAATGCTCAGATCATGAGTACATGAGTATGTAAACTCATCCAAACAGATACAGATGCAAAATAATACTAAAAACTAACCAAAAGCCTCCAAATTATCATAAGGATTGTAATGAACATATTTCCTCCAAAAGCCAAAGAAATAGGAAAAATGACCAAATATTGTTTGAGAGTACAGAGAGTACGATGCAAAAATCTCAAAACCATCAACCAAATTATTTCTACTAGAATGTAATGAACATAATCAACAACCAAACAAAGAAACTGGAAAAAATATCCAAAAATCATTTGTACTCTCAAGAGAGTACAGAGAGTACAGATGCAAAATAATACTAAAAATTAACCAAACAGCCTCCAAATTATTCCTGATGGATTGTAATGAACATATTTCCTCCAAACAGGCCAAAGAAACAAGAAAAAAATGACCAAAATATTATGTACTCTCATGAGAGTACAAAGAGTACAGATCCAAAAATCTCCCAGAAACCATCCAAACAGCCACCAAATTACTTCCACTGGAATGTAATGAACATAATCCGAACAACCGCCAAAGAAACTGGAAAAAAATGTCCACAAAATTATTTGTACTCTCAAGAGAGTACAGAGAGTACATATGCAAAATAACACTAAAAAATCAACCAAACAGCCTCCAAATTATTCCTGATGGATTGTAATAAACATATTTTCTCCAAACAGGCCAAAGAAACAGGAAAAAATGACCAAAATGCCCTTTACTCTCATTAGAATACAGAGAGTATAGATTCAAAAATCTCTCAGAAATCATCCAAACTGCCACCAAATTACTTCCACTAGAATGTAATGAACATAATCTCAACAACCAGGCTAAAAAAACTGGAAAAAAATATCCACAAAATCATATATACTCTCAAAAGAGTACAGAGAGTACATATGTAAAATAACACTAAAAAACCAACCAAATAGCCTCCAAATTATTCCTGATGGATTGTAATGAACATATTTCCTCCAAACAAGCCAAAGAAATAAGAAAAAATGACTATGCTCGTACTCTCAGAGTGAGAGCACATACAAAAAATCTCCTAGAAACCATCCAAACAGCCACCAAATTGCTTCCACTGGAATGTAATGAACATAATTTGAACAACCAGGCCAAAAAAACTGAAAAAAAAATGTCCACAAAATCATCTGTACTCTTAAGAGAGTACAGAGATTACAGATGCAAAAAAATACTAAAAAGTTAACCAAACAGCCTCCAAATTGTTCGTGATGGATTGTAATGAACATATTCCTCCAAACAGGCCAAAGAAACAGAAAAAAAATGACCAAAATGCTCTATACTCTCATGAGAGTACAGAGACTACAGATACAAAAATCTCCCACAAATCATCCAAACAGCCACCAAATTACTTCCACTGGAATGTAATGAACATAATTTGAATAACCAGGCCAAAAAAACTGGAAAAAAATATTTACAAAATCATCTGCACTCTCAAGAGAGTACAGAGAGTACAGATACAAAATAACACTAAAAAACTAACCAAACAGCCTCCAAATTGTTCCTGATGAATTGTAATGAACATATTTCCTCCAAACATGCCAAAGAAACAAGAAAAAAATGACCAAAATGCTTGTTCTCAGAGTACGATGCAAAAAATCCCTAAAACCATCCAAATACCACCAAATTACTTCCACTGAATGAACATAATCAATAACCGTGCCAAAGAAACCGAAAAAAATGTCCATAAATCATCTCACTCAAGAGAGTATAGAGAGTACAAATGCAAAATAACACTAAAAACTAACCAAACAGCCTCCAAATTATTCCTGATGGATTGTAATGAACATATTTCTTCTAAACAGGGCAAAGAAACAGAAAAAATGACCAAAATGCTCTGTACTCTCATGAGAGTACAGAGAGTACAGATGTAAAAATCCCCGAGAAACTATCAAATAGCCACCAAATTACTTCCACTAGAATGTAATTAACATAATCTGAACAATCAGACCAAAGAAACAAAAAAAAATATCCACAAAATTATATGTACTCTCAAGAGAGTACAGAGAGTACATATACAAAATAACACTAAAACATCAACCAAACAGCCTCCAAATTATTCCCCGAATCAGATTGAACATATTTCCTCTAAACAAAGCCAAAGAAATAAAAAATGACAAAATGCTCAGACTCTCATGAGAGTACAGAGTACGTGATAAAATCTCCTACAAACTATCCAAACATCCACCAAATTACTTCCACTGGAATGTAATGAACATAATCTGAACAATCAGGCCAAAAAAATGGAAAAAAATGTCCACAAAATCATCTGTATTCTCAAAAAAGTACAGAGAGTACAGATACAAAATAACACAAAAAAATTAACCAAACAGCCTCCAAATTCTTCCTAATGGATTGTAATGAACATATTTCATCCAAACAGGCCAAAGAAACAAGAAAAAATGACTAAATCTCAGACTCTCATGAGAGTACATAGAGTACATGTAAAATCTCCCGTAAATTATCCAAACATCACCAAATTGCTTCCACTGAATGTAATGAACATATTTCCTCCAAACAGCCAAAGAAACTGAAAAAATAAATAAAATCAGATGTACTCTAAGAGAGAGAGTATATGCAAAATAACACTAAAAAACTAACCAAACAGCCTTCAAATTATTCCTATCAATGAACATATTTCTCCAACAAAGCAAAGAAAGAAAAAATGACAAAATGCTTTGTACTCTCATGAGAGTACAGAGTACAGATGTAAAAATCAGGCCATAGAATTTTAATGTCATCGACTGAACATACTATCATCCCTAATCAGGCCACATAATTCATCTTGAAACATGACAAAACATCCTACCATGTGATATACTAAACATTTCAAAAGGCTAATCGAAAAAATTTGAAAATAACGCGTACCATCTTGACAAGAGAAGAGTACACATGCAAAATATCTCCAAAACTACTAAAATACATCCCGCTCATTTAAAGAACTCAAATGTTCTAAAATGTTCACATCGGATGGTGAAGAATAGAAAAATTCTAAATTCATTAAAGTTCAAACACGTAAATACCTCATGTACCAATACCTCAATGAAAGTTATTCAAGATTTGCTAAACCACCGAGACTACCGGACGCTCACCGATCGAGCGGAGTCGAAGCTGGAGAAAGCCCTAAACCGTATGCGAGATGAATGTCGAACGACCCGCCTCATTTTTTCTTTCTCCCGCTATTTGAACGAGGGCGTGGTCGCCGGCTCGCCAGATAAACGACATCATCGCTATCCGTCTAGTTATAACGCCATTAAGCGCTAAAACGGGAAAAAAAACAACCTGACACGATCGAGATTGGAGTCCATTAAAGCTACATGGACTGGACATAATATTTTCTCGATTGAGTGGGTTTTAAATTTTATTATAAATTTCAAGTTAATTAATATATGGATATTAATCAAGCATCTAATCAACCTCAATTTAAATTTTACTAAATCATGTGGTATATATATATATATATATATATATATATATATATATATATATATATATCAATATTAAGTAATTCTAATGTTCAAGACATAATGGCGCAGTCTGTTTTGCGATTGGAGGTCATTTGGTTTGAGTCGGCGTCAAATTGTGTCTCCATTTAAGCTCAAAATGCATGTCGCCGCTTTCAACCACTCGATTTTTATACAAACTTGTCTGAATTTAGTGTGAATAGTCTTATTTGATATATTTCAGCATTTCGAAGCCAATGACATGATCAATTTTGTGAACGGAGATCATTTGATCTTCGTCGTTGTTTTCTGACCTCGATATACATGTAGGCGTGTTGACGACTCAAGCGCTTGATTTGTTGCTCATCAAGTAATGCAATACTTATATCCTAACCAATTTTGACATTCTGAACATGATGGCAAAGTTCGTTCATTGATCGGAGGTCATTTGAATTGATTTCAGCGACGTCTAGTGCGTTTCAGTCTCGATTTATGTGTTATCACTTCAAATCACTCGACATTTGCATAGAGTCATCCGAACTGAGTACAGATAGTCTCATTTAATAGTTTTCAATATTTTGAAGCTAACGTCATAATTGATTCCACGAACGGAAGTCATTCAGACATTGTTGTGGCTTCCCGACTCTAATATACGTGTTGACACATTGATAGCTCGAGTGCTTAATCGATTGATCATTAGATTTTGTAATATTTATATTTTGACCAATTTTGATATTTTGAATGTGATGGAGAAGTCCGTTCATCAATTGGAGGTCGTTTCGACTCTTTTTAGCGATGTCTAGTACATTTTGAGCCTCAATTTGCGCACTGCTACCTCCAAAGTCCGTCGAATTTGACTTGTAGGCTTGTCTTGATTTATGACACATATGTGGAGGTCAACACTCATCAAATTCCCAAAAGCATGAAAGTGCAAAAGTAATAAAGGAATGCTGACATCCACTAATACAATAAGAGGATAGACGATACATGACTGATAAAAGAAAAAGAGAGAGAAAAGTAAAATTACATCATGGGGACTATAACTCCCTATGCTAAATAAGTTGTTAAAGATGACACTCTCAAGCTAAAGTGTCTGTGACTCTAATCAAAGAAGCCTCGGATCTACCATAGCGGAATAAATAAGCGATACTTGCTCTCACGTTACATGCTTTGAGCTCTTCTCTCGCCAACTTTCGACTTGTCTCGATCCTAGTAAATCGTCTAACTCAAAAGAAGCATCTATTGAACTTTGACGGTCACGTCGTAGAGCCTCGGCACTCTTTTCAAACTCATCATGCGCAGTCACCGCTATGAAGCCGACGCTCTCCTGCTAAAGTCTAGACGGACAATACTGAGTGATCTCATCCGGTGGATTAAGAACTCTATGTCTCTACAAAGAGTCTCCAGATACCCGAGAGCCCATTCCTCTAGGCGAGTACGAGCTAAAAGGTCCAAAGTGGTGTTCGCATAAGACGTGAAGCTATCCAGTGACTCTGGTGAGTCCAAGGCAATCCGAGAAACCACGTCCCTCAAAAATACCAAGCCGCAATCCTGCATGCTCCTATCACGTGGATTCAGCCTATAGGGATGTAGATGGAAGATCAAGAACTCATAACCTACATCAGGCACTGCAGGGAACAAATGAAAACAATCAACATGAAACAGATGTAAAGAAGTGCAGTTAATAAAAACAAATAAAGAAAGAAAGGGAGAAGGTACTGGAACATGATGAATCTGACTGAACTGGAGTATCGTAAGCGATATAATCCTCAGGGACCCTCACTATCTGATAAAATTTAGGGCTATGTGCTAGCTCAACAGAAGCCTTGCTAGGCACGAGGTCTCTCACCTCAGAAGTCTCCCCAGGACAAGGGGTGGAGTCAGGCTTAGTAGAGAAAAGTGGCTCCACGGAAGGGGTAATAACATCGAAAGTGATAGTATCAAAGGTCGACATGCACGACAGCCCAACTCGAGTCCTCAATAACATCTCCAGTGCTGACTGACACTTGTGTCACTTCATCGAAAGTCATAAATGGTTGTGTAGGTAGACTCGTGGAACAATCAACCAAAACCAGTATAGGCTCTGTGGGTTGGCTACACCTACGTATGCGAGCCGGTGAAGAAACATCAGTGTAGCTAGGAGTAGAATCCCTAGCCCTAACTCTACTACGAGAAGTGGTATCCTCAGCCCTAACCTGCAAGCCAACTGGTGCATCTGTCAAGAATCCAATTAGAGTATCAGACACACTAAGCATATTTTGAGAAAGGACAAAAGTATTGAAAGAGAGGAGAATAGTGATTGTACCTCTAGTGCTATAATCTCATGTTAATGGTAACTGATGATGGGTCCTCTGATCTCAAGAAATGCCCAAAGACATCATCCTGCATTCGTATCTCCTGGAACCACGCTCCAGGAAAGGGCCAAAAGATAGTCGTACCTAGGTGAGGCAAGTATAACTAACCCCCGTGCGACCCTGTGGAGAGGCCATCTGAAAATGAGCACCAGTACCAAGCCTCAGTAAATGTAGTCAGACAGCTAAAGCAGAAAAGTAACGTGCCTCAAGGGGAATCGTCCTAATCCTCCTAAGATCCACTACACCATGGATGAGTGGCCTGCCATCGCGAGCAGTTGACTGGAAGAGACCAAACTGTCATGCAGCCCAGTTAGGCTGATAGCCCTCTATAACAACTGATTGCCCAAACAGATAACCTAACCATCCTAGACGTATACTGAAAAGGTACTCAGCTACTCTCAATGTCTGATGACTATGAAGCAAGGAATATCTACCATTCTCAACAAGACTGTCAATAAGATCAATCCCTATCAAGTTAGAGGGTAAGCCAAGAATATCCTGCTAGTGAACCAACAAAAATCGATCTCTGACCAAATGGGGAGCAAAGAAGAGCATGTGAATCCTCTCCATTTCTAAAGTAGAGAATGCTCGATATAACTTTTAGACTGTAGGATATCCTCGCTCTAAGAAGAATGTTGGATACTCAAAATAAGCAAAGGTGCCATGTACATGGAGATGAACCCAAGCATATAAGTACTGCCAAGGTAGCATCACATCTCATCGCACTAGGGAACCTGCCACAGAAATCACCCCTAATATCCTATAAAGCCTGTCTAATACTACTGGGGCAAGAGAAACTTGCTCACCTCGAGAGATCCTGCAGGCTGCTAATAAAGCGTTTGGGCAAACTAAGCCCTTTGTAATGGGGAGCACAAAAATGTAGAGCCATGTCACTATAAAATCAGTTAAGAACAGATCCTCGCTCAATCCTGGTAGTGCTGGGGAAGTCCCTCCTGCTAGTAAAATAGGCTCTGCAGTCTCCTCGGATAAGTAACTACCTTCATACACACCCAATCGAAAAGGGTCATGCAATGCTACGGTCTCCTCGGATAGAGCATAATCCTGTAAGAAACTCTGAATCCATGTACTCACAGGTAATGCTGCTCGTGATCGTATAGAATGCCTTGAGACCCTAAAGATCTGGTGATAGTGGTCCAAGAGATCAATATAAATAGGAGGCATAGCTAGCCTACCTCATCCATCACAATCATCTGAAGGTTGCTTACAAAATAACTGTCCATCAGGCGGAGCACACTCCTCATAGCAATAACCAAATACGGGAAGACCCGACAGAGCATGTAAGTCCAAAAGAGTGACTGTCAACTCCTCCGGGATAATCCAGCAAGTGTTACTACTATGATCCCAGAACTCCACTACTCCACGAGCCCAAGAAGAAGGCATACCCCCAAAGTCAAATAAAGATGCATATACTGCCTTATAAATGCCGGCTCTCCATAAAGTATCTTTGTGAGCCTGTAGAATATACCTAGGCCATGGAACATATACATGAGAAAGAGTAGGAATCTTGCCAATGGAGGAATCTCGAAGTGGGTCTAGTGAGTCTGACTATAGCTTACGGTGGCTTAGGGAAAAGCATGCAAAGAATCCCTGGTAAAAATCATGTCCTCGTAGCATATCAGTGTCCTGCTCAATCCAATCTCTGATATCAACATCTCCACGAGGATCATGCCCGTCAATCTCTGACCAGATAGCCTCCTCGCTAGGCTCATCAGGTGACAAATCATCAGGCCTCCTCTAGCTGAACAATCTCCTGCCAAGCGATAAAAGAAATGTTACATAAAAATTTAAGCAATAGTGTAATCAAGTAAAAACGTAATAACAAGAAGTAAAGAAAAAAAAGAAGAAAGACGGGGCGGGGTAGAAAGAAGAAAGCCCAAAAGGTCAATCAGTTTTCAACAAATGTGACTCTCTTCATGCGCAAATCATATTTGTTGGGAGGCATTTGTTGACCTCCATATTTGTGTCATAAATCAAGACAAGCCACAAGTCAAATTCGACAGACTTCGGAGGTGACAGTGCACAAATTGAGGCTCAAAATGCACTGGACGTCTCTGAAAATGGTTGAAATGACCTCCGATCGACAAACGAACTTCTCCATCACATTCAGAGCATCAAAATTGATCAAAATATAGATATTGCTAAATCTAACGAGCAATTGATTAAGCGCTCGAGCTATCAATGTGTTGACGCGCATATCAGAGTCAAGAAGCTACGACAATGTCTGAATGACTTCCGTTCATAAAATTGATTACACCGTTAGCTTTAAAATATCAAAATCTATCAAATGAGACTATCTGCACTCAATTCTGATGAGTCTGTACAAATGTCGAGTGAGTTGAAGTGATAGTGCGCAAATCGAGGCTGAAATACATAGGACGTCATCAAAATCAACCCAAATGATCTCTGACACGAACGAACTTTGCCCATGTTCGTAAAACGTCGAATATAAATATTGTATGGTAGATGATTAATTGATCTGCCGAAGTCATCAATCGTCTGCGTGCTCGAGTCGAGAGGTCGATGAGGATCGGAAACCTCCGCGTTCATAAAATGGATCACTCCATTGACTTAGAAATGCCGAAATCTATCAAGTAAGACTATTCACACTCAATTCAGACGAGTTTGCGTGAAAATCGAGCAGTCGAAAGCGACGATGCGTATTTTAAGTAATCAATTTGATCTCATTTCACCTACATTGAACAATGAAATTACTTTAGATTGATATATATATATATATATATATATATATATATATCAAAATTCAAATTAAAGCCGTTTAAATTAATTTTTAAAAAATAAAAAATAAAAAATGCCTAAATTACCCCCCGCCCCAATGCTTAACTATTCCCCCAATTTCTTATTTTTTAGTTTTCTTTTTTTGAATAACCTCTCCAAAAAGAAAATTGCCCCACTTTTTTCCCTCCTTATTTCCTTCTCATGTTTCTCTCTCCTCGGTAGCCCTCTCCCTTATCGGAATTGAAAAGCACAATTAATTCTTTTCTGCGCGTCCCGCTCTCAATTTCCGGCCAATCGCGCCGGCCGACCCCACTCCGGCCCGCAAAAGCCGCAGGCCCGCGCGTCCCGCGGGCCCGCATGCGCAAGCCCATCCCGTTGCTCTTGCCGGCCAAACTCGCGCACCGTTACGCAATCCACCATCGGTCCCGCTGCTGTCACAAATCCCACGCCGCGCATCCTGCCGCTGCCGTAAAACCCGCCACCGCACCGATCCGACCCGCTTCCGGCCCGAAACCGCTGACCCACCTCCGCGCTCCGGCCAGCGCTTCCACGGTCCACCGCACCCGCACCGCTCCCACGCAAAGAGCCTGCGGCCCATCCCGACCCATATCCGCTCGGCCCGTCCCGCGCACGTCACTCCGACCTGCAACCGTACCTCCATTACGCCTCCTGCGCATCTCGCTGCCGGCCAAGCCCGTTCAGCCCCCGTTCTGCACCCCCGATCACCCAATTCCGTGCCCCTTCCACGGCCCGCGCCTTCTACGGCCCGTCCAGCCTCCGTTCTGCGCAATCCATCCTGCAAACCCGATTCGTTCTACACAATCCAGCCCACAAACCCTCCAATTTTCGTCTCGTCGCAATCGGGGAAAGAACATCATCATAGGCATTGCTTTCATTTTTGGCGTCATCCCTCACCAGCTATCCCATTTTCGCTTCAAATGTCGAACGTCGTCGCCGGTAATTCTTCTTTTGCGTCGCGCCGTTTTAGCCAGTTTTATCTGACGGGGAAGAACATCGTCGGCGAATTCTTCTTCGATTTTCGTCGCCTCTTTGCTTTGAGGTTCTAACGCCTTCCTGCCGCATTGCGGTAGCGTTGAAAAATGCGTCAGAACATATGGGATTTGTGAATGTGAATATGTATATATACTTATATATATATATATATATATATGATTGTGTTTCTTTGTAGGTTTAAAGGTCAACGTTGTATTCAACAGAGCACGACGAGATGAAATCCGGCTGTGGTATCGCAATACACCGCTCTCTACGCTCAACAAGACATACCGAGTAAACCAACATTCGTTAGATGTCGGTCCCTCTAAACAAAATGCTGCCAAAATTTTGTCTAATTTCTAGACTTAGAAAAAAGGAGGAGAATGAATATATGTTGCATTTATCTTCTTTCAGGTATAAAGGCCTCGTCGTGTTCAGTGGTGCGACGGGATGAAAGCTGTGAATGATACACACTCGTTGTGGTGTCAGAGTAAACCCAGTCTGACCTCTTCAAGGGGATGATGCCGGGAGGCTGACAAAATTGCGTTAAATCTTTTAACTTAGAAAAAAAAAGAGGGGGAAGGTAAAATGACATACAACAAATATAAAAGTAAAACAAAATAAAAGAAGGGTGAAAAGCACTTACAAAATTTATCTGAACAGAATTGAAAGCCCACTAAAGGTCTTAACCGCTCCCCTTCCAATGTCCTAACTCCAACCCTTCAAATAAATGGAATAGAATAAGAGACTCCCCCTTGGCCTTATTTATAGAAATTAGAAGAAATAATGAGTGGGAAAGTTTGAATAAAAGAGGGGAAAAACAAGTTTGAATAAAAGAGGGGGAAAATAAATTTGAATAAAAGAGAGAAAATAAGTTTGAATAAAAGAAGGGGAAAATGAGAATTACTTCGATGAGTAAATATTCTTCTTAAAATAATAAATTAAATTATCCTCTGAACCTATAGCATCAAAATGCATTCTTCGCCATCGAATCTGCAACTCGTCGTACAAGTAGACAGAAGGCGATACTAAATACAATTCTACAAAAAGCATAGAGCTTTCCTTTAATCAAAAATTAAGGAATTTCATCCTAATTAGAATTTTCAAAAGCAATGATTTCATTAATTAGGTGAAATTAGCTAAGCTATAAATTCTTGCATGTGCTCGGACATAGATATTTCAAGTGCAAATTTTAAATATCTGAAAAGGCTCCATAAGCTAAATTAGAATATATTAAGTATTAATCTGAAAAATTTAACTAGATATTAGATCAATTTACAACGCCTTTTTCGTCACCGGATCTGTAACTCTCTGTACAAGCACACAGAAGGCGATACTAAATCAAAATCTACAGAAATCATAAAGCTTCATTTGATCAAAAATTAAGAAATTTCATTCTAATTATGGTTTTTAAAATCAATGATTTCATTAATTAGATGAAATTAACTAAGCTATAAATTCCTATTATTCTGACGTAGATTTCAAGTGTAAATTTTATTGCCACGAAAACTCGAAATTGAAATAGAAAAATGAAAATACAAAATCAATCTCATAAATCAAACAAAAAATTACCTAAAATTACTATACACCTGCATATGCCCCGACACTATGTTGAATGCTTAAATTCAAGTGTTTGAGAATGCTGCGCGGGTTGTTTTTCGGTTTAGTCTTAAGACTGGGTCCGAGTTAATAAAACCTAAAAACCTATAATAAGAGTTTCAAATCAGTGAAATATCTAAAAAAAAATGATTCTGTCAGGTGACAGTAGATCTAATCCTTTGTTAGCAGCTAAACAGAGTTGACATGATTTAAAGCTCTTAAACATATTTAAATTAATCAATTTCTCAAATCAAATTAATTCAAATCAAATATCAATCTGAAACTGCTTAAATGAAATTCTATCATTAAAACTTAAATCAAACTCAATCTATCCATCTTATGCTTGTTTGTCGGTGACAAATTAAGAAAACTAGCTCACAAAATTGATGTCAAATCAAGTGTTCTACTATGTTCACTCTCAATCAATCTCTTGATAAGGGCGTGCGCGTGTCCTCGGCTGTGGCTTGGTGGTAGCTCCAGATGAAGCAGTCATGACAAGAGTCCTCTGATCAGGTGGTTTGGCCAGTCCGGCTCCATTATATTACGATCACGATCGTAGAACGTATGCTCCCCAATAGCTCTACCCTTTGAGTTGTGAATCATAGGGTATACTTGATAGGGTAAATAGCCCTCTGTTAGCTAAGGTAGACTTAAGATTATCTTCTTAGTCAAACATCACCCCAAGTCTACAAGGATTTCTTGGACGACGTAACTCATGTGTTGCTGATGAGGATTCTTCTGTCAGTTGAGTTATTCCTCCTCGACCAAGTAGATTAGGGGCCGTGCAGGGATGATGGCCCATGGGATCTAGATCGGATACGTCATCATTCTCCCAACAATCCGGTTTAAGCTAAAATGATGAATTTCATAATCTAAATTTTGAAACTCCACGTCTTTCTACTATATCTACACACATCTAAATGACTTTAATCGAAAATTCTCTCACTTATTGGGAGGGTAACTTATAACCATGCTATAGGGAAACCAGATCTAAAGTCCTCACCAAATGAGGGAAATCTAGGTAATTCTTATCTCTACTATTTCATCTTACGAAAATTATCACACTTTAAATCATCACTCGCTTCAATATCAAAAAATTGTCGAGAGGTCGGTGGTGAATTTTCTGAACCCACAATGAATTAAATGAGCAAAATAAATATAATTATTACTAACAAATATTACTAATTTTCGTTTTTTAAAATATATTTTTTATTTATTATAAGATTTTTCAATAGTGTGTTTATCAATTAAGTTAAAATAAATTTTCAATAAACTCATTTTTTGAATTTGGGATTATCTCATCATCATGCCCTTTTTTGAATTGACTTAGCCAAATTTTGTTTATTTAACTTTTGAGATTCAATTAATAAAGGCTTTTTGTTTTTTTATAAAATAAGCCCTGATAATTACAGTTTAGTTCTAAATATTTTTTGTAATTGCTATGAATCCCATTATCGTATCAATTCGTGCACAATTCTCATATGATTTAGAGATAAGTATTTAACTTCTTCAAAGCTTATGACTAAATTATAATTATTATATATTTTTTTATTTTCATTCAAATTGCTTTGGAGGAGTGAATTTTCTGCAAAGTCTATCGAGTTGGCTTAGTTTAATTTGATAAATAGCTTACAAGTCAAAGCACATTAAATCAGTAAGTTAAATTTAAGTTAATCCTAATCAGACTTACTCAACTCTTGAGTTAATATGCTTAAATATATTAGATTTGATGATATTTAAAAAGTTATAGAATTAAAGTTTTTTTAATTTTTATTTATAAGTACTCCTAGCTTGAACTTCATTAATTAATCAAGTTTGAGCTCAAGCTCCAGTTTTATTCTATAAATTTGAGTTGGCTAATGAGTCAGCATATTTAGTGTGACAAATTCAACATTCTAATTAAGATAATTATTATAATAAAATAATAAAATAATTAAAATTAAAAAATAACAATAAGAAATAATTCATAAAGATAATTTGGTCTAATTTTTAAATATTGATAACTTTTGATATGACACTTAAAATACTACCAGTCGAAGCACGAATCTTGATGCTAAAAGCAAGTGATCCAAGTTGGCGGTTGAGATCAAGCACTTAAAATATCCTGAAACTCGGGATGTCGGTTAAATCTCTAAATAACTCTCAAACAGAGTGTTTATAGTCAAATCGGCGTCTCGATTTGGATCTAACGAGCCCAAGATCTCATAATTCGACTTCATTTGAGCATTCAAATACACAAAATACATCATATGATCAAGAAAATCATCATGAGTCAGAGGTGGTTCGATTTTGTATGTATTCTGACGTCATTCCTCCGTCATAAATAGCTTATTATTATAGAGGAACCAAGTAAGAGAGAGAAGAGAGCCTGAAGATCCTCCAAAATCGTCGTACCACTGACGGTCGTCAACCAGCCGGTCGCCGTGATCCTCGCGTCAACCTCTGGCGATCTCCATCATGGACGACCTTCGGTCGATGTTCTCGTTGTTCGCCATCATCTTTACCTTGATTGTTACCAGCATTGACTACATAGTGGTTTATTCTCATATACAATTCTGTAATCCTGTTATCGTGAAGATTTTGTACTCTGAAACAGATACATAGTAGAAGTTTTTTACTAGGCTAGGTCTTGTAGTTTTTTCCCTCTTTTCGAGATTTTTCACGTGAAAATTTATGGAGTTTTCTTGTTCACTCTTTAAATACATGTGTGTGTGCTGGATTTCACAACAATTTGCGTAAATTTTTCTTCTACCTGATTTTTCTAACATAATAACTTTATAGTTAAACTATTAAATTCTAATATATTTTTAAGTGAATTTCATATTAATAATTCTTAAATGAGTGGACTCGCATGCTAACAAGTTGAGTCTAAGTCTAGCTTAAATTTGACTTATTAGCTCATAAAATTTAACTAATGAGCTATTTATTGAGTCAAGTCAATGCCTCCTCTCCAATCAATGTGGCTCGCTAGCACCCCTAACTTCACATCATCCCACAATGCATAGTTGGATGCTACAAGTAATAAAAATTTATTAGATGACATACATCCTAAAGTTTACAATTTATATAATGAGATAAAGTGTTTTCAAGATAGCAAGAAATGAAAAATTAAGGGTGTTAATAATTAACTTGATACACACTCGACCCTAAAAAAATGTAAGTTGAAGTTGACTCGGTTAACTTTTGAGTTTGGTTAAAATCTAAAAATTTGACTCTTTTAATTTTTTTGATTGGGTTCGAATTGAGCCACAGCTTAAATTTGACTCGATTTTAACTCATGAATTCTAATTTGATTGATTTTGACTCAAATTTGACCTAAAATGAATGTGTAAATATGTCACTTAGATTATGTTCTAGTCAATCGACGTTGATGTGGGTCATATTCGGTTTACGATTTTTGATTCATTTAATTCGAGTCAAATCTATTTGGGTCTAATCAAATATAAGTCAAATTTAAACCGAACTCACTAATCTAAATTGCCCATCTATACGAAGAATAGGAATAAAAAAATCAAAATAAATATCAATAAACTTATCGTTCCAAAGGTTACAATTATATTAAGGGAGATTTACGTACATATCAGTTATCACTCAATATTTTCTTATTTATTTATCTAACATCTAAATCATTTTATTTATAAAACTAACACCCTAGTTCTATTTCATTACCATAGTGAAATTAAATATAATATTTCTATAAATATTATGAGAAAACGTTACTCTTTAAAAAAATTTACAGGGTGACTCATGTCATATAAATATTTGTTCGGATGAACTAATATTGTAGATAAAATTAAATAATACTTTAACAAATTTGATTGTGATATCTATATAAAAAATCATAATTAGTGAATCACTTATTTTATTGCATTTATATTAAAATAAATTTACATGATTAAAGCTTGTCTCAATTAATTTTTTTGTCTAAACTTTGGAGTGCTCTAGTTCAACTTATTTATGAGCTTGTGAGCTCGGCTTGTTAAGCTACGAGCTTGAGCACAATGGCTTGTTAAGTAATCGAGCTGAAGTTTTGTCGGGCTCAGCTCTAAGTACTCGTCGAGATGCTCGAATAGGCTACTTATAGTCCCAAAAAATGAAATTTATTTCGCTCCCAAATATGACTCGCATAAAAGCATGAAATAGCACTCGTGCTTACCATTTTTCAAACAAGTTGAGCTCGTGCTTAGTCTGTGAACTCAAGTTGAGTTTGAGCCAAATGCTAGTTGTTCAAATTGAGCTCAAGTTTGACATGACTTGGGCTCGACTTAACTCGCTTATACTCCAAATCTGCCTAAAAATTTTGTGAAATTTAAAAACTGAAAACTTGCAAAATTTCGTCATGGAATAGTGAGTGTGCCTTAGGGTCTAACTACAGAATTACTCGCGAATATTTTAACGTCGTAAATAACAATTTGTGAAAACGTTGATCCAATAATCAAAGCTCATGCCTTGTCTTCCATAGTCCAATTCGAACTAGCTATAATATCTTCATTAATTAAATAAAAGGAGTATTTATTTACATATTATATATATATATATATATATATATATATATATATATATATATATATATATATATATATATATATATATATATATATATATATATATATAATACTTAAATTTGAATATATATTTATCTAATATTTTAATAACTTAATTGTTGCGTACTAGAAAACTAGTTGCGGAAGAATAAAAATTTACACCTTAGCTTTGTTGTGGAATCCAGCACACATACATATATTTGAGAAATTAATAAGAAAACTCCAGAATCTTTCTGAAAAATCTCGAAAAAAGAAAAAATGGAAAATAAAATCTTCAACTATGTATTTGTTTTGAGTACAAAATTTCCCGATAAATTGAATTGTATATGAGAAGGGTTGACAATGAGAATCCTAGAATCAGACAACAACACCTATATAATCACGTTCAGGTTATAACAATTACTAGTGTTAGTAGATGATGGTGAACAGCGGTGGTCAGCGATTGACGATAAAGTTCGTCGTGGTGATGACCGGCGAAAATGTCCGGCGATGGTCGGTGGCGATGACCGACGATGGTGGTCGGCAGCAGTGACCGGCGTCGGTGGTCGGCGATGATGACCGGCGGCAACGGTTGGCGGCGATGGTCGCAAGTGGTCGAGCAGTGACCGGCAGCAGTGATAACCGGCGGCGGATTGGCATATGGGATCGATGGTGGCGGGCTGTGGCCGGCAGGTTGGCAAATCAGTGGTAGCATGATTATGCTTGGAGGATTTTCAAGTTTTAGAGCCTCTCATCTCTTTTCTTACGCTGAAGAATGATGATATTTATAGATTAGAAAGAGTGACATTTACAGCAAAATCCAAACCACTCCACTCATCGGACGGCTCAAATGATTCTTTTGATCATTTGATATATTTTAAGTATTTGAATGCTCAAATGAAGTCAAAATTATGAGATCTTGGGCTTGTTAGATTCGGCTCGTCAAGACGCTCAATTTGACTATAAGCACTCTATGTTTAAGAGCTATTTAGAGATTTAACTGATATCCCAAAGTATTTAATGATATTTTAAGTACTTGATCTCAACTAGTTTCAACTTAGGATCAACTTGCATTTGACATCAAGATTCGTGCTTCGACTAGTAGCATTTTAAGTTCCATATCATTAAGGAAAAATAAAAATTTTATTTTTAAAAAGTTAACATTAGTAATATCTTTTATGTGATTAATAAATTTAATATTTAAGAATTAGACATATAAATAGATAAAAGTTATATAATATGTATAAATTTTTTTAAATAAAAATATAAACAATAACTTAAAATATTCTAATAAAATTTTGAGCTTGAAATCTCAAAATTAATGAACTTACTTTCAAATAAAAATAATAAAAATTTGCATTAATTTCTTATATAGGACACTCATCTTAATAAAAATGGATAATGTTAATTCAATTTTTTCTTAAAAATATATCATAGTATACTTCAAAAAATTTAGTTGTTTTTTTATTCCATTGAATATTATTTAAATGTGTGAAAAACATAAGTTAATATTTTCATTAATTTATACCATTTTTAATTCGTACGAATAAATGGTTTTTTTTGTTTTGTTTTTTTTTAAGTTGTCAAAAAAAAAAAAAACACTTATATTTAATTATGGGATGAAATGGTATTGAGCTATGGGGTTAGTTCGTGGTGATCTTCCTCTCTTCTTAGGTGACCTAAGTTCTCATACATCTAACTTCTCTTAGTTTTCATTAGAGCTCAACTTCCCCAAAAAATTTAACTTAAAAAATTTGATTGATTTGGCTTAATTTGACTTCACTTTAGTTTGGATTTGATTTGTTAATCTATATGAACTAATTTATTTGGCTTCATTTTTATTTGAAAAATTAATAAATTTAAAAAAAAAATCAAATCAAAATGAATCATGTTAATGCCCGTTGCTTCTTTAGCCATTTTATATCTTATAAATCATTTTTTTATTACTAAAGTAGATAAAATTAAATTTAAAAAATCAATTAACAATCATTTTAAAATCTTCTTTTGGTGTTCCTCTATTGGTCAAAAGATGTAAACTAGCTAAGTTTCAAATCCAAATTAACAAAATTGGACTTCCTCTAGATGGGTGAAAAGCTAAAGCATTTTTGATGGCTGGTAGACTCCAACTTACTGAATTCACCGTTAGAGGCATGATAATGTACTGGAATAGAGCTACCTTCATCCCCAAAGGTTGTATAAAAATTATTCCTAGATGGTGCTCAGAGTTCTTTCTCTATGGCGAAAGCTTCTTTTAATCTCCTAGGATGCCATAACTCATCCCAAGGTCCTTGGCGGCTTGGAACTCTACTCCTAGGATGCCATAACTCATCCCAAGGTCCTTGGCGGCCTGGAACTCTACTCTATTACTAATCTTTCTATGGCGTTCATGACAAAACTTATCCTCCACATTTTAAATGTTGAAAGACTGCTTGCTTTCTGGTTTAGATCTCATTATTTTTCTTTTTGGAACCTGAGATGCAAATCCCATTCACTTTTTTGGAAGAAAATTAAAGATATTGTTACTTATTTAAAAAGAGATTTTTTTTCTATTTTTTCTATTAGCAATGGAGGTAAAGCTCACTTATTATGGGTCATGCATATCAGATTTGTTGGATCAATGCCTTATTAACTCTCTTGGTTTTGATCCTAACATCATTCTCAGCTCAGCTATTACGGATAGTGACTAGAATCTTAGCATTTTAAGTCATGTTATCCCTTTATTAATAATATTCATAGCTTAAATGTTGGTCAAGGAGAGGGGATGATAATCCTTCTCTCAATGTTTTATTTAAGTTTTGTTATAATCATCTTCAGGATATCGGCCGGCACAAGTACTTTAACACACAAAAATGCTGCCTCAGGTACTCTCTTTGCTCATGATTTGCATTGTCAGGCACTCTAAAAATAGATGATTTACGCGCAATTTGCTTTTCCTGTTGTTTGATCCAAGTAAAATAAACATGATGAGAATATTTACGGCTTTTCAAATCCCGTAAGAAACTTATTTTGCGTGTAAATGAAATCCTAATATGAACTCAAATACACAGATAGACAATAGAAGCAAAAGGAACATAAAATCCCCAAATTAGCTAAAGGATTTTACTCAGTAAAATAAGAAGTTACAAGAAGCAAAGTCACTATAAGATAAAATAAAAACAGACCGATAATAGACAAAGCTATAAATGTACTCAGATCAACAGAATATATGAGAAATTACAGATACAAAGACGAATATCACAATACAGAACAACCTTCAACATAGTTAACCACATAACACTACAGATGACCAGAATAACAGAAGTATTTGCTCTTCCAGAATAAATCTTGCAATAATATCCAGAGACAGAAGCCATTCAAACTTCAAACAGCAACAATAACTCTACACAGAGCCAGATCAGCTACAAGAAACAACAGGTAACTGAAAATAGGAAGCAAGAAGAAATCTTGACAAGTGCAAATCAAAATACAACCATTTTATAACTGAATAATAAGAAAGAAACCAACTTCTGACCAAAACAGGAAGAGATCGACAATTCAAATAGAAGGAAGATTCTTGAAATATGTAAAGAAGTCTTAGATCTAAGATAGTAAAGAAAGAAGAGAGTATAAATAGAGTTAGGAGGAACAAACAGAGTATGTAATCAATATTTCAAAGAAAACTTCTCTTCCTCTCTTCTTCTTCTCCTTCTTCCTCTTGCATTTCTTTCGGTGTACTCAGGAAACATCTTCTCGACAGAAACCCTAGGGTTTCCTCTCTTCTCCCTCTCCTTTCTCTGAGCTTTTTGCTCAAGAGCTGCGAAATAACCCCCTTTTCAATTCCTTCTCCGAGAAGCTAAATCCAACGGCTAGAAAGAAAAGAAAAGTCACACTTTAGACGGCTCAGATCAAATCTCTCCGATTAAAGTTCCCAGATAGATCGAAGGGTCTATTTTAAACCACGCTGATCAACGGCTCAGATAGAACCCGGTCCAAAAAGGTTCCTATCATTGGTGCTCTCGTTGACTCCTACAAATAGCAATGGCAGAAGGTACCAAGCATACAACAAAAATATTGGATGTATGTGTGGGAAGACTAAATAAAATTGATGAACAAATGTCCTCAATTACTATCATATTGAATGAAGTTTCAAGAAGGTTATCTGCTATAGAAGACAAATTGGAAACAAATTCTCAAACGAACAATCCAGTGTGTAATTCTTCTTATACAAAATTTTCTTCCCAGAATAGACCACACACACAAAATACTAGACCAGTTAAGGTAGATATGCCAAGATTTAATGGAGAAAATCCAAGAGGTCGGCGTTCAAAGCATTCTTTCAAGATCTTGTAGTTTATCAGAGGACCAAAAATTCATAATAGCCTCAGTATACATGGATGGACCTACCTTAAGCTGGTATCAATGGATGCATTTAAACAAACAACTACATTCATGGACACAGTTCAAAGAACAGGTCATTCAAAGATTTGGATCCTCTCTATACAGAGACTTGAGAGGAGAATTAGCTAAGTTACAACAGAAAATCACAGTTCATGAATTCTACAATGAATTTGAGGAGTTAGTTAATCAAATTTCAAGTATTCTACCTGAATTTCTATAAAGTTGTTTTGAATCAGGGCTTAGACAAGATATTAAGAGGGAAGTAAGAGCTTTACAGCCTAATTCTCTTCAACAAGCGTTTCAACTAGCTAAACTAATGGAAGATAGACTTTTGATGAAGTAAATACTAGAACTTCCGATTTCATTCAATTCCAGCAGTTAAACATCAACAGCAATATCAACCTTTTACATAGTGCCAATCATAGCAGCAATATGACAAACAAGCAAAACATTCCAATCCAGAAATTGACAACAACACAGTTGGAAGAAAGAAGAAAGAAAAGACTTTACTTCAACTGTGATGAAAAATATCATAGGGGGTATACTTGTAAATCCAAATTATTTGCTTTAATGATAGTCAATGATGATCAAGACTACTACCTGCAGCAAGAAGCTGAAACAGAAAATCAAGAATTGTAGGAAGAAATTCCTGAAATCAGTTTCAATGCCAATCAACAACCCGAGAATGCAAGGAATGATTGGCGGTCGATCTGAGTATTGATTGACAGTGGGTCAACCCATAATTTTATTCAATCGAAGTTAGCTAAATTTATATATCATAATATAACACCTGCATCTATTTTTAAAGTATTGGTTAGCAATGGTGAAACCTTGAAATGTATAGGAGTATGTTCCAACATACCCATCAAGCTCCAAAGATACACCTTTGTTACTGATTGCTACCTGCTACCAATGAAAGGAGCAAATGTGGTATTAGGAGTTCAATGGTTAGAACAGCTAGGAGAATGTACAACAGATTACAAGAAGCTGACAATGAAATTTATGTATAATGACACCTTGGTATAACTACAATGAGATACAACATCCAATGTTCAAGGAATTACATTGCACCAGTTCACCAAATTATAGAATAAACATGAAATAGCCTCATACCTGTAAATAACAGAGGTCCAAAGTTCTTCAGAGGCTACAGCAAGTGAGTTCCAGAGCTTATCTGTAAACATTCAAGCAATATTACATCAGTACCAAGACATATTGCAAGCTCCAAAGGACTTACCTCCCCAAAGGAGCATTGACCACCATATCAACTTAGCACCTTGAACTCAGCCAATCAAGGTCAAAAGTTACAGATATCCATATTTCTAGAAAACAAAAATTGAGAAACTTATAAAGGAAATGCTGGATAGTGGAATAATCAGAGAAAGCATCAATCATTTCTCTTCTCCAGGACTTTTAATCAAGAAAAAGGATGGAACTTGGAGATTCTGTGTGGATTACAGAGCTCTAAATAAAATAACAATCTCTGACAGATTCCCAATTCCCACCCCAGAAGAGATTATGAATGAATTGTATGGAGCCACAATATCTTCAAAGCTGGACTTAAGATCAAGATATCATCAAATCAGAATGGCTGAAGAAGATATTTACAAAACTGCTTTCAGAACACATGAGGTGCACTACGAATTTATTGTAATGCCATTTGGATTAACAAATGCACCCTTAATATTCCAAGCTATGATGAATACAGTTCTGAAACCTTTTCTAAGAAAATTTGTATTAGTTTTTTTGATGACATCTTAATATATAGCAATACAATGGAGCAACATCAAATCCATTTACAAATAGTGTTAGAAAAATTGAAACATCACAGCTTATTTATTAAACCATCAAAATGCTCTTTCATTCAAGAAAAATAGAATATCTAGGCCATATTCTGTTAGCCAGTGACATAGAAGTGGACCAAAGAAAGATAGAAGCAGTCCAATCATGGCCAATTCCAACATCTATTAAGCAACTGAGAGATTTTTTTGTTAAATAATATGCAGCAATTGCTGCACCATTAACATTATTATTGGCTAAACAACAGTTCCAGTGGAATGAAAAAGCTCAAAGAGTATTTTTACAATTGAAACAAGCAATGACATCTCTGCTAGTATTAGTCTATCTTAACTTTTCTCAACCTTTTATAATAGAAACAGATGCATCTAGCACTGCAATTGGAGATGTTTTAATACAAAATAGCCACCCTATTGCCTACTTTAGTAAAAAGCTAGCTCCATCATTACAGAAAGCATCTACATATGCAAGAGAACGCTATGCTATCACAGAAACAGTGGCAAGATAGAGATAGTATTTGCTGGGTAACAAGTTTACCATCAAGACTGATCAAAAGAGCATAAGGGAGTTAATGCAGCACAATTCACTCCAGGAAAGAAAAGTTTCTTATTAAACTCCTTGGCTTTGATTATATTATTGAATATAAACCAGGGATCACAAATAAGGCAGCTAATGCCCTATCCAAAAAATTATACAATACAGATGAACAAGTAATAGCAGAAGGCTCAACACACTTTATATGCTTATATACTTGATACACTTGCTACAACAGATTAAAGAAGAAACACAGTCTAAACCTGAACTACAGCAGTTGCATAAGCAAATTTCAGCAAGTCCTGGTTTGTTTCCCAAACACAGATGTACTAATGGACTGTTATATTACAAAAATAGAATAGTCATATCTAAAGACTCTGAAATAAGAAATATGCTTATAAGAGAATTGCATTCAACACCAGTAGGAGGTCATTGGGCAATTAAGAGGACATTGGCCAGAATTCTCAATAATTCTACTAGAAAAAGATGAAACAGGATATACAACACTTCATAGCCACATGTCCTGTATGTCAATAGGTCAAATATGATACTCAAAAACCTATAGAGTTATTACAGCCCCTACCTATTCCAGCAGCCATTTGGGAGGAAGTATCAATGAATTTTATCATAGGTCTACCTAAATCTCACAACAAAACTGTTATACTAATAGTTATAGATAGACTTTCAAAGTATGCTCATTTCTCAGCTCTTTCAACTAGTTTTACAGCTACCTATATAACTCAAACTTTCATTTCAGATATATCTAAACTGCATGGAATTCTACAAGCAATAGTTTCAGACAGAGTCCCTATCTTTATGAGCAATTTTTGGCAAAAACTATTCAAATTAAGTGAAATAATATTAAGCCATAGCAGTGCTTGTCATCCTCAGTCTGATGGCCAAACAAAGGTAACAAATAGAACACTAGAATAATACTTAAAAAGTTTTGTATTGGAGACACCCAGAAATTGGTTACAATTTCTTCTGGAATCATCAATAATCCATTAACACTTCCATAAAAATGACTCATTTCTAAATAGTGTATGATAGACTACCACCTGAAGTTATACCCTATAATGATAATACAGCTACCAACACAGAGGTAGAAATATTACTACAATAAAGGGACAAGGTCTTACAACAACTGAAGACAAATTTACAAGAAGCTCAGAATAGAATGCAATAAATGGCAAACAAACACAGAAGGGAGCTTCCGTTCAATATAAATAATCTAGTGTTAGTTAAACTACAGCCATACAGACAGACCTCAGTCTCAAAGAACCCCTATACAAAGCTATAAAGACAGTATTATGGTCCTTTTAAAGTTCTACAGAAAATAGGGACAGTGGCTTATAAAGTGGACCTTCCAGAAACAGCAAGGATCCACAATGTCTTTCATATTTCTAGACTTATGCAATTCAGACAGGATTCTAAAATTCACCCAACAATATTGCCTACTCACTTCTTAGAAGGGCATCCCTTGGTCAGGCCCATCAAAATTTTAGATCAAAGGATAATAATACAAGGAGGCAGGACAATCACAAAAGTCTTAGTACAATGGGATGGTATGCTAGCAACAGAGGCTTCTTGGATAGAAATTGAGGAATTCCAGGGAACTTTTCCTGACTTTGACCTTGAGGACAAGGTTAATGTGTGTGGGGAGGGGGGGAGTAATGATATGAACCCAAATACACAGATAGACAACAAAAGTAAAAGGAACAGAAAATCCCCAAATTGGCTAAAGGATTTTACTCAGTAAAATAAGAAGTTACAAGAAGCAAAGTCATTGTAAGATAAAATAAAGACAGACTGATAATAGACAAAGCTATAAATATGCTCAGATCAACAGAATATATGAGAAATTACAAATACAAAGACTAATATCACAATATAGAATAGCCTTCAATAAAGTTAACCACATAACACTACAAATGGCCAGCATAATAGAAGTATTTGCTCTTCCAGAATAACTCTACACAGAGCCAGATCAGCTACAAGAAATAACAGGTAACTGAAAACAGGAAGCAAGAAGGAATCTTGACAAGTGCAGAGCAAAATACAACTAGTTTATAACTGAATAACAAGAAAGAAACCAACTTCCAACCAAAATAGAAAGAGATCGAAAGAATGTAAATAACGGCTCAAACAGAAAGAAGATTCTTGAAATATGTAAAGAAGTCTTAGATCTAGGATAGTAAAGAAAGTAGAGAGTATAAATAGAGTTAGAAGGAACAAACAGAGTATGTAATCAATATTTCTGAAAAAGAAAACTTCTCTTCCTCTGCTCCTTCTTCTTCTCCTTCTTCCTCTTGCATTTCTTTCTGGTGTACTCGCCGAAAACATCATCTTCTCCAACAGGAAACCCTAAGGTTTCCCTCTCTTCTCCCTCAGCCTCTCCTTTCTCTGGAGCTTTTTTCCGTCAAGAGCGGAAATAACCCCTTTCCTTCTCCGAGAAGCTAAATCCAACGGTTGGAAAGAAAAGGAAAGTCACACTTTAGACTCGATCAAATCTGATTAAAGTTCCCGCAGATCGAAGGGTCGTTTTAAACCACGTGATCAATGGTGATAGAGGGTCCAAAAGGTTCCTATCAAATTCCCTCAAATCGAGAGAAATTAAAAATCATAGTATTATAACACGAAAGCATCTTCTTCCTTCCGCGCATAGCTCTTCGCCTTTGCCGAATTGTCACATTGTGCGAACACAAGGGGAGAAGGGGGCAAAGCTCTTCATCTCCCATAATTGTCATGAGGTGTGAACGTGAGAGGCTAAGGGCTGAAATTTCCAGCTTGTTCTTGTTGGATTCAACACAAAAAATTCACTCCAAGTAAGTATTGACTTCATTTGTATGAATTTCCTGTCTTTTTTTTTTTTTTTTGTTGAGAGATTTGTAGAAGGAGAGAGGGTAAGGGTGATAGGAGAGGACAATAGTGGAGCTGCTGTGAAAGGAAAAAACTGAAATTTTCTAAGTTGGTGAGAGAGGAAAGTAAGGGATGCTAGGATTAATAAAAAAGAAATAGAAAAACTCTTTTAGGATCCGTCGAGGTCTGAGCCGCCTGCTATGGTAGAAAGGTATCACTGTTGCTGGGAACATAGGGATGGAGGGTGAGCAATTGCTCCCCTGTAATTTGCTTTGCCACTTTGATTCGTACTCTCTCCCATCACCTGCATGGCATGCATCTTTTTTTCCTCTTTTGCTCTCTCTCTCTCTCTCTCTCTCTCTCTCTCTCTCTTTTGGAAAAGGTTGAGGGTCAGAGACCCAATTCATTCCAAAAATGAAACGGTTACATTGCTATAAGAAGGAAATTGATAAAAACTAATAACAAAATAGAATGAATCACCTAGACAAAACTTTGGCTAAAGAGGACAATTAGACCAATTTTAAGCCAACCCCCATAAAAAATTATGGATGGAACAAAAACTATATCAGTAAAGTTCACGCAGCAGCTGTAAAAAGAAAAAAAGGGATATATTTTTGATTGCTGGACTCAGACACAAAATAGCAGGTTAAACAGCACAACAATTCTCGTTGGAGAGGAGCTGACCCTGCACCAAGTTCCACCAACTGAAGAAGATCTGCAATTGCCCTCACGGCCATCCAGTGGTTTCAAATGAATATAGAGGCAGCAGAGAACCAGGTTGCTGGGAAGGCCATCCAAGCAGACCTCTTTAGATCGAGCATTAAGCAGCTCGTTTGTCATCATAGTCTAAGCAATCACCATCGGAGCATCAACCAAGAGAAGAAAAATGGGTCCGATAGTGAAGCATTCAGTCCAAAACAAGCACTATTTGAACATCAGCCAAGAGATGAAAGAAAGCAGAACCGATAGTGGAGAAAAGAGGAATATATTTAGATGCCATCTTTGATCACCCAATCATTGAGGGTCTTTTTCACAAGGTATGGCCACTTGTCTTTGATTTTCCACCGAGAGACCTTGTAACTAACTCTTCTCCTGATTTGATATGTGAGAGTCAAGGGGCTAGAGAAGGAGGAAGAGAATATCCTGTTGTTTCTCTCTTTCCAAATGATATATACTAAAACCGCCACAATGAGATTTTTAAGGTTCCTTATAGCTTTATGATTGTACAGTTCCACATTATCCAATTTGATGTAGTGTAGAGCTTAACAGAAAGAATTGCCCATTTGGGATAATATTTCTAACCAAGTTCATGGAGAAAGGACATTCAAAGAATAAGTGATTGTGAGATTCATATGCATCGACATAGGCGACCGTGAGGTTGGAGCCAATACCTCTTTTAGCAAGTACATCTGACGTTTTTAAACCACCCAAATAGGCCAACCAGCAGTACAAAGCATAGTTAAGCCCACACCCTTTGAACCAAATTTCAGAAGACCAGTGCATATTAGGTACAGTTTGAAAGAGGGGGTTCCTGAATTCACGGTTAGAAGGAGTTCTATTTCCATTCCAGGAAATCCAGTCAGGACCACCCGCAATGGGAATGCATTTAATACTTTCAAATAATAAAGAGAGCTCAGGATAGGAGTCCCAAGGAAGACTCCAAATTCCTTCTATAATTATGGAGCTAACCTTGGCAGAGAGAGGAAGATCCAGATTATTGAAGCCATTCTACCCCATAAGGTGATATAGAGTTTTGCCTTCACACCAGGGATCAAAAAATAGGGAAGTAGAGTGACCATTGCCAATATGAAAGCTGAAATGCTTACCATACTTGATACTAGTCGATTTCAATTCTCTCCAAAGAGGAGAGGATCTGTTTGTGCTAGCAATCCAAACCGAGCCATATTTCTGAGCACACTAGTGCGAGAAGAGGTATCCTGCTGAAGGGTTTTCCACAAAGTTTTGAGCTTGCAAGTAATGTTAATGGAGGAAGCAGAGAGGAGGCCAGATCCTCCCTGGGTCCTGGGTAGGGTAGTTCGACTCCAAGAAATTGTATGCAGTTTTTTAGCTGCACCACTATGGTAAAAGAAGTTGGAAGTGAAAGAATTTAGCTTATTAATTATACTAGCAAGGATAGCCATAGCTCTGAACCAATAAGAAAGAAGGTTGTTAATAGATGATCGAATGATTTGAAATCTCCCTCCAAGAGAAAGGAGTTTGCATTTTCAGCCGGCCAACCAATATTGTAATTTATCAAAGAGGCTGACCCTAGGGGGTCCCGACACCAAAGGAAGGCCCAGATATGTAAGGGGGAGGCAGCCTCTCCTAATATTCAGAATCTGAAGATGGTCCTCGGTTCTGGAAGAGTTTCTAGAGAAGCAGATAACTGATTTATCTTTGTTAGTATCTAAGCCCAAGTAAAGGTGTAGAGTGGAGACTATCTTTCAAAGAGCAAAAGTAGTGTTATCAGCACAGCCCATAACAAGAACATCATCAACAAACAGTAAATGAGAAACCATGCAGGAGCCATATGAGAAGGGATTAAAACGCTTTATGTTCACTTCTCTTTCCAAAAAATAAGAAAAAGTATCCATGGCTATAGAAAACAAGAAGGGAGAGAGAGGGCAGGCTTGCCTCAACCCATTTGTTGAGTTAAAACCAACCTTTGATCTCCCCATTTATAACAATAGAGAAATGGATGTTCATAATACAACCTTCAATCCATTTAACAAACTTGAGTTGGAATCCTTTGGTCACAAGTCTATGTAATAGGGATTTCCTATTGATAGAGTCAAAGGCTTTCTTGAGATCTAGCTTAGCAAGGAACTTGGGTGGAAGGTTAGGGGGGGAAAACTCATACGAGATCTCACTAGCCATAGCAAAGTTGTCTGCAATATCTCTTCCTTTTATAAAAGCCGATTGGGATTGATGGACAATAGTTGGTAAGATGCCTTTAAGCCTATTTGCCAAAACCTTAGCAACAACTTTATAGAAGGTATTGCATAAGGAAATAGGCCTATAATCAGATATATTGCAAGAGTGCTTAATCTTGGGAACTAAGGTGATCAAGGTATGTTTGAACCCATTAGGTAATTTAGAAGTCTTGAAGAAATGATGAGCCGCTCTCAAAAATTGCTTACCCGTGGTCTCCCATGAGGATAGGAAGAAGTGGGAGTTAAAGCCATCAGGGCCCGGTGCCTTGTTTGGGTTGATACTTTTCAGGGCTTGAAAAATTTCAGAGTCACTGACCTCAGCACTCAACTCCACAGCTTGCCCAGAGTTAACAGAGTTACCCAAAGGGATGTCCAAAGTAGAGACAGATAAGTCAGAATTCACATTGAATAAGGAGGAATAATATCTACAGATTTCTAGAGCCATCAAATTCTTATCAGTAAGAATACCATTGTCAGTGTGAAGCTCCCGGATATAGTTTACATTTTTCCTTTCTTTAATGGAGCAGTAGAGAAATTTGAGATCATCATCAGCATGTGTCAACCAGTGAGCTTTAGCCCTTTGTTTCACCCACAGACTCTCTTTCCTGGTAAGCATGGTGTATCTCTCAGAAATAACTTTAGCTTCGATCAATAATTGTACATTATTAGGATCTAACTCAGTTTGTGAGAGGATCTCAAGCTGATCTTTTTTGGCAAGTATTATCTGATCCTTCAAGGGGCATATGTCCCATTTCCTGCTCTTATAGGCATTCTTGATAGAGGTCATCTTTTTAGACAATACATACAAGGGATCTCCGTTTACAAAAGAAGATCAGGCAACATTAGTGACCCAGTGGAAATCAGAAGAGAGGGATTAATGGTTTCGAAACATGAATCTATGTGGGGTATTGAGGTTATGGTGTGGTAAGGTAATGATGGGAGAATGGTCAAATGAAAGGGGAGGGGGGATTTTATAGAAAGAATTGGGGCAGAAATCCAGCCAAGCAGGATTGCAGAAAACTCTATCCAATTTGGAGAAAATAGGATTAGAGGTTTGTTGGTTGGACCAGGTATGCAAGAGCCCCACACTTGGAAGCTCCAATAACTCACAGTCATTAATACAGGATAGGAATTCGAGGGTGTTGGTAAGGGAAATGGGATTGCCACCAGTCTTCTCCCAATTGGATAAATAGCAATTAAAGTCTCCCATAATAATCCAGGTCGGATATGCAACCAGAATAGCCCCAATGAATTCGGAGAGATGATCGAGCCTGAGCATTGTTATCTGCATAAACACAGGTTAAAAGGAAAGTAGTACTATTAGCCATAGTAATTTGGCCATGGATAAATTGAGCTTTAGTGATCAAAGGCTGAAAGCATAGACGGTCAGATCGCCACTTCATCCAGATTCTGCCTCCAGATGCCTCACCAAAGTTAGAGCAATTGGATTCAGAAGGAAGCAAGACGAACTTATTAAAATATGGAAGATTCTGAAGAAGATCAGGAGAGACTTTTTTCTCAAGGAGACAAAACATATCTATGTTGAATTCTTGAATAAGACGCAGAAAATCACGAGTCCTACCTTCTGCAGATAAGCCTCTAACATTCCAACATCCTATAACAGGGCAATTCATTGAGAGGATGCTGTTGAGGGTTTCTTACCCTTCTTCTGTTTACTTTTATTGGTAAAGGGGGTCGAGCCAGTGGATTGCTTGAGGTTCTCCTCCTCACAGTTTGACTTGGCCGATATATGAGGAGCTTTACCTTTTAACTTCAGGGTTTCAGTGCGGGTAGGGGAACCTGCAGTAGACCTAGTCAAGACTCCCAATGCTAGATTGTCAAGAGGGGCATCGGCAGATGTTTCCAGGTCCCCCTCCTTGTCCGCAGAGGCACTGGTGCAATCATCTTGCTCTAAGTTGTCATTCAAGGGAGGGGAGGAGATAGGTGATTGATTAAGGTCCGTAGAAGAGCTATGGGGGGAGTTCGTGATTTGTAGTAAATGGATAGCGTATGGCTAGCAGTGAAAGTGATCCAGAGGGGACAGCTCTCTCTTTCTCACTGTCATTCTCATTCACTTCTCTGTGCATCACTACTACTTGGCCTCTCATTTTATTAAGAAAGAAGATATAACTTAATGCAGATTACCAATCAAACCACATGATTACTACACGTTTAAATCTCTACTCCAACCGAACGTGAGATTAAAATTGAGGGGATTGAGATCTCTTTGTTAAAGTGAGTTCTTTTAACTTTCTAAAGTTGGGTTGGTTAATAAAATATTTATTTATTTATATTATGTGTAATGTTTAGGTTGTTTAAAAGTGAAGCACAGATTTCAAGTAATTTTAATTAAATTTTACTTTAAATTTTGTCAAATTAATTTTTTTAAAAATCATTAAATTTTATGGGATGCTTGAAACTTATTTTTAGTTATGTTTTAAATTAGGAATAATGAAGGTTTATGAGGTAGATTTGAGTGAATTATACTGAAGGCATGGATTAGAACATCTCTCATTTTGAAGAACTTTACTGTATTACTTATAAATTATATTTGCACATTTCTATTATTCTAGTGAATAATATTATAACCTTCGCATAAATTATATTTACTTATTTGTATTTCTTTTTGTTATAATATCCTCTCTCCCTTTTATTCTAATTCTCATAATAAATGCCTTCACAGCCATAGTATATCTAAAGGTGTGCCTTCATATTTTGTTTTGCATTTACTTGCATATGAATATTTTTTCTATAGTTAACATATAATTAAATTCTTCATATTCATGAAATAGTTAAAAAAATAATGAAGATTGAAAAAAATAACTATAATATAATAGTAATAAAATAATTTGTTTAGAGCGAAACTATTACAAAATACTTTGTTCTTTTGTAATTTAACAATTGATTGTTATTTTTTTTTAAAGACTTGGGTTAGTGACTGCCAGTGCAAAAGTCAATGGCTGAGACATCAGATAATGAAACACAGTCTTCTAATTGTGATGAGTTTTTTAATGACATAGAGATCAGTAGAAGTCAACATGCTTCAGCTATTCATGCCAGCATCGCTAGCGTAATCACTATTATAGTTGTCTTATTAGATAGGCTAAAGAGAGACTGACAAAGATATAATCTTGAGCGAAATATTCAATGTGAAACATACCTCTCTAGGTTGTAGCACATATCTGATTCAGATTATGTAGCATAGTAAGGATGAAGAGAGCACTTTTCTTCAAATTATGAAATTTATTTTGCCCAGAAGGTTTACTTATAGATACATTAAATGTATGAATTGAAGCACAAGAAGATTTGATCTTACATACTCTTAGGCATAATGTGTGGAATAGGGTTATTTGATTCAACTTTCAATGATCTGGAGAAATTATGGGTATATACTTTAATATTGTATTGTATGTTGTAGGAGAGTTACGACATGAAATGATAAAGCCTCCAGCAGTCCGAACACCTCACAAAATACAATCAAAAAATAGATTGATGTCATTCTTTAAGGTATGATGATGATATCTCATATAATTGTATCATTGCTTCTACTAATATAACTTATTAGTTTTATGATTGTATTGGAGCTATTGAAGGAACCCACATTAAAGATAAGGTTCCTAAGTAGTTTGAATCTACTTTTAGGGGTCAAAAATTATATCCCACCCAAAATATGCTCGCAAAAGTAGACTTTGATTTAAGGTTCACATATGTCTTAGCAGGGTGGGAAGGTTCAACACATGATGTCACTGTACTTCGAAATGTGCTAGAAAGATCTAATGGCCTAGTTGTTGTAGAAGGTACAAAATGACAATATTATGAATACATTTTATTATTTAAGTCATTTTTATAGAATAATGTTTGACACCTATTTCACATGTAAGTACTACTTAATTGATGGTGGGTACTCAACTAAGAATGGTTTCATATCTACATATCATGCCAGAAGATACCATCTAAAGGAGTTCACTAGTATAAGACCAACTAACCATAATGAGTTTTTTAATCTTCAACATTCATCACTCAGTACTACAATTGAGCTTGCATTTGGTTCACTAAAAAAATGATTTAGAATTATAAAGTGTGACATATATTTTTCATTACTAACACAAGTTGATATTGTCCTCGCAGATTGTGTATTACATATTGGGATCATTCTAGAGGGCGGAGATGATTTTATTCTTCAAGAGAATGAGTGGGTTCGGAGAGGACATATTAGTAGATATGATATTGGGGTTATAGATGATTATTGAGAATTATTGAAGAAAATGGACAAAATGACTAATGCAATGTGGTGTTGCAAGAATGAAGTTGATTATTATTATTATTATTATTATTATTATTATTATTATTATTATTATTATTAGATATATATATATAATTTATGCGTTTTTTTTAGTCATATATGTGTTTTGTTTTATGCAAGTTTATGACATTTTTTTATTGTAGAAATACATTTTTTTACAAAATACATATATATTTGGGTTGATAGAAATATGGTTTTAGTTTGCTTTTTTACATATTTTTGAGTAATTGGTATATATGTTGCTTATGCTAACTATACATGCTTACTATGGTGTAATAGTTCTTTTAATATATTAAATGGAGCCTCTTCCTCCCAATCTTCCACCTACTTTGAAAAGTAAACAAAAACATTTTTTTCTGGAGTACAAAATCAAAATGAATTGCAGGGCTATTTCAAATCATATGTGAGTATGTAAATATAAATATGTGAATGTTCAACACTTCAAAGATACTATGTACAAGAGTGTTTCATATAAATTAAAAGATAAATTTGAAATTGAAGTCACGCTAAAGCATTGTAAAAGTAAGATTAGACATCAAAGAGCTATTTGAAATCGCATTCAAGAACTAAAGAGAAAATCATGAGTATCAACAACATTTCCCAAAAGATGCTTATTTTTCTAATATTTATTGTAATAGCTCTCTATTATGGAGTTAAATTTTTATATGATTAGAAATATTCACTTCTTTTGACTATAAAGGGGTTTATCATTTTAACTTTTAGGACTTTGTATGTTTTAGAACTTTTTGATGCATTGCTATCTTTTATGTCTAAATTAAAGGTGATGGATTAATAAAGCTAAAAATTGAAAGTTGTTGATCAACTATTTCTAGCATTGGAGTATTCTCATGTGAAAATTGGAGTATTTTGTATTATATTTTCATGTGATCATGTCTCCTGTTTATCTTTACTTTTAGGCAACATCAATTTTCATACCTTATATTTTTAGCATTTGTGATTTTTCCAATTTAATATTTTTAAAAAATGTAGCATATTTGTTCTAAATTAGTCAAAGTGGTCAATATAAAGTTGTAGAAATTTTTGTTAGCTTTTAAATGAGACCTATTTCATCCAATTTGGTCAAAGAACGAGAGATTTATATGTGAAATATCATCATAGAGTTTGATTTTCAGCATTTGAGATTTTTCCAATTCAACGCTTTTAAAAATTATAGCATATTAATTCTGAATAAATAGAAGTGGTCATCAAAAAGTTGTAGATAATATTATTAGCTTTTCAACGAGATATATTTCATCTAACTCGATCAAATAACGCGAGAGTTATGTGTGAAGTATCATCATAGGGTCTTATTTTCAGCATTTGGGCACTATTTTATTAAACTTTTTTCAAAAGCTATAGTATATCCAATCCAAATTAGCCAAAGTGATCAACATGAAAATTGTAGAAAATTTTGTTAGCTTTCCAACTAGATTATTTTGTCTAATTCGGTCAAAGAACAAGAGAGTTATGTGTTAAATATCGTCATAAAGTCTGATTTGCAACAATTAAGATTTTTCCAATTAAGCATTTTCAAAAATGGTAGCATATCCATAATGAATTAGTTGAAGTAGTCAATATGAAACTTGAAGAGAATTTTGTTAGCTTTCCAACAATATCTATTTCATTCAATTCAATTAACAAACGAGGGAGTTATGTGTAAAATATCATCATAGAGTCTGATTTAAAACATTTGGGCTTTTTCCGATTTGACATTTTCAAAAGTTGTAGCGTATTTGGTCCTAATTAGCCGATGTGATTAATATATCCAACTTGATCAAATAAGGAGAGAGTTATGTGTGAAATATTATAATAGGATCTAATTTTCTATATTTGGGATTTTTCTAATTCAACATTTTCACAAACTACAGCATATCTATTCGGAATTAGCTGAAGTAGTCAACATGAAAGTTGTAAGAAATTTTGTTATCGAGACTTATTTCATCCAATTCAACTAAAAAAATGAGAGTTATGTGTGAAATATCATCATAGTGTCTAATTTTTTAGTATTTGGGTTTTTTTTTATTCAGCGTTTTCAAAAGTTATAACATATCTGATCTAAATTAGCCGAGTGATCAACATAAAAGTTGTAAAAAATCTTATTAGCTTTTCAACGAGATCTATTTTATGAATGAGAGAGTTATATGTGAATTACCATCATGGGATCTTATTTTCACTATTTTAGATTTTTTTTTCAATTTAGTGTTTTTAAAAAAATATAGCATATCCGTTCTAAATTAGCCAAAGTGGCCAATATGAAAGTCGTAGAGAATTTTATTAGCTTTTTAATGAGACATATTTCACCTAATTCAGTCAAAGAATGATAGAGTTATGTGTGACATATCATCATAGGGCCTAATTTTCAACATTTGGGCTTTTTTTAATGCAATGTTTTCAAAATTTGTAGCTTATTTGATTTGAATTAACCAAAGTAATTAACATGAAAGTTGTAGAGTATTTTAATAGCTTTACAACGAGACCTACTTCATCCAATTCAATTGAATAATGAGTGAGTTATGTGAGGAATGTTGTCTTATTTTGTATCATTATTTTGTATGATGTGTCATGGGTGTTGATAAGTTGCTAAGGTTATGTAGATAGCTTTTACTGATTTAGAAAGTTAAAACATTTATACCATTTTTTTCGTCTTAACCTTGACTTTTTTATGATTGATTCAATGTATTGTGGATAAGGCGTAGGTTGCATTGAGTTCATAATTTGTCCGATTTATCCTAGAAAAGTTGTTTGTAGAGTAATACATTTTTATTTTATTCTTGTGCTCTGAATTGTGATATCTTTTGAAACTTGTATAATTTGAGCATATTTATATTTTTTTCGAATCCTAAAGGGATAGAAAGACCGGTACCAGAGATTATTGTATCTGATTTTTATCTTCGTAGATTGTGGGGTAATCCAAGTGAGGTTTGTTATTTTCTTATCTATATGTTATAGTTTTGTACATTATGTTTAATGCTTTGTACATCATAAAAGAATCTAAGATATGCTAGATGATTATTTCAGATCATTTGACCACCCAACTTAGTCTTCTTCTCATGTTTACTCAAAAGTATTTATAATCAATAAAATCAAAAGCAAAAAACTTATAAAATACAAAGTAAATATGATTCATCTAAAAATTGAGAAGATGAGTTTTTCCTAATTCATGTTTTCATGCAACATATTATATTAGAAGTGCTTTGAGATGTTAAGAGACATTTTATAAGGTGATGAAGACTTACTAAGCAATTGCATACATTCTTTTCTGCACTTAGTTTGTGAACGTTATTACTTATTTAAGTGGTTAGTGAGAAATGTTATATAACCTCCACTGTGATCCATAAGATGTATTTGAATCCACAAAAAAGCTTCTACTTTGCATGCAAAATAGGGCTGCATACATCAATCCTTGTATTGGCTTGAAACATTATGCACTGTAGATAACCTTTTAATGCTATGACTTAACCTACTTTTGTAAACATCTTGTTTTAGGACTATGGTCATTTAATTGAATATTGTCATAGGGTAAAATCTTTAGCTTTTATCATTCATTTGATTGAATATTTATAAAAATTATTATCTATGTAATTCATATTAGCAAATAAAAAATAATTATACAGTAGTGATTAATTTTATTAATTATGTTATAATTTAATAATTTTAATTCTATTTTAATATAATTTTAATATATAAATCATAATGAGACTATTTTAGTTCAAAATAAATATATAGTAAAATATTTTAACCAAGCATTGAATTTTGAGTGTGAAATTCCTTTAGTTTTATTTTACTTTGATTTTTAAATTTAATAATTATATTAATAAAAAAATATTTCAGCAATTACTTTGCATACAATCAAACAGTTTTAAAGTATTTAGAATATATTGTCTTTATTTTATTTTATAACACCCAATCAAATAGAAAAATAATTCCCCTATATTTACTTTACAGACAATCAAAATAATTATAAAATATTTAAAATATACTGTATTTATTTCACACTATATTTTATTTACATTATATTCTTTTTTTAAGCAATGTAAAGACTGCTCAACCTAATGTAATTTCACCACACATACACTCATCATAATACTCTCTCTCTCTCTCTCTCTCTCTCTCTCTCTCTCTCTCTCTTTCTCTCTCTCTCTATTTGGCCATTATTCTTTTATTTCTCTCATAATATTAGAACTTAGTTATTATTTTATTAATTTATTATTAAGAATTTATAATATTTTTTTCCAAAATACTTAGAAAACTTTTTTCCTTAAATCACTAAATTATAACTTCAAAAATTATGTCAACATCTAATTTATTTAAAGGCTGTTTGGTTGCATGCAAAAGGAATACAATATAAAAAGAATGCAGTGTATTTGAATTATTTTAGAATTATTTAGTTGAAAATTCTATAAATACATGAGTTTGTTATTATTAATTATTTTTTGTAAAATAAATGTAATGTAAAGTAAAGGTTGTGAGCGTCGTGACAAGCCGTCGTGAGCGGCGTATCGGAGGTGTGGTGGTGGCGAGCCGGGGTGAAGGCGTTAAGGCGCTGCATAATACCATCGGTGTATTTTAAATTCACTCAAATCGGACAAATTCTAAATGCACCAAAAATAATATTTGTAATATATTCTAAATACATTACACGACCTCGAAAAGTTTACTTTGCACCATTCCAAATACCAAAAAAGTTAAAACTCTTGTATTTACTTTATTTTACACCTAAAATTCAAGCAACCAAACAGCCCCTTAGTTTTGTACTAATTTTAAGTTATGTAAATCTATAACAATTAGACAATTACTTCAACAATATAAATTGATAATGTTGTTGCACATCTAACAAAATATGAATGTAATCATGAAATGTGAACCAATAATAATCTTTTTACAGAACTCATAATTACATGCAATTTAATTAAATTAGTAAATCAACCTTAATTTAGTCTCAACTTCACCGCATCTGTTATATTGTAATTAATTAAATGGCAGTCCAAAACCTTCGCTGGGCCTTCGAAAACGAGCCCCTATATAATGCTAAATAAGTTGCTAATAAATCTAATCATGTCTCAAATATGTAAAAACCCCTTTTTTATATGCAAAAGAGTTAATAATCACATATTTAAAATCGTGTTAACGGGCTAATTAATCTATCTTAAGCTGTGTAAAAAGTTGAAACACTAGTTTATGTTAATTAATCATCGATTGACATTTAGGGTGTAAACTAGTTGAGCTGAGTCTGAGTAATCCCTGACTTGAATTTGAGTTTGATTAACTAATCAAGTTCTAGCTCAAGTTCGAGTTTTATTCTACAAATTTGAGTGACTCGTAAGCCAGCTCATTTAATATGAAAGTAATAAAATACTTATGATTCAAATAATTGTAATTATAAAAATGATTAAGAAAATAAAATATTAGAAAAAATAACAAATTATTTAATATAAGAGAATGAGATATATTTTAATTATTATTATAATTTTATACTTATATAATTAAATCATATATTTTAAATATAATTTATATTAATATTTAATAAACGAGTCAGCTCCTAAGTTAATGGGTAGAATCAGAGCTTATTTGAACTTGAATAGTTAATTCATCGAATTTGATTCAAGAGTCATTTATAGAACTCGAGTTAGCTCACAAGTCATCTTGACTCAATTAGACTACTAGCCAATCTAGATTATTTTGAAGCTATTATAGAAATTAATTATTTAAAAAAATAAAAAACTGAAAAAGTAGAAAGGAAAAAAAAAAACTGATCTGGTGATTTGTAAAAGTATGTTATAGGCTATATAAATTTCTAAATATGGAGATTTTACAAACCTTAAAAACTCCTATTAAATGGGATATTTTCTTGGTGATTTGATTTTTTTCTAATATTTTTTTATTGTGTAATTGAGCTATAAATACTGTAAAAATTGAAAGTTGTGACCATTAATCCCATTGCTGGCTGATTGCCAAGAAAGTCTAACATACCCATAAGGCTGCAACCAAATTCCCAACTATTTGAGGAAGAAAAATTTAGGGTCCTTTTGAGGTAGCGGCGGCGGTGAGATCTGCATCGCACTGTAGTATCATTTAGTGTGCTACATTTTGATTATATTTTAACTATATTTTGAAAAATATGTAGAGCTACATAATAGTTGGTGAAGATTCTTCTTCTCAATTTTAAGGCTCTTACTTAACGTTCAAATCTTCTAAATTTTTTTTAAAAAAAGGTTAATATACTCTTAATTAAGGGCTTGTTTGGTATCCATTTTAATTTGGAGTATTTATAAATCAACCACATAAAATATATACATTTACAATTTGACCATTTTCATCATTTTTTTGAACTATGAGACCCATGTATTTGCGCATGCCATGACAAATCGTTATGAATTTTACAAAATTAAAAAAATATGGGTTGGGCTTTTGTTATGAATTTTAATATTTGACTGTCAATTTGAAATTTTGATATTAAATATAATTAAATTATAAATATGTAAGAAAAAGATGATAATATATGTAAAAGCCCCTAATTTGTTTAGAGCCTATTTTAGAATCAAATTTATTTTAGATTTTGAAAACTATCAAAAAAATTTTGAATATTTGAATATTTTTAAAAACAATATCATCATCAAATATATTTTATTTTAAACTAAAATATTCAAAAACAAAATAAAAATAAAAACATTAAAAAAAGTGATCCCAAATAGATTCTAAATTTTAAGCTAGACTAAAAAGAATTGCAAATTTATTTTAAAATAAAGTGATATAATATTTAAATGTTTATACATAGATTATATTCTTTTTTAAATAAATATAAAAAATTTAAAAATTCATATTGATTAAATTTTAATAAAGGTATTCTCATTCATGTTATTTTCTTGGGCACTTGGGCTGTTGTTGATAGCAGAAGTTTCATCTTTTTTTTCAAGAAGCAGAAAAAATAGAACATCCGATTCACTAGAGAAGTTAAGGGAGATGGGACGATTTCTCAGCTTTGAGTCAACCAAACCGCTCCTCTTAAGCTTTGCTAATATTGTTAATTTTGCCATTTCAGCAAGCTTAGCTGAAGTAATCAATTTTAATGTTAAGCCATGGTTGAGTTTTCTTCGAAAGCTTGAGGGGGCGTTTGGGGCGGTGTCGCACCGCACCACAATTCTATTTGTGAAAACTGCCTTCCGTCAGCTTTCTGAAGAATTGTGATGAGAAAGCTGTGTTTTTTAATATTACCTGACTTCCTGTGGTGGCGGCCAGAAAGTTGCAATTTGACTTTAAAAATAAAAAAAATGTATAGGCTCGATCGCAGCTTTCTAAATAGCAGATTCTTCTGCAGCACCTCTATCACTATTTTTTGAGATAGCTATAGCTGTCTCAAACAGACCACCTTGAATTTAACTCAAATCTCTGATCCAACTTTGAAGATTAATGTGGATTTGCTGCTAAAAGCATTGTTGAATCTTCTTGCAATTCTTTCCCTCCAGAAATTACAAACCATGCAGTGGATAGATCATAGATCAGAATTCTTGAGAGTATGCCCCCAATATCTGAAAAAGAGAGGGGTTATGCAGAAAAGTCCTCTTCCAAGGAAGCCAACTTCTAAGAATATAGTTGGACAGATCACATTCAAAGAAAAGATGTCTGATAGACTCATCATCTTTGTGTCATAGGTAGCATTAAGGATTGCATTGGATGTTTCTCTTAGTAGTAGTTATAACTACCAAGAATATGACAATATAGAATTACTATTGTAAATTAGAATAAATAAATAATCAACTTAGTTTGAACAAGAAAAAAAAAAACCAAAATTGCAGGACAAGAAATTTGAAACATACCTATATAAAATGAAGATCTCATCTTGCACTCCATGAGAATTAATAATAGGGGAATATTGACCAAAAATAAAGAAAAAAAATCAAATTTTTATGACAAGGAATTTTAAACAAACATTATATAATAAATATCTTATTTTTCACACTCTGTAGAAATTAAAAAGGTTATGTGCAACATCATCATATTTATCATTAGCCTTTTCCTACTAATATGGGGTCAACTTAATGATTGGTAGTACCTAACTTTTGATGTCATTTATATAATATATAAACTATTTCATATAATGAGTCGAATTTAGCCTCTTGTGCCTCTACATGATTTGATATTTCAACATTCAACATCAAAATCTATATATTTGATACATCATTAAGAAATTTGCATGATCAAGAACAAATCTTTGTGTATATTGAAACTGATTTTTTTTTTTTTTGAATTAAATTCAAGAGCATCCAAATTTTGATTTCATTGAATTTAGAATCAGGCCAAACATTTTGATGAAATAAACTCATTGACGTAAAAAATGATCTAATTCAAGTCTAAATGAGGTTCAATCAAGCACTTGAAGCTTAAAAAATTTTTAAGCATTAATTGATAGGCCAAATGATATCTAAATCTTATATGTTTATAATCAAATCAAACAGCTCAATAAAATACATCCAACAAATTCAAGATCACTCAATTCTGACATCATTAAGATGTACACTCAAGTATTTAAAAAGTAGTATATGATCAAGAGATATTGATATGATCAAAATCTTATACGTTTATAATCAAATCAAAAAACTCAATAAGATAAATGCAACAAATTCAAGGTCACTCAATTTTGACATCATTAAGATGTACACTCAAACATTTAAAAAGTAGTATATGATCAAGAGATATTGATATGATCATCATTGTAGGACCACTACCAAAACTTCATCGTTGGACTACCATAACCTGGTCATCGTCTTTGGGAAGTTGTTCGATCATTGCCATAAGAGTGTCATTGCCTGACTTTCATTGTCAAGGGGGATGCAACCAGAGCTTTATCATTAGTCTACCATCGTTGAATAACTATTACTCAGCATCCTCCATCAAACTGCTACTTGACCTCAATTTTAGGCTACTTCTAGTAGGTCTTAATCATTTAGCCTCTATCATTGGATCATTGAAGTTGGGTGATCATCCTTAATTAATTGCCAATGTCTTACCATTAGCATTATACGACAACCGCTTAATCAATGACATTAAACTATCACTATTTGACCACCATTGTAAACCATCATCACCGGAATACCTTTATTGGACTGCCTTCATCACCCAACATTATTAGTCATATGCCCAACCTCTACCATTAAACTATTGTTATTTGGCCTCCACCACTGAACCGCCATTGCTTGACTATTATCATTAAATTGTCACCACCTAACCTTTGTTATCAAACACTCATTACTCAAACACCTTCGTCGGATTACCACAACATCCTATTGTTGTCATCAAATAATCATCATCCAACCACCTTCATCGGACTTTCTTAGCATAGTCACTTATGGTCATTGGACCATCATTGATTGAGTATAATCTACCAACCATAATTGTATGACTATGGTCACCTAACCATTGTCATCTGATTATAATTATTTTATCATCATTATTCGATTATAATTGTCTGATCATCATCACTCAACCATCTCTCTCTTAATCACTGTCACCTCATTAAAATAACTTGATCATCATTGCTAGACTATGGTCTCCCGACCACCACCACCACTGTCACCTCATGACTATGGTCTCCCAACTAGATCACTCATCCGTTGTCAACCAATTACGATCATCTAAGAATCATTGCTCAATTACAATCTTTTAACTAGTTCTCCTTACCACCATCACTCAATTATGCTTTCTTAACCACCATTATCTGACTACTATTTCTCAACTTCATAGCAATTTTTGTTAATACTATCATTGCATGTCATCTCCTATAAAGCTAATACAAACTATCAACACCAGCACTGACATCCACTAATTTCATCACTACTATCAACACCAGCACTGACATCCACTAATTTCATCACTATTATCAACAAAAACATCAGTACATATTGTTCTCTATAACATCAATGTACATCATTGATGCCAATGTTGACGCCCACTGACTTTATTATGCACCCATTATCAATGACATTGATGAAGGTCATAGCCTAAAAAATTGATGTACACAATAAATGTATGTTATTGCCTATAAGATTAATGCATGTCATCAGCGAATACTACTATTTATAAAGTTAACACACACGACTAACGTCAATTGACTTCATCACCTGCCATTGCCAATAATATTGACACATGCCCTTACTTATAAGATTGATGCATATCGTTAATGCACACATTTGCTAACGAGATATATACATATACCAATGCCAACACAAATTCATGATGTCAATGCTAGTGTTATATTAGATTTCTTATTCTCTATTTTTAAACAGATTTTTTGTTAATATATGAGTTTTCATCTTATTTTAAAACATGAAAATATGCGAGTCTAAATAATTTGTGTGGGGTTTAAGACAATAAAAAAAATGTTAAATCATAATTTGATAAAAATTATGTGGTGTGACTATTCCTTGGATGCCAACATAAATCTACTGTTGAGATAATGAATGAATTAAAATTTTTATAATCAAAATCTCACCATTTAATTAAGTTTGTATGTCATTAAGAAAAATAATATCTAAATACTTAGCTCCAAACTCTTCAAAATTATTGAAAAGCTTTTAAATGCTCCATTGGTCTTCAAAGTGCCAAAATTAAGTCTATTATATTAAAAAAAAAAACTCCTCAAGAATTAAAAAACATTAAAAATTGGCTTTTACAAACTCATAGTCTAACCACAACATGTATGCTAGCCTCATATGTGCATGAACAGGTTTAGCAGGCCTGATAATCAAATCACTATTGCTATTGGCACAAATATGTTTAACCGTTCAATGCATAATAATTACTTATTTAATTTTTATTTAATTTTAAATTCATTATTAAGATATATTTTTTCTTTTTAAAATTTTTAAAGAAATATAATAATTTTCTTTGTAATTTTTTTTAAAATATTTCCAAAAACTGCAAAAAGTTATGAAAACTTTATTATTTCAACATTTTTCGAATCTATAAAATCTTCTTAAGTGGATTAAAATAAATCACAATTTATTTTCTTGAAACTCTATTTTTTTTTTATTAAAAGAGGCAGAAAGATGCTTGAGATTTTAAATCTATTTGATATAGTTATAATCTTTCTTTAAAAAAGATCTTTTGACTTCAATTAAAAAAGATGATATCAACAAAGAGACCAATGAAGCTCTTGCCTCTGGAGAAGATAACAATGAAGGAAAGAGGCACCTCCAAGAAATTCAAAGATTCAATTAGGAATCTAACTTTTTACTATATAATTTATTTTTTTGATGATCGCTGTTAATTTTTCTTTTCTATATTCTTATCATTTTGGTTGATTTTATTTTTTTTTCTTTTTTAGCTTGATGTTTAAAATGTGCATTTTATCATTAAAATATTTATATAAAATTCTTCCATTTCAACTTTTAGAATAATATTTATATAAATTTCTATGATCAAAAGATTAATTAAAAATATATATTTCCACCAAAATATTTTCATTTGATATGATATAAAGGTAATAATAATACTATTAAATTTATTTATTGCTGAGATTGATAGTTTTTACTTTCCTTGTGTTATAATAATAGATTACTATATAGAGCCTTTAATATGAACCTTATTTACCATTAACAGTCATTCAAGGCTTAATAATTAGAAGTTTAGTTTGGATTGTATATGAAGTTTGAGGTTCACCTTGAAGTTTTATATACAATTTTTCATACATACAAGAATCCATTAAAAATAATTATCTATTATAGTACATTAGATTTGCAAACAAAATGAAAATGATAAGAGTTTTTCAATTTTGACCATACTAAAGATGTTAACATGAACATCCTTTAGAGACTATTGTCAATACTACTCCTAATTGTGAAGAACTTTTTTTATGAAAGGGATACATCAATCATTCGGAAAGAGAAGTTGTATAACTATGATCATGCCTAAGATGAATGAATATCCTTTAGATGGTGCAAGTAGAGTTGTCTCATTGTCTTGGCTTGCTTCTCATGAAATTGATACATCTATAAATGGTAGAGGGATTGCTAACTGCAATCATTCTTAGGATGTTAAAGTGAAAATTTTCTCAAGGTTCTAGCTAAGGTCTTTCTCTAATTTAGAATGGCCTTATATAGAAAACACAAAAATATTATGTGATCGGTGATGATAAAGAATACTCTATCATGTCATTACAATACAAAATCTCACATGGTTGCATATAAATAAGTTATGAGCAACTCATTATAGATTGAAACAAAAAATTTTGATAAAAAAACTTAAGAAAGGAGAAAAATAATGAGGCATTGCTCACCTAAAATGATATCACTCGTGTGAGTCTTTCATAGTAGAAGTAGAAGCCTTGAGTTATCAAAGTTGTCATCAAGAGATGATCAATGGTTGATTAATTCTTCTTCTTATAAAAGGAACTAAAGACAATAAAAAGGTAGTATCAACCTTGGAAATGATGGCAAGCATTGATGTTGGTGTCAACATTTGGTTTGGCCTTATTAGTGATAGAGGGCATTTGCATTAGTGTTAGTGGAATGTATTTCTTTATTAGCAATGGTAGGCATCATTATTAATTTCAATGCTAGTTGTTAGCCTTGTTGGCAACAATAGGAATTATGTGATAGCAAATAAACATTTAAGTTCACTCCAATAAAATCTTTCTTAAGGCTCCTAAGGTCATACTTTTGACTTCTATTCATACTCCAATAGACATGTAGAAAATATTGCATATATTTTGGAGAGACATTTTAGTCTTTTAGACTAAAAATCAAAAACTTCATTAGAGAGTTCATGTTGGTCCCCTTAATCATAAAATTTTTAAAAGATATTTTAGTATTTTAATGATCAAAATTTAATGATCTTGAGCTCGTCGTATTCTTCTCATTATTTAGGGGAGGTTAAACCTCATTAAATTTTAAGCGATACTTTGAAGCTTGATTCAAGTCTAGTTGGACCCAGATCAAGACATTCTCAGTATTATTGAGTTCTCATCAAGCCATTCATTTTAATTATAAATTTATTAAATTTGATGGCCTCCTAGTCAATTTCAAAAAAATTTCAATAAAATACTTATGTTCTTTAAGATCTATAAATTTGAGTTAATATCTAAACTTGACCTTGGTAATGTATCAAATTTATTTTATAAGAAAGAATGTTCATTGAATGGTGATCTATAAAACTATGAATTTGACTAAAAAATTGAAGATCACTACAAAAATAATCAACTTTAGCTAAAAAAGGTAAAAATAAATCAATGAGTTGAACAATAAGCAATGTTTAATTTGGATCAAATTTGAATTGAGCCCATTCTAATTTTAAGCAAGCTAACTTAAGACTGAATTACAAAATATATGTTCTTGTGTATGGATATATACACTCATATACTTATATATGGTTTTAGATTTAAATGAATGTATATATATGCATCTATATATTTATACATATCTATATGAAAGTTTCCCCATATGAGCTTTTGTTGATATGTTGCTAAGATTTTGCCTTAATGAATTAAAAATTGGGCAATATTATATTTATTTATGTTTTAATCGAGTTCAAATAAAAAATAATGACTCTTATTTGGCTCAAAATCAAAACAAGATCGAGTCAATTTATAACAAGATTTTACTCAAGATCATATCAAATTAAAGACTTTGAGTTAATATTAGGTCATAATTGAATCGGCTCAAAATTAGATCATCAAATTATCATCGTTTTTGCATCCTTTAGTTTAGAAGAACACACCAATCATGATTGTCACAATCTTGCATTAGTTGGATAGAATTTGACTTTCATTTATCATAAATTTATTAAAATTTTAATACAAGTTTGAAAATTAGGCTTATAAAAATACTCTTAAGTTTTATAAATTAAGTCACTAAAGTTTATTGAAGTGACTAAATTCTTATCTATCGCATAAAAGTTGTTAAAAAGATGAGTTGTGACCAAATCATTAATTCAATTTAATAATTTATTATTAACCAAACTGTTGAAAAAGAAAGGGTGGCATGTTCATAAAATTCTAAATTCTTTTCAAAAAATTTATTTTTGTATAATAAAATGTATTAAGTTAGGTGATACAATAAAATAATTTAATTACCTAATCCAACTTGCCTTCTCTATAAAGCACCCATCTTAGTTGCAGCTGGAGAGTAGCTTTTTGGGCTTTTATTCAAATCATCCTAACTTATAATTTTTTTTTAAATATTTGGGAGATGTGATGAAATATCAATTTGATATAAATGATATTTAATTTTAAATTATATGGTACTCTTAAATCAATATAATTATTAATTTTTAATCAACATGATATTAAAGAAGTGACATATATCAATACTATTTATGATATTATTATATTAATTATATAAAAATATATTTATTATTTTATTATTTTTTCATATATTTTATAATAATTAAATGTCTTCATTATTTTTAAATTTACTTTCAAATCAACATCATCCAATTTCATGTTATTTATATAATTTAGAAATACTACATATCAATTTTTAAATTCATTCTCATCAAAATTGAGTCAGATATCCTAACCTAATTTTTTTTCTATTTAATTATTTTATCAAACATTTTTGTAACTCGATAAAAAAGTAAACATAGGTTAGACTAAAAAAACTTAGATTTATATTTTAACTCTTTATGGTCATTATTTTTTTCAAAATATGGCATGTAATGACGTAGATATCAGAAAATAATTATGATGAATGAAATTTGGTGAATAATTAAGAGTGCATTTGGGACAGCTTTCTAGTTGGTTTATTTTTTCAGAAACCAGGAAAAAAACAAAGCAGCTTCATTTAGCTACCAATTTTTTGATTGATTTTCAAAAAGTTTTGTGGTGAAAAAGTTATTTTGAGAATCAGAGCCGTTAGAGTGTGATGACACTTAGAAAGTTATTTTTTGAATTTTTCAAAAAGAAAAATATTTGTGACACACACAATAGCTTTTTTAAAAAGTTATTTTCCACTAGCTTTTAAATGAACTTTTAAAAGCTACGACCTAAATCTCACAGAATGATAAAACATTCGCTCTTGAGTAATACCAATGTAATATTATTATTAATTTTTTCTATACGCATGGGCTTTGAACTTGTAGTAATGGTGATATACCTTGGTTTAAATAAATAAATGGTTATATAGGCACGCTAAATTTTTGGAGAAATTATTGCGTGCGGATCTGAATGTAACTCTACATTCAGACTAATAGTATAATATTATGCGACGCACAATCAATACACAGCTATTGTGTATTGGCTATAAGTTGATATGTAATTTTATGTATTGATGTAACATTACATGTACAGTAATACATAATATTTGTATACACATTAATACATAGCAGTACATAATAGTTTACAATGAATACATAACAACTATGTATTGATGAGTGTCACGTGACGCTATGCTATTATAGTCTCGACTCCGCACTTAATAATTTCCCAAATTTTTGCTAATAAAAAAAATTATCATTTCATTTCATTTCATACCTTAGCCAATAAAGATGATTCTAGTCAACTAAACATAAATTGGCTGATTGAAACTTAAATAGTGTTTTTATTTTATAAAATTTTAAAAAAAACTGTTATGTTTGATTAATTAAGGCAATTCTTTAGTTGACCGAAACTAGAGCCGTTCAAAAAAAATAAAATTTAACGCGTCTCAGTTAGCTCCATTTATTTTCAAGTAGATTTTGACTTTTATTAGCGTGTTCCAATATAGACCTGTTTAATTTGAAATGGTACCAAGAAGAGTGTTCATATAAATTATATAATTCATATAATATACTATGCTATAAGTATTTTATATGGAAGCTCTTGACATGGACATCATAACATCCTTTTTCAACTACTTAGGATGATTTCCATTATAAAAAGACTCACCAACCACTCTAATTGTATATATTTAAAAATTTTACTATATGATGAAATATTTTAGGAGATCAAAAAATTATGAATTTAATATTAAATAAAAATGTTCTACTCTATCTTTGATAGATGCTAGGCGATAATCATTTGGGAATAGTAGATGTTAAGCGATGGTTTACTCTGTCTTCCTTCTTATAAGAAAAGATATAAATGATTAGGAAGGCGAGTGACAGTGCCTGATAGATGCTAAATGTTGGCAGGCATCAAATGGTAATCAATTATAAATATCAAATAATCAGGAAAAATTGATGATATGTTTGGTTATTCTTCAAATAGAATGGGAAAGCAACTACTAAGAAGGCGAGCATAGGACATCCGTGGTAGATAAACATCGCATGTTGGCAGTCATGAAATGATGGTTGGTTGGGAATGTCGAATATTTAGTAATAGTTTGTGATCTTTTTGGTTGAATGTTAAAAAGAGGGTAGACCTAAAACCCGGCAAGTATTGTGTTAAAGTTTAATATTTGGCTAATTTCTGATCATAATTGATGATAAATATTATCAATAGTTGATGTTAGATATTAATATTAGTTGTTAGTGTGCATTAATATTGTGTGAGGATGGACATTAGTCAGATGTGAAGTTACAATGAGATAGACCTAAAAACAAGCAAAGATGGTGTTAAAGCTTAATATTTGGCTAACTTTTGGTCATAATTGAAGATAAATGTTAATTTTTATTAGTTGATGGTGGACATTAATACTAGCTAATGGTGTGCATTAATATTGAGAGAAGATTGACATTAACCAAGAGAAAAGCTACAATGCCGGCACGAGACAATGGGGGCGCCTAGGACACATGCCCCCACTTGCTTGGCTAATAACTTAAGATTAAGTTTTTATATATATAAAATTCTAAGTCTCCAATAGCTACTCTTGTAAGCTTGATTGACCCTGAAAAGAATAAAAAAATTAGTTAAAACTATTCTATCGTGTCCTTATAACATTTGAATAATAAACAAAATTGTAAAATGCTTTCAAGATAACAGTTATATTGATTTAGTAATTAAAAAGAAAAAAAAACTTTGTTAATATTAAATTTCTTATATTTATATATATATATATATATATATATATATATATATATATTGAATTTATAATTAATCAATTATTGACTTGTAATACATAAATTAAAAGTCAATTACATGCTATGACTAATAACCAAATATATATATATAACTTTTTTTGTGATCATATATTTATTATTTTTATATTAAAATTTTGATTAAAAAAGTTTTAAACTATTAGTATAGGATGAAAATGGTTAAAGTATTTTTAAAATTATTACTTTGTGCCCCCACTAAAAAAAAAATTATAGCTCTGTCTTTGACATTAGTATTGGCCAATAGCAAGCATTAGCTTTTATCAATACTAGGGTCAACATGGGCTTCACGAATTATTTGCATAAGCAATAGCTAACATTGATGATATTCAATGGTTGATGTCAACATTGGTTTACAATGGGCATTAGTGTTCATCAATAGCAAGCATTGACGTTGGACAATAGATGAAATTACAAATAGGCAATAGCATGCAACAATTTTAGGCAAATATGACTATTAGAGTTAGTAAACAACTAGTGTTGAGTATTGATGGTTAGAGATTTATAGTTAATTCACTTCATCGAAGTCCTATTTGGGATTCCACTTAAATGTGTAGAAATATTGTATATGTTTAGACTATTATATGATCCTTTAAGTGTTTCTCCAAGAAATCAGGACACTCCATCAAATGATCTAAATTGATCTCCTTTTTTTTAAAATTATTTACTTTTTCATATATCTCAATGTCTTAATAAGATTAAATTAAGTGATTTTAGGCGCAAAAAATTATCTTGTTGAATTCTTATTTTGACTATAAGAACATATATTTGAAGATTGTTTGAACCCTCAAATGGTCACATAAAGTTTCCAAATATGCTTGAAGTGCTTAATTTAGATTCATTTGGACTTCGATAAAGGAGAACTAGGTACCACTGAGATTGTCTCATTAAAATGCATACTTTAATTATAAGTTTATATAAAATAAATTTTGAATGATCTCAAAATTATTTCCAAAATTTCTTATTTGAAAACCTAAGTGTTTTGAGATCAAGAGGTTACATCAAGATTCATGTTTAGTTAGATTTTTTTTTTTTTTTTTGGGTAAGATATCAACTATACCATTATTTTTGGACTTCAAAATCCATAAATTTGAAAATAATTCTAGTCTTCAAAAAGACATAAAATTTTAATTTAAAAGTAATATATAAGGTTAAAGCTTTGATGATTCATTACATTTACCACTAATTATTCATTAGTTAAGTAATCCCATCTTATTCACAATCTCACTGTTTGGTTAAATAATCATGCTATTCAAAAAACAAAATGATATAAAATTTAATTTAGAACTCCCCAAAATCATTCAAAAAATTCTTTTAAAGTCTCTATTTGGGGTTAAAAATTTTCAAAATTAAAATTAAAAATAATACCAGGATGTTCAAAAATGTCAAAAATGGTATGCTTGGGCTTGAAAATTTGCTTGGACATATGTAGGCAGGCTTAATGGTCGATCAATTACTAGCGACAGATAGCCATCTGGCTACCTAAATGTCTCTTTATTATAAATTTTAAAGAATGTTAACATTAATATCCCAAATATGATTGTAACCAAACAATTGCATTTTATTTTTTTTATTTTTTATTTTTTTGTTATGAGATGATCTAACACTTTTATAAGATGTAACTCGAAATTGATATAACTTCTACTATAACCTCAAAACAATGTCACGCTAACTTTAAAAATATAGTTATGATTAGACAACTTTTTCCCTTAAACATTCAAAGTAAGTCAAGGCTAGGGGCAATCCTAAAGACAACATCAAATGGATGGTCATGTTAATATCTTGGGCATAATTGCAATTTGTAATTCCTTCCCTACATCATCTTGCTACAAATACAAAGTAATACTACCAATACCATTGGCAACTATGTGCCAAAAGGTTGGCTCAAAGATCTAATCTAAATTATAATCTAAAAGGGTAGCTTATGTTGATATCCCACTTGGTTGCAGCTAAAGAAAATCTTAATCAAATTAATAGTTTTCTTAGGCCTCCTACATATATAAAGAATTAAAAAAAATGAATTTCAACTTTACAACATAAAGTTTCCAATTAAAATTCAACTCCATAAGTAGAATATTAACCTTGATTTTTCAATAATGACTTACCGATAGATCTTTTTTAGCCACAATATATGAGACATGTTATAATTATTACATTCTAATTATGGTGCAGTTGATCCCAAAGGGCTTGATCCAACCTCTTTCATCACATGCTAAACTCATCAAGTAATGCTTTAACAAATAATACATAATGAGTTAAAAAAATCATGTTGAATTTCTCTCGACCTCTCCTAGTCCCATAATAGATTAAGTTCGTAGGGTGACACTCATATTGATAACCTAAAATAGACCTAATTTTGTTAGAAATTTATTATAATCCTTCTCATCATAGATTATAGCTTTTGGAACAAAAGACAAAATTTCAAATAATTTCATTGAACTAAAAAAAATTCAAAGTGAGTTGATATGGAAGCATCCATGAGTGCTTAATGATGATTTAGGGCGTCAGTAAATATTCTCTATGAGAGTAGGTGATAAACAACCTTTGCTCAAACTCTTGAAAGGGATGATAATTTGTCTCAGAAGTACCTAACATTAGATATAATCCTTGCTAAAAAGTCTTCATAAGAATAAGTAGTATATATTATCTTAAGTTATTTGGAAATCTTAAAAAAGTTTCAAAAGATTAAGCATTTTCACTCATTTAAAAAATTTTAAAATGTATATGGTATCCACTTATTGACCTATGATAAATCTAGGCTTGATCAAGTTGCCTTAAGTAGATTATATCGGCTTGTGATAGACCTTGATTAACATAATTGATTCATAGTGGTCTCCAAGTTAACTATATTTTGATCTAGGTAACTTAGGCTATATTTGGGTCACCAATGGCCTCTTAATATTTTATATGACTAATGAGGTCTAAACATATGCTAAGACCAATGTAGGATCAAGAAGTGATATAAGTTTTGTTTTAGTGTTTCAAATGAGTTTTTTAGGTTGACAAGAATAGCTTAGATTATGCTTAAACTTTAAGGCCCAATAGTACGCTAAGATTCGATATATTTTAAAAAGGAATTCAATAAAAAGTATGTGAAATATCTAATTATGCTTTATAAAACTATCGATTACTATAGCTTACAATAATATTGTAAGTGATTGAGAAATGAGCCCATTAAATAAAATTTTCATATATTATAGTTTGCTCGTGGATTTAGTCATGATGTTAATTTCTATCCTTCCAGTTGTTTTAATCTTATACTCTAACTATGACTATGGTGAAAACACTATAAATAGTAGAGTGTATAATAAAGGAAGTAAGTAAAATGATCACACAACACATTTTTAAAAGATGCTACTTGAGATTAGAGAGTTGAGTATATTAGATTATTCAAATATGATTAGTATGGAGCTTCGATTCAATCATCATAACTTCATCAAAATTAAACATTGATCAAGGTTTTTTAGATACGAGTTATATTTAGCAATCTAATATGTTCGACCAATTTATCATGCAAGTTATACATCCATAGCACAAGGGCCAAAATTACTTCAATACATAGAGCTTGATGATTCCAAAGTATTGGCTTATGAAGTGATAATTGAAGATGTTGATATTTACATTAAAATTCCTAGTCTTTGTGAAACCCATATAGGAAAAGACATAGCATTGATATTTAAATTTCAAAGAGAAAGAAAAGTAATATAAATATAGTTATGTTTAATGTAGAGATTCAATATGGTAAAGATATAAGCAATGAAGAGAATTACTTCAATAGACAAGGTAGAAGAATTTGAATCAAGTTGCTCTTTAAACAGCATAGTCTTAATTGCATGATTGAAGAACTAATATTTATGCTCTATCATTTTTATCTATAAATGAATAATTTTTTGCACAGAGTTTCAATTCTATTGTTTGTATAACTAATATTATTCAAATTATAAATTACACTATTAAGTTATTTCAATTCGAAGATTAATGAGTCAAGTCTGATCCGAGTTAGTATAAATTTATTTTATTAGCTTATCGAACTTAGCTAACAAGAAGAAGAAAAACTCCTTTTAATGATCAATAAATCTGTCATAAAATCCAGCATTTCTGTAATACCTTGTCACAAATATGCAGTAGATGAGTGCAAATCGAATGATAATCAATTATAAATATCAAATAATCAGGAAAATTTGATGGTATGTTTGGTTATTCTTCAAATAGAATGGGAAAGTAACTACTAAGAAGGCGAGCATAAGACATCCGTGGTAGATAAACATCGCATGTTGGCAGTCATGAAATGATGGTTGGTCGGGAATGTCAAATATTTAGTAATGGTTTGTGATCTTTTTGGTTGTATGTTAAAAAGAGGGTAGACCTAAAACCCGGCAATGATGGTGTTAAAGTTTAATATTTGGCTAATTTCTGATTATAATTAATGATAAATATTATGACTAGTTGATGTTGGACATTAATATTAGTTGTTAGTGTGCATTAATATTGTGAGAGGATGGGCATTAGCCAGATGTGAAGTTATAATGAGATAGACCTAAAAACAAGCAAAGATGGTGTTAAAGCTTAATATTTGGCTAACTTTTGGTCATAATTGAAGATAAATGTTAATTTTCATTAGTTGATGGTGGACATTAATACTAGCGAACGGTGTGCATTAATATTGAGAGAGGATTGACATTAACCACGAGAAAAGCTACAATGCGGGCACGAGACAATGGGGGCACCTAGAGCACATGCCCCCACTTGCCTGGCCAATAACTTAAGATTAAGTTTTTTTATATATAAAATTCTAAGTCTCCAATAGCTACTCTTGTAAGCTTGATTGACCCTGAAAAGAATAAAAAAATTAGTTAAAACTAATCTATCATGTCCTTATAACATTTGAATAATAAACAAAATTGTACAATGTTTTCATGATAACAGTTATATTGATTTAGTAATTAAAAAGAAAAAAAACTTTGTTAATATTAAATTTCTTATATTTAAAATTTATTATCAAGTTTCATGACTATATATATATATATATATATATATATATATAATGATTTAATATTGAATTTATAATTAATCAATTATTGACTAGTAATACATAAATTAAAAGTCAAATACATGCTATGACTAATAACCAAAAATATATATAACTTTTTTTGTGATCATATATTTATTATTTTTATATTAAAATTTTGATTAAAAAAGTTTTAAACTATTAGTATAGGATGAAAATGGTCAAAGTATTTTTAAAATTATTACTTTGTGCCCCCACTAAAAAAAAAATTATAGCTCTACCTTTGACATTAGTATTGGCCAATAGCAAGCGTTAGCTTTTATCAATACTAGGGTCAACATGGGCTTCACGAACTATTTGCATAGGCAATAGCTAACATTGATGATATTCAATGGTTGATGTTAACATTGGTTTACAATGGGCATTAGTGTTCATCAATAGCGAGCATTGACATTGGGCAATAGATGAAATTACTAATAGGCAATAGCATGCAACAATTTTAGGCAAATATGACTATTAGAGTTAGTAAACAACTAGTGTTGAGTATTGATGGTTAGAGATTTATAGTTAATTCATTTCATCGAAGTCCTATTTGGGATTCCACTTAAATGTGTAGAAATATTGTATATGTTTAGACCATTATATGATCCTTTAAGTGTTTCTCCAAGAAATCAGGACACTCCATCAAATGATCTAAATTGATCTCCTTTTTTTAAATTATTTACTTTTTTCATATATCTCAATGTTTTAATAAGATTAAATTAAGTGATTTTGGGCGCAAAAAATTATCTTGTTGAATTCTTATTTTGACTATAAGCACATATATTTGAAGATTGTTTGAACCCTCAAATGGTCACATAAAGTTTCCAAATATGTTTGAAGTGCTTAGTTTAGATTCATTTTGGACTTTGATAAAGGAGATCTAGGTACCATTGAGATTGTCTCATAAAATGCATGCTTTAATTATAAGTTTATATAAAATAAATTTTGAATGATCTCAAAATTATTTCCAAAATTTCTTATTTGAAAACCTTAGTATTTTGAGATCAAGAGGTTACATCAAGATTCATGTTTAGTTAGATTTTTTTTATTTTTTTTATTTTTGGGTAAGATATCAACTATACCATTATTTTTGGACTTCAAAATCCATAAATTTGAAAATAATTCTAGTCTTCAAAAAAACATATAATTTTAATTTAAAAGTAATATATAAGGTTTGACACTCCTTTGATGATTACGTACATTTACCACTTATTATTCATAAGTTAAGTAATCCCATCTTATTCACAATCTCATTGTTTGGTTAAATAAGCATGTTATTCAAAAAAACAAAATGATTTAAAATTTAATTTAGAACTCCCCAAAATCATTCAAAAAATTCTTTTAAAGTCTCTATTTGGGGTTAAAATTTTCAAAATTAAAAATAGTGCCAGGATGTTCAAAAATGTCAAAAATGATATGCTTGGGCTTGAAAATTAGCTTGGACATATGTAGGTAGGCTTAATGGTCGATCAATTACAAGCTACAGATAGCCATCTGGCTACCTAAATGTGTATACTCTTTATTATAAATTTTAAAGAATGTTAACATTAATATCCCAAATATGATTGTAATCAAACAATTGCATTTTTTTTTATTTTTTTTATTTTTTTTGTTATGGGATGATCTAACACTTTTATAAGATGTAACTCAAAATTTATATAACTTCTACTATAACCTCAAAACAATGTCACGCTAACTTTAAAAATATAGTTATGATTAGGCAACTTTTTCCCTTAAACATTCAAAGTAAGTCAAGGCTAGGGGCAATCCTAAAGACAACATCAAATGGATGGTCATGTTAATATCTTGGGCATAATTGCAATTTGTAATTCCTTCCCTACATCATCTTGCTACAAATACAAAGTAATACTACCAAGACCATTGGCAACTATGTGCCAAAAGGTTGGCTCAAAGATCTAATCTAAATTATAATCTAAAAGGGGAGCTTATGTTGATATCCCTCGTGGTTGCAGCTAAAGAAAATCTTAATCAAATTAATAGTTTTCTTAGGTCTCCTACATATATAAAGAATTAAAAAAAAATGAATTTCAACTTTACATAAAGTTTCCAATTAAGATTCAACTCCATAAGTAGAATATTAACCATGATTTTTCAGTAATGACTTACCGATAGATCTTTTTTAGCCACAATATATGAGACAGGTTATAATTATTACATTCTAATTATGGAACAGTTGATCCCAAAGGATTTGATCCAACCTCTTTCATCACATGCTAAACTCATCAAGTAATGCTCTAACAAATAATACATAATGAGTTTAAAAAATCATGTTGAATTTCTCTCGACCTCTCATAGTCCCATAATAGATTAACTTCGTAGGGTGACACTCATATTGATAACCTAAAATAGACCTAATTTTGTTAGAAATTTATATTAATCCTTCTCATCATAGATTATAGCTTTTGGAACAAAAGACAAAATTTCAAATAATTTTATTGAACTAAAAAAAATTCAAAGTGAGTTGATATGGAAGCATCCATGAGTGCTTAATGATGATATAGGGCATCACTAAATATTAACTATGAGAGTGGGTGATAAACGGCCTCTGCTCAAACTCTTGAAAGGGATGATAATTTGTCTCAAAAGTACCTAATATTAGATAGAATCCTTGCTAAAAAAAGTCTTCATAAGAATAAGTAGTAAATATTATCTTAAGTTATTTGGAAATCTTAAAAAAGTTTCAAAAGATTAAGCATTTTCACTCATTTAAAAAATTTTAAAAGGTATATGGTATCCACTTATTGACCTATGATAAATCTAGGCTTGATCAAGTTGCCTTAAGTAGATTATATCGGCTTGTGATAGACCTTGATTAACATAATTGATTCATAGTGGTCTCCAAGTTAACTATATTTTGATCTGGGTAACTTAGGCTATATTTGGGTCACCAATGGCCTCTTAATTTTTTATATGACTAATGAGGTCTAAACATATGCTAAGACCAATGTAGGATCAAGAAGTGATATAAGTTTCGTTTTAGTGTTTCAAATGAGTTTTTTTGGTTGACAAGAATAGCTTAGATTATGCTTTAACTTTAAGGCCCAATAGTACGCTAAGATTCGATATATTTTAAAAAGGAAGTCAATAAAAAGTATGTGAAATATCTAATTATGCTTTATAAAATTATCAATTACTATAAGCTTACAATAATATTGTAGGTGATTGAGAAATGATCCCATTAAATAAAATTTTCATATATTATAGTTTGCTCGTGGATTTAGTATTGAGCTTCTATTCAATCATCATAACTTCATCAAAATTAAACATTGATCAAGGTTTTTTAGATACGAGTTATATTTAGCAATCTAATATGTTCGACCAATTTATCATTCAAGTTATACATCCATAGCACAAGGGCCAAAATTACTTCATTACATAGAGCTTGATGATTCCAAAGTATTGGCTTATGAAGTGATAATTGAAGATGTTGATATTTACATTAAAATTCCTAGTCTTTGTGAAACCCATATAGGACAAGACATAACATTGATATTTTAATTTCAAAGAGAAAGAAAAATAATATAAATATAGTTATGTTTAATGTAGAGATTCAATATGGTAAAGATATAAGCAATGAAAAAAATTACTTCAATAGACAAGGTAGAAGAATTTGAATCAAGTTGCTCTTTAAACAGCATAGTCTTAATTGCATGATTGAAGAACTAATATTTATGCTCTAACATTTTTATCTATAAATGAATACTTTTTTGCACAGAGTTTCAATTCTATTGTTTGTATAACTAATATTATTCAAATTATAAATTACACTATTAAGTTATTTCAATTCGAAGATCTGATCCAACTTAGTATAAATTTATTTTATTAGCTTATCGAACTTAGCTAACAAGAAGAAGAAAAACTCCTTTTAATGATCAATAAATCTGTCATAAAATCCAGCATTTCTGTAATGCCTTGTGACAAATATGCAGTAGATGAGTGCAAATCGCGTTGACTTTACCATCTCCATAATTTTATATCCATTAATGGACATTTAAACCTTCGAAGCACTAAGAAAGGCAGGTTTCCAGCTTGGGAAATATTACGTGCGGACACGTAGATCTCTTGACATCAAAATAAAGAAGAAATCGGGCTTACACACTTGCAATGCTACTGCGCTCTCTGCATTCACGATTTCTTCTTATATTTATCCTGTCATCATCCATATTTCCCAACTACGCCATCTTTTATTAAATATTTTTTCTTTTTTTTTTTTATAATAAAATTGGGCACGTACAGTGCTGAAGAAAAACCTAATCTTTATATATTATAATCTCACCCTATTTTATACGATGACTTCTATCATATAATCCCAATCATGTAGCCCCATGAACAACCAGGCTCCCATATTAAAAGACGAGCTGATTTATAATATTTCTTTTATAGTATTATCGTCTAGCAATGACTTCTAAGTGCGCAGCACATGCCAGCTTCTTCTCTTAGAATTGCTTGCCTTATTAGCTCTTCTCAGCACTTATTTTATCCACTTTAACTCAGTTTCAGCAATAGTTTTAACGTCCCTGAAATTCATATTTCCTTAACATATTTTAATGTTACTTTATCCATAAAATAAGCTGTATCATTTACAATATTTCTTATATCTTTGATATATACAATTATCTTAAGAGAAAAAGAATGTCAACATGCTTATCTAGCTTGCTTTCTTGCAAGTTTCAACTATTCCTACAATAACTCAACTTTCTCTTCATAATTCTCAAATCTTGAACAGCACTTGATTAACATTAGCCGACTTAATTAATCCATTGACAGCTTTCAGACAAGGAATTTTCAAATGCAGGCATTGCCTCTATAAAACAAACGGCCAGTCATTAAACCCTTTTAACCATAAGAAGCTTTTGGTAGATAAAATCATTTGATCAGAGGCTGATCATTACAGTTGCCTCTCAAATGGATCTCTTCAAGCTTCTGCTTCCTCTCTCTCTTCATCTTCTTCTTTTCACGTGCCTAACATCTGCCAAAGGCCTGAAGGTTGGATTCTATTCAAAGAACTGTCCCAAGGCTGAAGCCATTGTCTTTAAAGAGATAGAGAGAGTCATGAAGCTTGCTCCGAGCTTGGCTGGACCATTGCTGAGGATGCATTTCCATGATTGTTTTGTAAATGTAATTACATATTCTCTGTAATGATATATGTTATATGTTGATTATCTTACAGTTCAGAGTATATGTATTTGAAATGTTTATTTTTTATTTATTTTTTATTTGTAGGGATGTGATGGTTCGGTTCTGTTGAATGGAAGCAGCAGCAGCCCAGCAGAGAAAGATGGGCTACCAAACCTTAGTTTGAGAGGATTTGGAACCATCGACGGCATCAAGGAGAAGCTGGAGAAGGCTTGCCCGGGGATCGTTTCTTGTGCTGATATCTTGGCTTTAGTAGCTAGAGATGTTGTCTTCTTGGTATGATATATAAATATATTTTCATTTATATATATATAAACTAATGAAAGTTTGTTGATCGAATTCTTTTCTTCGCTTCAGAGGAAGGGGCCATATTGGGAAGTGCCCACCGGGAGAAGAGACGGCAGGCGATCCGTAGCGCAGGACGCTCTCACAAATCTACCTCCACCAGTCTTGAACTTCTCTCAAATAGTTAACGGCTTCTTCGCTCCAAAAGGCTTAAATGTGAAGGACTTCATTGTTCTCTCAGGTGCTCTTTCAAAACCCCACACTAATAATTGTAAAGGACATTTACATACTTATCACATAATCCTTAATTCTTATGTATTTACATTTTTAACTTCTAATTTTTAATATTTATATATATAATACTCAATTTTTACTAGCACAACAAAAAATCATTATTATTATCGTTTTAAGATTGGATGCACCGTTTTATTCTTAGGTAAAAAATTAAAAATATAAATATCAAAATATAAATATTAAATTTATAAATACATAAAAATTATATAATATGCATGTAAATATTTCTCATTGTAAATGAGTCCAATCTAAATTTTTGATTGAACTGAGCATAAATTCTTTAAATTTAATAAAAATATATTTTTTTCAAGTTCAATTTGTTTATCATTGGAACATATATGAATAATAGATAGGGCTGTTACTTAAAAATCAAGAATTATTTAAAATTTTGCTTTTTTTTTTTACAAATCAAGATGGGATAGAAGTCGAGTAACAAGCTGAGCCTAGGCTTGGTATATACATACATATATATATATATATATATATATATATAAATTAAAATTTGATATTATGATATTGAAAATTCATTGATATCAAGTAATTAATTAGCTCGAATTGAGCTTCAAATTAAGTTATCATCAAGACAATTTATAATCAGATTTTGCTTAGATTAAGATTGAATCAAATGAATTTGAGTATTTTGAACTAAAATCAAAGATATGGAGATCAGATTGTCAACAGCCCTAACAAAAAGTGAAGTCGTTGATGAAAACGATATCAACATATATAGCTTTGATTTCTATTGTAGGTGGTCACACCATTGGCACCTCGCACTGCTCATCCTTCTCCAACCGTCTGTACAACTTCACCGGTAAGGGCGACGCCGATCCCTCCCTGGACAAGTTCTACTTGCCAAAGCTGAAGGCGAAATGCAGGCCAAATGATGCCACCACCTTAGTAGAAATGGATCCCGGTAGCTTCAAGACATTTGATGCAAATTACTACAGGAATGTCCTGAAGAGGAGGGTTCTCTTCACTTCTGATCAGACTCTTCTTGACAACAGTGAGGCTAAAGCCTATCTCCAGCGTCAAGTAAGTGGCTCGACATCAGAGTTCTTCAAGGATTTTGGTGTGTCCATGGTGAAGATGGGGAACATTGAAGTGTTAACAGGAAAGGCAGGTGAGATCAGGAAGAAGTGTGCTGTTGTGAATTAGATACGTTACGATTGTGAGAGTTGATGAGTGGATGTTGTTTGGTTTTTTTTTTTTTTTTGAAAAAAATAAAAATAAAAAAAATACACCAAACAATGTTGTTTGGTTGAAATCACAATAAGTTACAGATTGTCTTCAATTATGTGTTTGAATTTTTCACATTCCTTCATTCTAAGAGTTCATTAAATTGTACCATAATGGAGTTGAAAAAAAATAAATCATGCTGTTGTGCATGGATAAGATGTTTTTCTATTGCATGGGTTGATAGAGAAGAATATATATATATATATTACTGCCTTATAAGAGCAGCATTCATCTCAGTGCAAATCTAAAGGTCAGAAATCTATTCTCAAATGCATGGGATCTCAAATGCTTCATTGAGGTGTAGAGATGTCACACAATATGACAACTTAATTTCCAATAGTAACAAGGCAACCTATAATTAATTACAAGATTTTGGTAATCTAAAAAGAGCTTAGTCAAATATTATCATTTATTGGGATATCAACCAAATACTATGAAAATTTGCGATGAAAGAAATTTTGGCTTCACAAGTGTTGACCCTCTTTGGTATCTTTTTTTTTTAGAATAAAAAAAAGAAAAAATTAATAATAATAAAAATAATGCATAAATATATTTATACTATATATACATAAATATATATATATATATATATATATATATATATATATATATATTATAAATATAAATAGATAATATATATATATATTATCGGTACTATATAAAAAAAATGTTGCCGTTGGTATATAATAATAAAAAAAGGCAAAATTTTTAAACTAAGCATGATTAAAACCTTAATTAGCAGAATAAGCACGTTTTTAGAAAAATTTAGAAATAGCCGTTGCGTTTAGGGCATACCGATCGCAATCCGGCCACGTGCCGCTCTTTTCCCGTTAAAGCAGAATCTGAAATCAATTTTTTTTTAAAAAAGCCCCGAACCGAGAGATCGGGATCCCGATCTCTCGCACTTCTTTCGTTCTCCTAGGGCACTCTCCGCACCCGACAACTATCACTCAAGCTTGCCCGCGCTCATTAGACGCCCGATCCCGCCGGGATCCGTGAATTTTGGCTAAAAGGTATTTTTTTTTTTTTCAAAATAAACGGCGATATGCATTTGTGATATGTATTTTAGTATTTTTAGGTATATATATTATGGATCTAACTTATTTTGTGTATCTCGTTAAATTCTATTTGCTTTTTGACTTTTAGTTATCACCTTTTGATTGTAGAGGATCTTTTCCTTGTCTCGTAATCCAAATAGATTTTTGGTTTTGTTATCTTGCATAGATTTTCGATGAATATGTTGACATAATTAGTAAATGTTATTGAAAATTTATTAAGATTTTTCAAATGATTGATTCAATTGAGTTAAGCTTAAACATGAAATTAAATTTTTTGAATTTGACTCCAACAAATTTTGAATTTGTTAATAGACACACATATCATATAATTCAAGTTAAATGTATGTAGCCAACACTGAGTCAATGCACATCAATTTTAATTTTTAATTGGCTAACATTCTAATAATGCAAAAAATAAAGTAAACTTAATGCTGTCTCTTATTGCTTAGAAATAATTTCTTTGGAGTTAAATGTACGACATGATCACTTGTGAATTGGTAATTCAAGGAATAAAGTGAATAGTTATATATTTTATCTCAATTAGTTGGTTGAGATTTAACTTCATTTTTAGAGAATTTGAGTTTAAATCTTAGAGAATGTATAGATATGTGAGTTTGATATTAAAATAACTCAAATAAAAAAATAATAATAATAATAATAATAATAAAATGAATTTTGGAGTTGCATGGAAGCTATGAAGTTGTTTATCCTATGTTTTATCCTACGTAAAAGATAATGGTCTTTTCCTGGAATTTTACGGTCTCATTATCCCTTGTCGTCACGTGGTAGGTATCGCTTGTTTGAAAACAATTAAAAAAACCAATTTTGATTACGGCTTGTCAAGAAGCTATGCGTGGAAGAGGGAAGCTTCTTAATAATTTTACGTGAAAAGATAACACCAACAGAGAGTGAGAAAAAGAAGTATCCGCATTTGTCAAAAATTCTATTGATAGTGTTTTTCTTACAAATTCTTCTAGATAATTAAAAGATAAGGTTTATAATAATGCATGTTTTGAAAAGATAATTATCATTATAAATATATTTAAAATAGTAATAAATCAAAATTAAGGTTTCTAATAGTCGGTAGAATTAAGCATGATGCTAATTGGTAGAATTAAGCATGATGCTAATTGGCTTTGCAAGAAAGATTGATCATAGACAAATCACACAAACGTCTTTTCTCTTCTCATCAATTCTAACTTACCCCTCATTTTTACAGTAGCGAATCAAATATCATTTGGGCTCGATGCCATCTAAATTATTTGCAAGGCAGATCATAAATTATTTGTCATTTGTATTTTACAAGATAATCATTAATTTAACTAAAAGCAGTCATATTCAACATTTCCACTTCAAGTACAAATATTTGATTGAAAATGAGTTCAAGCACGTATGCAGGTCGTATTATAATGGCGAACTTAGCGTGATGATTTCTTCCCTACGATATCGGGAAAAATCATCCTATATTAATTTCTCGCCGGGCTAATTTTAACAATGTTCAAGATTGAATCATGCGGTCACTAAACGTTGATTCGACCCGGTTCAGGATTAATCTCATATGTAGTTTCTGGTGCGTTGCTACACCACTAGATGATGACGAAGTCTGCGAGTCGGTCATCAATGCAGCAACTACGCATCCTATTGTTGTATATGTTGAAATTGAAATGAAACAAACTGTCGATACCGAAGCGCATGATTATGTTGCAGATGAATTCCAGGCAATTGAAACTTCTCAACACCACTTACCGTCACAAGGACCACATCATAGGTAATTTGTTTGAACTGCTTGTTTATCTTCAAACTTTCACATTAACCTAAAACACTACATTTATATGTGCGGTGAAGATGTATATCGACCTCCTATCCGGCTACTCATATAGCTTCAACTTAGTAAACATGGATGAGTACCATTACGATGAGGTGGCTCCTCCATAAACCGGAGGGATACGAAACAATGCCCGCGAGTTGGAACGAGATGATAGCGAGGGTGAGATAGAAGAAAATTATTCAAATCAACGGTTAGATATTAAGAGATTACTCTAACAAACAGCTTTGAGGAACACACATGTTTAGAACAATGAATAGTCGTTCTTGTCAACTCAACAATGGGATGAAGAACTAAACTTTGATGGTCTCCCATCTAATTTTTTCTTCTTAGAAGATAATTTTATTCCAGCAGACCTACTTGAGGGAATGTGTTTCCATGACAAGAGACACCTAAAATATACAGTGCAGGGTTGGTCAATCACAAATAATGTGGAATATGTCACATGTGATTCTAATAAGTCGAGGCTCACGATACGTTGCATTCAGAGCAATAATCTTAACAGGTCATGTTTGTGTCAGATGCTCGGCAAGAGGCTTGGTGGTTAATTTCAAGTTTGGGCCACACATGTTCACATTCAATGCCGACGGACGGCAGTAATGCACCTCCCAATTTATTACTACATCCACTTATCGATGTCAGTTGGACTTGAAACCTAGGGAATTCATTGGTCGAATGGATTCAAAGTTTGATATTAGAGTTGCATACATGAAAGCATGGGATGCACGCAGGAAGGCCATACAAAGTATATTTTGCAAAAAAAGTCGTCGTCTTTGGATCGTTGATGGTTGTTTTATGTTCAGTTATCCCTAGCACTGTGTATCAAATTCAGGCAAGCATTTAGGGTCGATTTGAACGTATTTTCTGGGCTTTTGGTCCATTCATAGTTGGTTGGACGTGAAGCCGATGCATTTCTTTTCTTTGGGAAAGTATAGAGGTACGCTTCGGCTTGGTATCGATACTAATAATGGTTTGTTTCCTTTAGCATTTGCGATCGTTGAAGCAGAATGCAATGAGTCTTGGATCTGGTTTATTAGGACTTTACAAGACTTGGTTCCAATTATATACACGCGACCTGATTTATGCATTATCTCTGACCGACATTCCGGATTGGTGCGTGCATGCCGTATGATTGTATGGTTTTTCTATGATTTCATGAGCTAAGAACTATAGCCATTCCTATTGATTTGTTAGATTATGATGGTTTTATTTCATAAAATATTGTAAAAGCACAACATTAGAACCATTGTACCAAATTGAATCAAACTGATAAGTATAGCCATTTAAAGAAAATTTTATAATTTTTTTTGCTAATTTACTAATTCATTCTCCAAGGAGCTGTTTGGGAGCATTTTTTATTTATTTTTTTGTTTTCTAATTTTATTTTGTTTATATTTTCAGGCTAAATAAAATATGTTGGTTGTGATTTTGGCAATATTTTTAAAAATACTCAAAATATTTATATGAGTTTGTTAGGGACAGTTGTAGCATTATGAAAAAGTAATAGTAAATTTGTTCTCATTTAACAAATTTTATCACATTAATGCGTTACAGAGGATATAGTTATGTCACTATGATGCACATACCCTTTAATTACTGGGGACAAGGTTGATTGATCTAGTTAACAAGATTGGTTGTTATATTCAGCGTGATGTATTGCATTGCTTTGATTGTTACTGTGCATTTTATCAAATTGAATGCATTAATTGACCAATAAATTTTTTAGGTAATATGGTGACGGAGGATGGAGGAGCAGTTAGGCGTCGACGTAGATGCCGCACAGATGAGCCCCCTGTCGATTATGGTCCCGCACCAGGCATCGGCATCGCGCTGGCAAACATAGTAGCACACCATTTGGTATGTTGTTGTACTATTTGTGACATAGCTGCAAAGTATGCTTCTTACATTTTGTCTTAATTTAATTTACACTTTTTCTTATGCGATCGATTCTCGAGCGCTTCACATTTACTTATGATCGAATGGCCAATTAATTGCCGGTTGAGGATGGACTGAGAGGTTGGATTACATTGTGCATTGAGCACGCACTGATCACCACTTCGGGTAGATAGGCGATGGTCCACGCGAACACATTTCATCTTGGTGAGATAGCCACCTGCATGCGTAGCCATGATCCTTGGTGTTGATTGATGGACCTCTGATAGGTCCATAGTTTGGAGGGGCGATGACATGGCGGGATTATGCGACGGATTGGGAGACATCCCGAGCCCGATGTACTATACCACGATCCCATTCAGCCACATCTAACATCTACGTTTCGTATGGGGCAAGCACACGCCAGGACCTGCATGTCATTATGGTGGTTGCGTTGGACATTTCTCAGGGATTCATATTTGGATATGTCAGATGTTGAGTTTTGGATGCATGTTAAGGATACTCAGCTTATTCCCAGGTACATCTCCGTACCATTATGATCCGACATTATTTAGTAAGTAAGATTGGATCGTGTTGGCACACTTATATAGAGTGAATGAGGCAACACAACGATGGAACATACCGTGTATGGTCCCCGAGTATACACGCTGGAGCATTACTGGCATTCTACCCAGTTGAGTTGGAGGTTTGAGTGTGTTGGAATGAGACAATGAGAGATGAAACCCGCTCATGTCGGGAGAGGATGAGCTTGATGGTTTGCTTGAGTATGACCATTTGCACTTTATTATTATTATTTTTAATTTCATACATGACATAAAATTTATTATATGACTATTGTAGGTATGGGAACCTTATGGCCGCATGCAGAGTATGACTGCTTTTGGTCATGAGATATTTCGGGTTCCATTGATTGCTGAAGATCGAGTGGTATCTCCGATTGCGTTCTCGACAGTTTCTATCACCTAGAGTTGATTCTATAGATCCTTCATTTCAGAGTCGATGATCGATGGGGAAAGGCGATGTTGGTTTGTTTTACCACCTTACATATTATAGTGGGAGGTGCGATGCCATTGCTGTTGCTAGTTCCACTGCGGTTGACCGAAGAGGTATATGAGGTGGTATCGATCCTGGGCCTCCTTATACATGCTCAGGGCTCCTACCATACTGCCGACAACCTACTATCCTTGTGCTCCTGGAGAGAGACTCATGGTAAGTGTTAAAAAAAATATATGCTATTCATAAATTTATATGCTTAATATACAACATAATCTTTTTTTCTCCACAGAGGAAACATATCTTGGACACACAGGATATATTCTCACTTTTGGGAGAGATATGGACAGCGATTTCCAGATTCGATCAATACTAGGAATTATGCGGAAACTTAATAAGGACATGCACATATCAAATAGCGGTATAGAGATGCGAAGTTTAGTCTTGCACCACAATCTTCACCTACATGCTACGATTCAATGCGTCCATCGTCCATGCCGACGCCGGTCCATACACTTACCCATATAGCACACCGGCCTCAGAAGGCATGATCGTCCATTTCAATCTTGGCTGCGCTCTTCCATGTATCCTCACCCATCCGGTCACAGATGCGCGTCATGCCACTTTACCAGGACCATGGCGGAGATACCGGATACACCTCTCGATGACACCGGCGGACACCGATCGGTGAAGATGATGCGCGCATCGAGCATGAGCTGACCCCCCGCACATTACACACACCGGAAGTGGCGACTTCCACCACGCAGCCGTGTTTACTGCATAAGATATTCTTTGTAGATTATATGTTGATGTACATTGTTCTAGAGCTGTTTTATATTTTTTAAGTACCACATTTCTTTATTTAATAAATTTATGGGATCAATACCTTATAGGTGATCATAACCAACATATTATTTTAAAATATTTGTAATTTTTTTTACATTTTTATATTTTTTAAAAAATAGTCTAAATATTTAAATATCACTAAGATAACGAACAAGCATATCAAAATTCTCTAATATGCAAACTACTAAGCATTCAAAATTCAATAATTCACTCTATATTTCAAGCAAGTTTATCTTATATAATTATAAAAAAAATGCAAAAAAAACATAAAAATAAAAAATAAGCATCCATCACATTTATTTTTCTATTTTTTAATATGATCAAAGTCTACTAATCAAACAAGATAATTCATAGGTCGACATCAAAAAAGAAAAAAATACTCCTTATATAAAAAATTAATATAGTCATTATCTTCGTATAAAATATATATAATACAAAATTATGTAAAACTTGTGAGAGAATCATAAATTATCCTTTAAGTTGAGTTTTCTTTTACAAATAGAGCTTATATATAGGGTTCCTTTTATGCATGCCATATATATATATATATATTGAAATTTAAATCATAACTAAACTTAGATACATCAAAATTTCTTATGTAAGACGTCAATCTCAATTCCTGGTCAACATGAAAGTGTGATTTAGGTGTCGATTCAAACGATAAAGTCATGAATTAGATAACAAACGAGCTGACACGATCAAATCTCTTGAAAAAAATTTTATTTAATAAATTCTGTCAGTCGCCCGTTAAACGGGCGATGTGTCTATTTCTAAATTTTTTTAAAAACATACTTATTCCGCTAATTAAGGTTTTAATCATGTTTAGTTTAAAAATTTTGCCTAAAAAAATTATTACCGTTAATATATAAAAAAAAATGTGTGTTGCCGTTAGTATAAAAAAAAAAAAAAAAAATGCCTCACATATATTTGCGGCCAAAACAAATCCGGCTTCGTTCCTCACAAAAGTCAGCTCTCGGTCGTCTGCTTAAACACAACTCTGAAATTCAATTTCTTCAGCTCCTCCCAACCGTTCCCGCTTCGATTCTCTCCAACCGCTCCCGCAACCGTTCCCTCAAAAAAAAAAAAAAAAACCCGCAAAAGCTGCTCCCATATTTTCTTTTCGTCCGCCTCCCTCAACCTCAAACCTCCACCCAAAAGAAAAAAAATCCCGTGGGATCCCTACTTGCACTTCCCGTCTTAACCTTCCCGCTGCTCCTCTTGAAGCCGACTGCTCCAAACCGAGCCGCTGGTCTCTGCGCTACAGTGCCCGTAGGCTGTTCCTCCCACTCCAGCCGGTACTGTAGCACCATTGAATCCGAGAATTCTCTCCATCGGAATCTCATCTGGTTACTGTTCCCGTCGCCTGCTTTCATCCGTCTGATACCAAGCCGCACGCCTTCGAATCTCTGATTTACTCCCTCTCGCTCGGTCTCTCTGAATCAGTATTGCCGCTGTGATTCGCTGTGCGTTGTCGATCTTTCTCACTCGGCTTCATCGCAGACGAGGTCAGCCTCCGTTCTGGAGTGAAGGGTTCTTTCTTTTCTGGTGTTCTCTCAATTTGATGGGCTCGGTGGAGCGCCACGCTAGACCTTGTGCTTTTGATGGCATTTCTGATCATGATGAACGAAAAAAAATATAAAAAAAATCTGATATTGAGTACTTAGAAGATGAAAGGTGGACGAGGCTAGAGTCACTAAGGAAAAAGCAATAAATGCATCGACTATATTCAAGCATACACTTTTAAGGAAGAGCAAGAGAAAAAGCAGTAGAGTTATTTCTGTTTCTATTGAGGATATAAAGGATATAGAGGAGCTTCAAGCTGTTGATGCTTTTCACCAATCTTTGATATTGGATGATTTGCTGCCTTCAAAACATGATAATTATCATATGATGTTGAGATTTTTGAATGCTCATAAATTTGATATCGAGAAAGTATAGCAGATGTGGGCTGACATGCTTCAATGGAGGAAGGAGCATGGTGCTGACACTATTATTGAGGATTTTGATTATGAAGAGTTACCTGAAGTTCTGAAGTACTATCCTCATGGATACCATGGTGTAGACAGGGAGGGGAGGCCAGTTTACTTTGAAAGATTAGAAAAAATTGAACCAAACAAACTTATGCATGTCACAACCACGGAAAGATATATCAAATATCAAGGTTAAAGAGGTTGAGAGGAGCTTCCAACTTAAGTTTTTGGCTTGTTCTATCGCTGCAAAAAGGCATATTGATTCTAGCACAACTATTCTAGATGTCCAAGGCGTGGGGTTGAAAATTTTCAGCAAGACTGCAATTATTGCAGATTATACATGCTTGTGTTCTTTTTGCAGATTTCAAGACCCCGCTAATACCCATCAGGGCATAGTGGGTGCATGAAGATCATGCAGAGCTCGCTCATCGAGCGCAGTAGGCCAAAGCAGTTGAGCTTTTATGTGGGGATGATGAATCCAACGGACTGAATTTGACTTGAACATATATATACTTGCATTTCTTTCTGTAGGTTTCAAGACTCCACTAATGCCCATTAGGGCATAGTGGGTGCGAGAAAACGGCTGTGGTGTCGCAAGATACCACTCGCTACACTCAACAGGACGTACTGAGTAGGCCAAAACACCCCCGATGCAGCCTCCTACATGGGGATGACGCTAAGAAGCTGCCGAAATTGCGTCAAATCTTTTGACTTAGAAAAAAAGGGAGGCTAAAATGAGCTGACTTAAGAACACTAAGTAGGAAAACCTGTAGCTAATTCTAAACTAAAAGTGACAAACAAAAAAAAGGGGGGAGCCTTTAAAGCAAATTTTGAAAAGAATAGAACATTCATTTAAAATGCAAGTAAAATTTGGGAGAAGTTAATATTAAACGCACAAACTTTGGGGGAGGTTAATATTAAACTCACAAACTCTAATTACAATTCTCTATGGCTTAAATTGAAGTGGTAAAGTGAGTTTCTCTTTTCTTGTAAATTCTTCAAAATTAAACAAGCTTTAATTAGAATTTGGGGGGACTAATGTCAAACTCATAATAAACTTGTAATAAACTCAAAAATCTAAGGATGAATCCAAATTTGGTTTAATAATTCTTATACAAGTGTGCAGGTGATTACTATACTAATAGCGATAGAGTAAAGCAACAAATACAAATCAAAGATAATTTATTAAAATTGATGTAAATTGAGCATAATCAAGTTGGGAAGATTACAAAAACCCAGCAAGTAAACTAAGTGCAAGTAATATTTAAAATTATAATCTAAATCAAAATATCTTCTTCGCAGGACGCAACTCTTTGCTGGCAGGGCGATCTAAATCAAATTCTACAAATGTCATAGGGCTTCCTTCAATCAAAAATTAAGAAATTTTATTCTAATTATGATTTTAAAAAATTGATGAAATCACTAATTAGATCAAATTATCTAAGTTATAAATGTCTTCATGTGCTCGGACATAGAGATTTCAAGTGCAAATTTTAATGTCTGAAAAGGTTGTGCACGCTAAATTGGAATAAAAACTAAAAATATAAAATTAATCTCATAATTTAAGCATAAAATTACCTAAAATTACTATACACCCGCATGGTCCCCGATACTATGTTAAATACTTAAATTCAAGAGAGGATCTGTTGCTTCGATTTAATCTGGGGAGATTAACAAAACCTAAAATTATATAATAAAAGATTCAAATCAGTGAAATACTTGAGAAATTGATTTCGTTAGGTGATAGTAGATATAATTCTCTGTTACCAGCTAAACATACTTGACATGATCTAAAGCTCTTAAACATATTCAAATTAATCAATTTTTCAACTCAAATCAAATATCAATCTCATAATTCAAAAATTAAAACTACATAAGGTCTTAAAACACCCGCATGAGCCCCGATACTATGTTGAATGCTTAAATTCAAGTGTTTGAGGATATTGCGCGGGTTGTTTTCCGGTTTAATCTTACGACTAGGTCTTGGTTAATAAAACTTAAAAAATCTATAAAAAGAGTTTCAAATCAGTGAAATATCTAAAAAACTGATTTTATCATGTGACAGTAGATCTAATCCTCTGTTACCAGCTAAATAGAGTTGATAGGATCTAAAACTCTTAAACATATTCTAATTAATCAATTTTCAATATCAATCTAAAATTGTTCAAATGAAACTCTATCATCAAAAGCTTAAAACAAACTCAATCTATTCACCTTCCGCAATAGTTTATCAGGGGTGATAAATTAAGAAAACTCTAGCTCACAAAGGAGCTAATGTCAAATCAAGTGTTCTGCTAAATTCACTCTCAATCAATCTTATGCGGGACGGGCTCGTGTCCTCGACTATGGCCACCCAAGAGCTCCAGATGAAGAATCTATGACCGAGTCCTCGGACTTTGGGGTCTGGCTCCATTATATTACGATCATGACCATAGCCCGTATGCTCCCTAATGGCTCTGCCCTTTGAGTTGTGTCATAGGGTATACTTGATAAGATAAATAGTCTTTTGTCAGCTAAGGTTGACTTAAGCCTGTCTCCTTAGACAAACACCACCCCAGGTCTACAAGGATTTCTTGGACGACGTAACTCATGTGTTACTGATGAGGATCCTTCTGTCATGTTGGGTCGACTACCTCCTCGATTAAGGACCACGACGCCGGGATGACGGAACCATGGGATCTAGATTGCACGCCATCATTTCCCAACCATCCAGTTTAGCTAAAATGATGTTTCATCTTAAATTATGAAACTCTCTTTGCTTATACGCCATGCATTCGGTGATCTAATGACTAGCCTTAATCGAAAGTTCTCTCTCACTTACTGGGAGGGTAATTAACTATAGGGGCTTGCACCTATAAGAAACCTGGAACCAGATCTAAAGTCCTCACCAAACGAGGACGAAATCTCTAGGTAGTGTCTTATCTACTATTCCATCTGCCTTCTGAAAATTATGTCGATACTTTAAAACACTCTTTTCATCAAAGAGGTTGGTGGTAAATTTTCAGAGCCCACAGATTTCTAACGACTCCGTTGGGGACAGGATTCTCTTTCTATTTTTGGCTAGTCAAATTTGAGCTATAGTAATAGTAAAGCATGATAAAATTGAAATATAAAATCAATTATCAATGAAACTAAATCTAAGTTAATTATGTCATTATGACTAATTTGCTTGTTCTTTGTATCGATGGATCTTTAGAACATGTTGTTCATCCTGCAGCTAGGTCGCAAAGCCAACATCTGTCCTAGCTAATGATGTAATAAATACTAGAGATGTTAGAGTTACCATTCAATTTAGTAGTGTAGACTTTCCAGCCATCACTGTTGCAAATAATCTACTACTTGAAGTATCTGTATATTGTATACACCAACCTGTGTAAGGGAGGTGGACAACTAGAATGACCACTACTAGTATTGAGGTTCCTCAAAAGAGAGCATTTGTATTCAAAAGATTGGGTCATTTTGAGGCGTCAGTCATGAAAAGAACTATCATTGGGTAGAAAGTTTCAATTATACCTGTGAATGCGACCACTCTGCCAGTTGAACCTTTCGCACTAAGAAGACATGATGTTGAAGCCTCCTCTTTTACAGGAAAACTAACTTGAAGGCAAAGGAGAAGAATGAATGCTGAGTTGTGAGCTCATCAACTCTCACCTGGGTCATCTATTACACAATCAGCCTTACAACTAGAAGCGAGTATTCTTACCCCACTATAAATTTGAAAATTTTGAGATGAATGAAAATGAATAGCTCTACTAGTGATGTTAAATAGTCTTTTTGGGGCTCAACAGCAGTTAGCTCTAACCCTTCAGAAGAAATAACCTGAAACTCTATCTGCTCGAGTACATAGAGTCCTAAAGGTTGTAAAAGGAAAGATCTTATGAATAAAATATATCAAAGGCCAATTACCAGAGAAGCCAAAAAGGCTCCACTACAAAGTTACAAGGTGGTAGTAAGAGACCATTTTAAGCAATTCTACGGTGAGCATTAGTGACACACACGTGTGTTGAACCGGAATCTACGAAAAGTCCCGGTAGAAAGAAAAATAAATATGGAGGCCGAAGCCTCGAGAAGAAGTAGCAGTATAAAAGCTTCTTCATTTGGATGCAAGCTAACCCAGAGATAGCGGAGAAAGAGAAATGCTGAACTACGTGCTCAACAGTCATGGTTCAAGTAAAAAATTGTACAACCAGCTGTGAAACCAGAAGTGAGTGTTTCAACCCATAATAGGTTTGACAGCCTAAGATGGGTTAAGCGGAATAGCTCTACTGGTCAAATTAAATAGTCCTTCTGGACCCGATAACATCAGGTTCCAGCTTCTCTAGTAAGGAAACTCAAAATTGTATATGCAAAAGTGCATTGAGTCCTCAAAGTTGCTAAGAAGAAATGATTGATAAAATATATATATATATCAAGGTCTTGTCATCAGGAGCTAGAGTTGCTCCTCCAAAGAGACCTCCTCCTATAACCCCGATAAGTTCAAGTCACGTACGGTGAGCATCGAGGCGTGACACTTGGAACATAAGTCCAAGAATCCACCATCGAAAGGTCCTGACCAATAGGTGAGCAAATTTGTAGGCCAAAATCTCAAAGTGAAATTCACTTACAAAAAGACAACATCATGACATCTAGACTGCACTCCCACAAAATCCACTCCTTATGCTAAAGTATTTTGAGTTGAAGCAGTCTTGTCACTTGAAGTTAAACTACCTTCACTCTGAGTAGCCATTCAACACAATCTCACTCAAGATGAGAATGTTCGTCTACAGATGGAAGAGCTTGACGCACCTGACAAAGGTAGGCTCTAAGTTCAATGAAGTTTAGAAAGTCTACCAAATGAGCGAGGAAGTCCAAAGTATTCAATCATATAGTACGACCTTGAACATTCCAAAAAGGAGAATTGATTCTAGTGCTGAGAAGACCAATTATCCCTAGTCAAAAATTCAGTGGCAAATTTGAGCCTAACTGGGAAAGCCTTTTTGTCATTGAAAAAGTATACCAATGAGGGGCATACCAACTCATCGACTTAAAGAGTGAAAGACCAATGCTGCCAATTAATGGTCGATACTTAAAAAGTACTATACTTGACAACCACATTCTTGAGGTACAATAGAAATCCCCCTGCAAGACAGGGGGAATTTTTTTTAGTATACCTATTTAGGTTGAAATCGTGCTTCATGTCGAGATCCCTAAATAAACATACTCTAGATGAAAAACTTTTCCGTGAAAATTCTCCTGTTACATAGGGGGCATTTTTAAATTTTTATATACAGATGAAATCAATGTTGTATGTTAAAATCTCCTTTAGAGTACATCAATTCAAATATGGATGTATTTGTATATTTTCATCTTGAAAATTCTCCTAAATGTACTTTAGAATTTCCCCTGCAAGATAGGGTTATTTTTTTAATTTGTATTAAATTTATTTGAGTTGACATCATGTCATAAGATGAGATCCTCAAATATATTCTGATTCAGGTTGACATCGAGCATTACGCCAAAATCTTTGAATATATCTATAATTCTCATTGTTAAGTTGCATGTTCTTGCAGGAACAAAAAGAATATATTTCTATGCATGAAAAGATAGCCCTAAATGTCAAGAAAATTATCTCCCATATTTGTCAAATTCTGGAGATCAAGTCAGAAGAACTCCCGATTTCAGAAACTTCAATCAATTAAGTTAGAGAAACATCAACCTCTACATCCTAAAGTCTAGGACACAAATAGGTTCTAAAGGTCAGACTCAACAAACCCACAAATGGCCGAGTTGCTGACGCTCTCCTCACTCAACAAGCTGCAAGAAAAGGCTGCAGTGAAAGAGCCCTCGTTCATCAGTCTGATGATAAAATCACAAACCCACTACAGCTTAAGTCGAAGATTCGAGTAGGTTCTAAAGGTCAAACTCAACAAGCTCAAATATGACCGAGTTGCTGACACTCTCCTCACTAAACAAGCCGCAAGAAAAGGCCATAGTGAAAGAGCTCTTGTTCGTCAGTTCAATGACGATAGTTATTAAATCTTAAATCAGATCTAACTTAGTGATTACAAGGAACTAGGATCTAAGAGATCTATCTAATTGATCGACAGATCAAGGAAATCAGAAACGCACCCGATCGCCAAATCAAGCTTCATATTACACGCAAGGTGATATTTCAATCTATTCTCAAATGATGTGAAAGCACAGATCAAAGCTTATCTCCTCATCAAGTTCATCAAAGCAAAAATCACAAGTCCAAGGAAGCAATTTCATAGTTCATACAAAGCCGATAGTCGAACTAATGAAATTTTATGGTTATTCAGTCTATTAAAGCGCACGTTGTTAGACTAATAGCTCAACATTGACCATATATAAGTTGGAAGGTTAGGTCATCTATATGTATCCTTCAATGAATCCATCAAAGTAGCAAGCACAGGGTTCATGGCATACATACACTTCCTGACAAGTCAATGTTAACAAATCAGGTCTATCCTTCATCAAGTCCGTCAAGCTCAAAGCTAGGACAGAAAAAATTTCAAATCCAATCAAGCACGGATAAATCGATTCCCTAGCGGAGTCCTTCATCAAAACATGCAGACCAATTCCTCCATCAAACCCAACCAAGCACGAAGCCAGGGTTGGAGGAAACTCAAATCTGTAATGACATAAAAGAAAGAGATCTTCAGCAAAACCATTGAAGCAGATAATAAATAGTGCAAGAGCTTTTATTTACCCGATAAGTCGATTCGAACAAATCGGTCAATCCTATCATTTAGTATGTTCTGAATAAGGCAGCATACTAATGATAAATCATATCAAAGTTTCGTAAGCTAATGCAATCAAAGCTAAAATAATCCAAGTTATGTAACTAGCACACAAATTAAACCTAAAGCACAAAGCATATAAATCAAGCCTAGAGTACAAATTAAAGTTGATCTTCTCATCAAATTCCCAAAAGCAAAAAGTACAAAAGTAATAGAGGAATGCTGATGTCCACTAATATAATAAGATGATACATGATTAAAAAAAAGGTACATCATGGGAGCCTAAGCTCCTGAAGCTGTGCTGAATAATCTGCTAAAGAATACTGCTCACTCTCAGCCAACTATAATGCATCAGTAGCTCTCGTCAAAGCCAAAGATCTACCATAGCCAGGACGTGGCGGTAGCGCTCCTACTCTATAGCGAAGCTCTCTTGTCGCTTAACTCGCTCTGATCACGACAATCAATATGTCTAACTTAGAAGAAGCATCTATCAAACTCTGATGGTCATGTCGTAGAGCCTCAGCACTCTCCTCAAACTCATCGTGTACTAGGTCAGTCATCTCCCTACAAAGCATGACCTGCTCCTGAAGCTCTATCAGTAAAGTGCTAGAGCAAACAATACTGAGTGATCTCATTCAATGGATCAAGAACTCTACGTCTTTACAAAGAGTCTCCGGATACCTGAGAACCTACTTCTCCAAGCCAGTACTAGCTAAAAGGTCCAAAGCAGTGTTCGCATAAGACGTGAAGCTGTCCAGTGACTCTGGTGAGTCTAAGGCAATCCGTGAAACCACGTCCCTCAAAAATACCAAGCCACAATCATGCATGCTCCTATCACGTGGATTTGGCCTATAAGGATATCGATAGTATATCTCGAACTCATAACCTACATCAAGCACTGCAAGAAACAAATAAAAATAGTCAGCATAAAGCAAACCTATAAATGTATAGAAGTGCAACTAAAGAATAAAAAGAGAAAGAAAGTACATGAACATAGAGAATTCGGCTGAACTGTTATATCATAAATGATGTAATCCTCAAGGGCCCTCACTATCTGATAAGCTCCAGGGCTATGTGTTGGCTCAACAGAAATCCTGCTAGGCATGAGATCTCTCACCTCAAAAGTTTGCTCAAGATAATGGGCAAAGTCAGGCTCAGTAGAGAAAAGTGGCTCCATATAAGGAGTAGCAAAATCTGAAGTGGTAGTATCAAAGGCCGGCACGTGTGACGGCTCAACTCTAAATTCATCAGACGTCATAAACTGATGTGAAAGTGGACTCGTGGCACAATCAGCTGAAGCTCGAACAGGCTATGTAAGTCGACTACACCTACGTCTACGAGCTGGTGAAGAAATCTTAGTATAGCTAGGAGCAGAATCCCTAGCTCTGCCTCTGCTATGAGGAGTGGTATCCTTAGCCCTAACCTCCTCGTCAACTGTCACATCTATCATAAATCAAATCAAAATATCAGATATACTGAATATATTTTAATGATGCAACGAAGAAGATGATAGGAGTATGGAAGAAGAGAAAGATAATGATCATACCCTAGTGCTACTATCTCCTGCCAATGGTGATTGATGATGGGTCCTCTGACCTTGAAGAACTCCCAAAGACCTCACTCTGTGCTCATATCTTTTTGCACCATGCTCCAGGGAAGGACCAAAAGACAATCGTACCCAAGTGAGGTGAGTATAGCTGACCCCTATGTGGCTCTGTGGAGGAGCTATCCAAAAATGAGAAAGCATCAAGTCTCGAAATGTAGTCAAACTACGAGATAATAGCATGTCTCAGAGCCTCTAGTCTTCCTGACATCTACTCTCCCTGGGACTAATGGTCGGCTGTCATGAGTTGTACATTAAGAAAATTCAAACTATCGTGCAACACGATTGGGCTGGTAACCCTCAATAATAACTAACCGACCAAACCTATAACACAACCAGCCTAGACATATACTAAAAAGGTACTCGACCACTCTCAATGTCCGTCGATTATAAAATAGTGAGGCTCTACCACTATCATCAAAGCCATCGGTAAGATCAGTCTTTATCAAGTCAGGTGGCAAACTAACTATATCCGGCTGGTGAACTAGCAAGAATCAATCCCTAACCAAGTGAGGTGCAAAGAAGAACAGATGTATATGATTCCTCTCAAAGGTAGATGACGCTTGGTACAGCTGAATAACTATGAGATATCCTCGCTCTGAAAAGTATGTTGGGTACTCGAAACATGCATAGGCTCCATGCACATGAAGGTGAATCAAAGTATATAAGTAATGCAAAGGTAATGTAACATCACAGCTACCAAATGAATCTACCTTCTGAAAATTTCACTGATACTTTAAATCACTCTCTTCATTGAGAGGTTGATGGCAAATTTTTGGAGCCCACAACAACTTAATTTAACAACTTTTGGATATTCATGTGGGCTTCAAAAATTCACCACCGACCTCTCGATTAAGATAGTTTGATTTATGTTACTGAAATTTTTGAAAGATAGATCTAAAAGTAGATAAGACACTACCCAGAGATTTCACCCTCATTTTGTGAGAACTTTAGATCTAGTTCCAGGTTTTCGATAGGTGCAAGCACCTATAGTTAATTATCCCTCCCAATGCTGAGAGAGAACTTTCGATTAAGGCTAGTCATTATATCGCTAAATGCATAGCGTATAGTAGCAACATGTGGAGTATAAAATTATAAATTTATGAAATTTATCATTTCAAGATCTCATGGTTTCATCATCCCACGCTATTGTGGTCCCTAGTCTACTTAGTCAGAGGAGATAGTCGACCCAACCTGATCGAAGGATCCTTGTTAGCAGTCATGGGTTGCATCGTACAAGAGAATCTTGTAGACTTGGTGTAGAGTTTGTCTAAGGGGACAAACACAAGTCAACCTTAGCTAACAAAGGACTTTTTGCCCAATCAAAATATATTCTATAGTTCACAGTTCAAAGAGTAAAGATGTTGGGGAACATACGGGTTGTGACCATTGTTGTGTAATTTAATTTTCGACAAAAGCCTCTCGAACTGCCATTTATATGGTATCATTTTGTAACAAAACTACGCAGACAGAGGACACGGGCCACGTCCTTTCAGGCCTAAGATTATTTGAATATGAAAATAGTTATGTATTTGATTTGACATTAACTTTTATGAGCAAAATTTTTTTAATTTATCACTCTCGATAACAGTTGCGAATGGGTGGATGGATTTTAATTTAAATTTAAATAATTAACTTCATTTAATTTATAATTTTTTAAATTTGAATATTTGATTTTTTTTATAATTGATTTGAATTTGAATATATAAAGATTGATCATTTAAACCTCAGTGGTGATAGACTTTTGATTGAATGACTTTTATTGGCTAATAGACCATGTCAACTCTACCTTTTTTCTACAGAGGATCGGGTCTAAATTCACAAAATTTATAGCCCTCTAAACCTTGTCAACTCTAGCTTGAGCGTAGAGGATCGGGTTTAGGATTTTTCACTTAGGAGCTTGAACTTGGAAAGTCGTGTCAATAAGTTTAGGTTTATCTTTTATAATCATATGACATAATTAACTTCTCAAATTTTACTAAGTTGAAATTTTTATAATATTATAATTGGATTTTTTGATTTTGTTAACATAGACCCGTTCCTAGGATCAAACCAAGAATCAACTCACGCAACATCCTCATACACTAAGTTTAAGCATTCATCATAGTGTCGGGGCCCATGCGAGTGTACTTAAGAATGCTTGAACACTTTTGAGGCATTGAATTTAATTATAAGCACACTTCATAATGCATGCAAGAGTTTAATTGAAGCCTTAATTAACACATTTTGTTCACTTTATGATGTGCTGTGAATCGGGTAGTGTAGAGTGTTTCAGCTCTTGTTCAATTATTTAGATTAATATTCATTTATTTGCATTTAGTTCATAGCTCATTTATTTTTTTAAGTTTCAATAAAACTTAGCTCATGATCCCCGAGAAGTTTTTCTTGAATTTTATTCTTGTTAGAAAGCAAACCCTCAAGTTCATTAAAAATCTTATTTATGATCATCAACAAGTCGTTGAGTCCCCTATAAGATCATTCTTATTTAAATATTTTTAGAAATAAGTTCAATTTAAACTCATCAACACTTTTATTTATTTTTGGTTAAGTCTCTCGTTAGTCCAAAATTCGAGAGTCTTCCAGCGTCATCCCCACGTAAGCGTGATCGTGATTATTCGATCTTCCCATCGCCTCTGCATAATTGTTTATAATCATGATTTTCTATTTGTTAGCTTTATTGAGCATAACAAGGTCTTCAAACACCTGCGATTTCAATTTAGATTTTAATTTTGAGGTTAGAATTTATTTTATGTTAAATTAATTAAGTCCTTCATTAGTGAATTATTTTGGCGTCCCTGATAGGAGGTGGATCGGGAGCTATTCAACCATCCCCGCCTCTATCGAGCATAACGACCAATGTCTGACACTACGATGATTGGTCTTCTACCCATTAATTTACCGGCATAGGTCTTCAAATACCTGCATAAAAAGAGCATATATGTAAGTTTATTAGTTAATTTATCATTCTTAAATAAGTTCAATTTAAGCTCATCAGCACTTTTATTTAATCTTATTTAAGTCTCTCGTTAGTCCAAATTTTGATAAATTTTCGATCATTCCCACATGTGATGATCGAAGAACCTTCCGACGCATAATCGATAATCGGTGTCTACGATCTACGATCATGATCATCTACCTACTTTATTAAGATAAGGTGTCTTCAAACACCTGCATAAAAAGAGCATTTATATGTATGTTATTTTGTCTCTCTTCATTTCTTTTGTTGTTTACCATTGATCATTAGCCAATCGATGCTGACGCTGACAGGAAAATAACAAAGAAAACAAAGCTCTCATCCCAACTAGCCCATGGCTTTCACCGTCGATCGTCGGCAACCTGTAAGCATCTTACCAAATATTCTTTTCTTCCTCTTATTACGATCATCAAATAACTTAACATTATGAACTAAAGTTTTTAGGGCACCTCAAAGATTTAGCTCCGACCGAAATGTTTCAACTCTGTTCAAATCCAAAACCATCCTCTTATCCGTAGAAACTGAATTCATCTCACATTTTAATTTCTTCCACCGAAGATTCAAATGCGACGATTCCAAGCTCTGAAAATACTTTTTGATCAATTTAAACGGAAGTTTACCGGCAAATATCCACCAGGCATCAGCAAATCGCAAGCAACTAGAGCACGAATCTTCACTGTTGTAGTGTCTACGTCATTTTCCTGCAAGAGGGTAACAATACCTTTGACCTGAGAACTGCCCTTGAAGAAGGCAATTGCCTTCTTGGCCGAGGCGGCGATGACAAGGGGCTTCAGCACGGCTGGTGGATTTGAATAATGGAAAAGGGAGATCTGGAGGGACTTGTCTTGAAGATGGGCACTCCAGTAAGCAAAATTCTTGAGAGAGTATGCTATTAGGTAGCAGGATTTATGTAGAGGGCAGTTTTGTAACAGGATTTGAGCAAGATTTAACATGCTAAACAGTAAAAATGACCACTTTAAATCTTACAGGATTTTAAATCCCTTATAGTGATGGGACTTATTGAGAATTCGGGAAGCGGATGATACGAAGGTTACGTTTGTGAAGGTGTCGGAAGAAAGAAACTAATAGTGATAGAATAAAATTTCAAATTTTAATTTGTATAAAAATTCAGTAAACACATAAATAGTTAAAAAGAGAATAAAAAACTCCAAAATATTTAACATAAATAGTTAAAAAGAGAATAAAAAACTCCAAAATATTTATCTGAAAAAACATATCATAAATATGGGAAAAAATCATGGGGGTTAGCCAAGTAAAAATGCTCCGATATATATCTGCTTTGAAGTACAAATTTAAAGTTTTCTCGATAACGAGATTATAGAGTTGTATGTGAGAAAGCTTGATAATGAAAATTTTAGAATCAGGTAATAACAGCTATGCAGCGATAGTTGGGCTATAACGGTTGTTGGTGGCAGTCGGTGATGACAATAGTGGTGATGATGAACTTCGAACTTCTAGCTCTCTCCCAGCTTTCTCCCAAGTTTGCATCTCGCTCCTTCTCCCCTTCATGACAAGAATAGAGTCTTATCTATAGGATTATGAGAGGGGCATTTTGATCATTATAGTCAAAAATCTCAAAACACTCTATCGGACGGTTTATATCGATTCATTTGATCATAGATAATTTTTTGATGATTTGACCATTCAAACAATCTTCGATTTGAGTGATCTTAGATTCGTTGGATTCGTCTCATCGAGCCGCTTGATTCGACTATAAGTACATCAAATTTGGAAGTCATTTGATCATTCGGTCAGTATTTCAAAAATTTTATATGTAGTTTTTGAGCTTGATTTGAGCTTATTTGGACTCAATTTGACGCGATTCTAGCGTTATTGGACTCATCTCACTAAGTCGTTTAAGTTGATTGAATACATACTTTAACTTGAAATACATACTTAATTTATAAATTTTAAAGAGATATATCATTTTTTCCCCTATTTTTAGATGGTAAAATTTATTTCATCCAAAAATATATTAAAAAATAAAATCACTTTAGCTAAAAAAATTATTAAAATTTTTAATTATATATATGTTAAGTGTATTGATTTATTTATTTATTAGTTATTAAAATTTATTTATTTATTTATTAATAAAATCACTTTGGAGTTTGATTTGAAAGAGGGGAGGCCCTAGGCCTTAGGTTTTTTTTCTCTCTTTTTTTTGTCATTTTGTGGTGTGAGAGTGAGTGAGTGTGTGTGTGTGTGTGTGTGTGTGTGTGTGTGTGAGAGAGAGAGAGATGGAAAGACTTTTTATTTTTTTTATTTGTTATTTTTTATAATGAAGAATATAAGGAGTTTTTATAATGAGAAATGTCAAGTTTTTTATTTTATTTTATTTTTTCTTTTTTTTTGGAAGATGAAAAATTTTATATATATATATATATATATATATATGAAGAGTTTTCTTTTATTATTATTTTATTTATTTTATTTATTTTTAAAATTCTTTAAAGAATTTGAAGAGTCATTTTTTAAGTATAAATACCCCCCAAAGGGTAAGTGAAAACTCACACCTTACTTTCCTTTCTTTGGTAGTCTCCACTGACATGTATAACAGTACCGACCCCCCTCGCATGCTCCAGTTCTCTCCGATCTCGGGGTGGCGCTCATCTCGAATTCAGGCTCCAATGTGCTTCCACTTTTTCTCTTTCGACCCTCGACTATATAATGGTGTATTGTCGCGTCTCAATTCTCCCGATCACGGAGATTCCAATAGACCTGGTTAGGCGGCACGCATCTCAAATTCAGGCTACAGTGTGCTACCAAGTTTCTTTTCGAGTCTTGGTTTCTCCCACTGATCCTTATAACGGTGCTGACTCTTCTTGCAGGCTTCAGTTCTCCCCGATCTCGGGGATTCCAACTAACTTGGTTAGGCGACGCGCATTCCGAATTTATTAATGTGATTCCAAACTTAAAAAATAGAGAGTATCTTCATGGGTGAGCATCCTTCCATAAATATCCCAATGTCTAAAGATTCTCGAATAAATTTTGCATAAGATGATAGGTTGCAGAAGCATCAGGGGACGGCGAGATCCGACAATGTAACATCAACTATCAATAGTGATACTTTGATAATCTTCTGAAAGAAGTTTCATTTCCAATTGATTTGGTGGATATTCCTCCTAAAAGATCAGAACGAGCTTATTCTCCTCAGGTAATTTTGCCTTCGAGGTTTTACCTTCCCATTTTATATATCTGAAATTTTGAAGATTTTAATTTGTACATGTACCCGAAGTTTTTTTTCGAGATTTTGATGTACTTGCGAGGCTTTTACCTAGTGAAAATTTTGATGTGTATGTGCCTTCTGAGGCTTTTGTTTTCTAAAGTTTTTGATATAGTTGTACCTTCTGAGACTTTTGCTTTCTAAGATTTTTGATATATCTGTATCTTCCAAGATTTTTGTCTACTGAGATTTTTGAAGTACCTGTACCTTCAGAGGTTTTTGCCTTCTAAGATTTTTGATAATTGGATACCATATCAACCACTTGCTCTCTTGAAGTCTTTCTAGTGAGAAACTTATCCACTACTAGCTTCTCATTAAGGCTTCCTCAGGGGCGTGCCTTCCAGGGGTTATCAGTGGAGACTTTGTCTACCACTTGCCTTCATGAGGTATATCTCTAATGTACAACCACTACCTTCCATCTCATTGCCTTTTAAGATTTTACTCAGTGTTTTCTATAACAGATCTTAACTCATCAGTTTTGTCAAAGTGTTATTCGATGACATTAACATGTGTGGAAGAGGTTAACCATTTTGATTCTTCTCGAGATTATTTGTCAGAGTATTACTCAATGATATTAATCAATGGAATATATCAAATCAAAATATCTGTTTTAGGTTGTAGCCAAAGTTGCTCATTGATCTTTGCATTATTTTTTCATGAGTATGATTGAAGAATCACAAATTTACAAAGCTATCTCTCTTCTTCTTCTTTTTTGAAATTACTCCACATAATTGAATTGCTTCTTGAACTGATAATCAATTGGATATCCAAAATACTGATTTGGATGATCTTTTAATATTAAGAGCTGCCACACATCTTTTAATAAGAATTAAAGGATCAGCATTTGATGTTTCTTCATTCTTCATATGTATTACTCCCAAGTAAGATTTTCTTCATAATATAGATGGTGTTGCTCTTAATTTGAAGTCAGATTGTCAACCATTGTGAAGATATAAAGGGAATGTTTCTCACAGACGGCGTTAATTTGTTGTGTATCAGAAAATCAGTTGCAATAGAATAAAATTTCACATTTTAGCTTATATGAAAATTCAGCACACACACAGATAGTTGAAAAGAGAATAAGAAACTTCTGAATTTTTACGTGAAAAAATCTCAGGGAAGAGGGGAAAAATCACGAGGCCTAGTCCAGTAAAAATGATTCACTATATATCTGCTTTGGAGTACAAAGTTTAAGTTTTCTCGATAATGAGATTATATGGTTGTATATGAGAAAGTCTGACAATAAAAATTCCAAAATCGGTAACAGCATCGTGTGGTAGTTGTAATGGTTGTTGATGGCGTCGG